>JACEOJ010000200.1:20074-151080 GCA_013761285.1 Campoletis sonorensis
AAAGAAATAGAGTGAGCGCGGTAGAGCGAGAGAGATAGCACGATGCGCTGACGCGGCAGAGCGAGAGAGACAGCGCCATAGGCGCGCCGGCGGTAGAGGGAAAGAGAAACCCGATATAGTCTGTCTCTCTCGCTCCGTGGCGCGCGGAGAGTGGGGGTAGCCGCGTTCAGTGGAGCGCGTGACGTCACAGGCCGAAAATGTCCACCAGTCTCGCAAAGGACGTATGTCCAAACGTAAACAAGCGCGACTTACACCCTTCCGACTCCAAGAAACTGTGAGGAACAGAAAGCGTCCCAAACCTCGCGACCAAAATCTTCAATATCAGATTTCTTCGGATTGGCTGAACGGATTCTTTTCCGCCAAAGACCATTCGAAAGATAAAAAATCATAGAAAATTCAAATCTAATATGAGATTTTTCCCTCAACCCGTTTCCCTGTGAAGACGATTTAAAGTTTCTGTGACGTCATAAAACCCCTATTTTACTGTATATAAGAGTACGGCAGCTCTCGCGCTACGCTTTTTTTTTAATACTTGGCGGTGAGCCGCTGCCGCGTCTCTTGATATGGTTATTTCAGAAACACTTCGTCTTTATCCTCCGCAACCTTTTACCGATCGAGTGTGTTCTGAGTCTTCCGAGCTTCCGCCTCCAACGCCTGATTCCAAGCCTTTTACTGTTTCCCCAAATACTGTCATGTGGATACCAACTATTGCTTTTCATCGCGATCCCAATTATTTTCCGGAGCCCGAGAAGTTTGACCCGGAACGTTTCAGTGAGGAAAATAAAAACAACATAAAACCCTACACATACTTTCCGTTCGGGTTTGGACCGAGAAAATGCATTGGCGAAAGATTCGCACTTATGGAAGCCAAAATCATCATAGCACATCTCTTGCAGAACTTTATTTTCAAACCCTCGAGTAAAACGACTAAATCAATCACATTCACCAGAGATGGATCGATGTTGAATCCCGAAAAAGGTTTTTGGGTGAATTTAGTCCCAAGACAAATTTAGATAATCCACGATTCCACGAGGGTCTAAATTCTTGACTTCTTCATCAGACAAACTTCCGCATTTGTTACTCCGCAATTTATAAAAATAAAGAATAGAATCTGGAAGAACATTCCAGGGAAATTCTGTGAACCGTGTATTTTTCTAACCGTTCCTATAAAACCGCGTATTCACGTATTGAAAATATTTGTATTTTTGTATAATGTACACAAACGAATGATACAGGTTTGTAATATGCTTCGTAAACGTTGACAATGATTTGTAGTGCGAATAAAAATATTTTTTATAAACTTTCTCCGAAAACCTTTTTTCGAAATGACCTCCCTTAATTTACCCCCCTCAAGTCCAGTAAATTGATTTTTTTTTGTTTTTTCTGATGGGGTTCGAATGCACGAGCGATTATTTTGTTGCTCAAGTAATTGTATACACATCACTGTGTCGATTATTTGGACTTTATCCTGTAAATGTTGAAGCGGGATTGCAGAAAAAACATTTCGTAAACAAGGAGCTTTTATTATTACAAATGGACAAGCTTAGTGAACTTTGCTAGTATGAAAATAAAAAATTTTTGGTCCTATCATTCAGGCGTATCTCAATTTGAACTTTTCAATGTTAATGTAACCTGGAAAAATATTTAATTAATATATTCTTCACCGACAAACGATTCAGTGTCGACTGGACCCCTGATAAACCTCGCTAGCATGAAAATTCAAATTTTCGGTGCTATCTTTTTGGCACATCTTTTGCACCTGTTCCCGCTTCGACGACCAACGAACAGTGCTCGTTCCCTACGAACAGACGTTCGCTCCCTACGATCAATTGAAATCTCGCCTCCTTCAATTTCGAATCTTTAATATAAACTCATCATCTTTAGATGGACAGCAACTTGGTCTTGTAACTTTCATATTTCGCGCTCCAGATTTACGCGAACTAAACGAATTTAATTCTCCATTATTCCGACAACAGCGCTCACCACTGTTCATTGACATGGCCGTATGGTTAAAACTCACCAGTGAGATAACCAGAGCCAACATAAACCAAAAAGAAAACAAAATTATAACAATTTAATGAACAATAAGCTCGATCTGTCATTCCTCGATGTTTTTTCGTGATCAAACTTTTACTAATACATTCTCAACTCAAAGAACGTATTCGCTGGTTTTATACAGCATTTGTCAGGAAGTGAAAGATCTCATTAAAAATTCTCATCGAGATACGTTGTTATAACACAAAAGTACACAAAAGACTCAACTACCGGAATTTGGACATCATCATTTTGTTGGTCGAGAGAGTTTCACGCTTTCTGACGATTTATTATTCCTTGTGAATATGATAGAAAAAAATGAACAACTTGAAGACGGAAATACAACTGGAAAACACGTGAATTTGTTGAGCCAAAAAAGAATCTCTCTTCAGGAATCGTCTTTAAAGGTACCCATTGTTTCGTTACATTACAAAATTGTTATTTTTTTAGACAAAACCTGCCTCATAAGATCATTGTGTTGAAAATGGCAAAAGATCGTTTTATCAGATGCTAACAATTACAGAGACATGAATAAGTACATTAAAAAATAAACGAATAATAAAAATTAAAGAAAACAAAACCCAATTTCTAAATAATAGTTGTAAAATAAAATGTACATAAATGACAATTTATAAGCTGTCAAACATGGATATTTTCTCTTCTTTCATAAAATACTCATTTCTTGTTGAAAAGACAGTATTTTTTAGAATGGTTTGAAAAAATTCTGTGTTTAGACTTTACAAGTAAAACCACTCTTTGTTCTTAAAATTTGTCTAAAAAAAAGGAAAATACAAATTTGCTAGTATTTACCTTGTAAATTTCTTCAAATATGAAATGATTTGTTTTGCCAGATACAAGAAGAAGTAAGACTGTGCTTTGAGCAATTAGCCAAAGTCTTGCAAACACGAGAGAAGCAATTGTTGCGTCAAGTTGAAGCAATCCACAACCAACAATTGAGCATAGTTCAGTCGAATCAAGAAATCCCATGCTGTTTACCATTGATACGAATAAATTTATCCGAGAGACAGGATCTTGAGGATTGTATCTTAAAATTTGGGGAATTGTTGTCGTCGAATGGAAATGGAATAGAAGTGAAAGATGCAGAGCCTTACAAGATCGAGGATTACGTAGAGGCGGACAGAGACCACGTGACATTGGACAAATGTATAAAAAGAGATTTTTGTCAGGAGAGGATGAAGGAAAATGTAGAAAAGTTGGACGATTCTTCTAACAGTTTTTGTGAATTGAGTTTCAATACGAGTTCTGAAGCCGATGCGACATCCGAGAACGAAATAACAGTTTTGATAAACCATAATTATTCGGAATCTTCGGACGGACTTCAAAACGAGCGTTTTTCGCCGGAATTATCAGACACAGGAAAAAAAGATTTTGCAGGTATTAGAAAGGTCGAAAATGAGAACTTATTGAATAATTCATCGTCGTGGGAATTGAAGGTCACTGCTCAAACGACCACGAATTTTATAGTACCTGAAACATCAGAAAATAACGATTCTCCGATCAAAGAAGATTATGAGAATTCAACAACGAACTCGGAGAAAAATCTCTGCAGTTCCACAGACTCCGGATCATCTCCCTTGGAAACTTCAGACACTAACGTCGATGTTTCGACGATGAAAAAATGTCAGGATGGAGAAAAACATCCCAAGCAGATACAACAGTGGTTGGAACAGATTTTGGTGGAAACGGAGACCGAACCAACGATCCACGAGATCGAACAATTCGCCGAAATATCAAAATCCCGGTTCAAAGAATTTTCATTTCCTCTTGAAACATAAAATTTGTACTGGACCGTCCACGCAGTTACCAAGAGTAAACGCTTCGTTTGAAAAAGTCTCGGTATCGTCACATTTACATTCTCGTGCCGCTCCAATTCGTGTTGATCGCGTTTCATGCTTGGGACCAACGTTTCCATGGGGTTCGAAACTTGAAAAAAAAGATGAAGATAAAAGAAAACCAAAAAGTCTGATTTTTCAGCTCTACTCTCTCTCTCTCTCTCTCATAAGAATCGTTGTAAATTCATTTCGCTCTTCCTCCCACTCATATTTGTATCTCCTTCGTCAATTTTTGCCCAGTACTTAATATTTATATTGTATACGTCGTCGTGTATGTTTTTTCATTTTTTCAATATGTGAACGCGTGTATTTAATGTACACATTGCCGTTGAATTAAATTTTATCATAGATGCTACCGTGTCTTTCAATTTATTCTTTGCCTGGGCTATTCTAGATCCGAAGTGTACTGGTGAGGGGGTCACTTGGTGGAAAAATCCATGAATAACGAAATTCTGGTTGCACTCTATTTTTTCGAAGGATTACGACCAAATAATCGTGTCGTTTATTTTCATCATTAATCAACGAAAATCGTAGATTTTCAAAAACATTCTACGTGTCGAATGATTAAGCACGATAAAAATAAAAATTATAAAACAAAAAAATGTTACACAGTTTGTCGTGCTAATACATACTTCGCACAGCAATGACTTACAATATAAGCGCAAATATGACGATTAACGGTATGGTACAGTATTCGTCATTTGAACAAAAAAGAGCAACAAAATTCGAGTCAGTTAATACTTGTGTTTTTTTTCTGTAATCGAGGACAGTCGCTTAAGGTAGTTGTTTATTTAATTCAATGACATAAATATATATCTGTAGTATATGCTAATAGAGATTGATGGCAAGCGAGGTATTGGGAAAATCTTAAGGACAATTCCATAATCAGTAGAGTTTCGTAAAAGCAGCGATATCTCTATTGAAAAATTATCAATCGGAATGAATACACGACTCTTCTTTTGTGTTTCTTATTTTTGTTTTTTTGGTTTGATTTTTTGGTTCGTTTATGTAACCATAGGAATACTGCGAATTCATAAAATCGAGTACGAAGAAAAATCTTTTTGTCAAATCCTTAAGCGTTATGAGTATCGTACTGATTATTGCAGCGTGTTTCATCAATTGTTTTTGTTTTTCTAACTAATTGAACGCGTAAATGAAAATTCTGTATTTATCATTCGTGTGTGTGTGTGTTTTTCCATTTCTTCGCTTGGTTTTTTTTTGTTCTTGTTTTTTCGTGTCACGGTTGATTGTCGGAACTTAAACATATAGAAAACACTCACGAATTGATAAATGAGCGGAAAACGCATTTATAAAATTTTCTTAAAAATTTCTATATATACACACGCTATAATGAAGAGTTGATACGGAACGCGCGAATCTTTCGTTTGTTTACTTATTGATTTTTGTTTTTGTGTTTTGTTTTGTTTTTTTTTTCTCCGAAGAATCGATACGCGTTTTTAAAACAAATCCGCTTCGATTAATTGTTAATACTACAGCTATAGCGAGAGGCGCGGGGTCATAATAATGGTAAAACATTGTGTTTTATGTTCGAAAAAGTTCCGTTCAATTCGCGATCCCGATTGTTAGTCAATCATTTACGCGACACTTGATAGAATACCCAATCTTCGAAGAAGGACGGAACGAAGGCGCGATCTTTCGTGAAAGATACGGGCACGGACAATTGAGACAATACGTCCTCGTACATACTCAGAGATTCGGGACAGGAAGCACCGTTTCCCTGAAACGTTATAAACGGTACAATCAAAACAGCTGACCCAATCATTGACATTTGAAAATCAATTAGAAGTGTACGGACAAAAGGATATAGTTCACAATTGTATGATTATTATTATTCATTATTATCATTCATGACAAAATGGTTCCAAGAACTGAAAAAGAAAATAACTATTTGTGATGTTAAATCAAATATTCTTACGTGAGTCATGTATTTGCCATTGGATTTCAAAACCTTGACCGATGAATTCAATATTAATCGAATAAAATCCCAAGCGTCGCCGTGAGGTGTCGTACTTATTGGTATGTCGGTCAAGTCTCCAAATACGTAATCGAATTGACGACCTTCGTCGATCATGTGTGAGAGCGCTTTTACGCAATCGCCGATTATGATCTACGAGTAATAGTTTCGTGAAATTTTATATGTATTTTCCTTCATACAAAAATGTCATGAAGAGAAAAAAAAACAATTCATTTACTTCGTAATTGTCGCCCTTCCTTTTGTCAAGACAATCTCCGCATATGCTCCTCATGTGCTGGCTGCAGGCTTTCATCACCACGTCGTCGATCTGTAAAGTGATTACATTATTATTTTATTCAAATTTTTCTTTCGTTTTTGCTTCTTTGGTCTATAAAGTGCAGAAAATAAAATTTATCAAACATAATAATAAAGACAAAGGTTTTCTAACAAATTGTTCTTTAATTTTTTAAACTCTTACTTCTAACATCGTGACGTGTTTCGGATTTTCTTTCAGCAATTCCCACAGCAGGCCTCCGTCTCCTCCACCAAGAATAACAATTTCTTTTCCTTCGTAGGACTCTTTTCCACGTTGCATCAAAGTTTCCGTATAAATCAAATCAGCCTCGGACATATCTAAAGAAAATTTCATTCTTGATAAAAAAAATTTGGACTGAAAATACTTTCTGATTTCGATTTGTAAACTCACTTTGCAGCTCGTCGAGGACTAGCAAATTTCCAAGCGATTTGGAGTGGACAATTTGTACTTTTTGGTAGGGCGATCGTGCCTCGAAGACCAGTCGGTCGATGTCGTACTCGAGTAGTCGTTCATCTTTAAAATCAAATTGTATCCAATATTTAAATGATTCTCAAACAACACAGAAACCCTCTTAAATATTCGTTTTCATTCCTATCGAAAATACTAGGATTCAAGTACATGCAACGATAATGCACATTAGGAAAAAGATTTGTTACTGAACTCTACGTCGTGGCAGAATACAAGAATTTCTTTTCGTTTATTTCTTCACATATTTTCGTTCAAATTTAAACTATAAGAATTATTGAATTTTACCTCAAATTTTTTTCACAAATAATCAGAATATAAATGCAAGAAATTGTTAATTTTTTTGATTGCATTCCGAACGACGTAAATTTCAAGTCCATAAAAAAATGAGTGATTATCAAATATCTACAATTTTAGGAACGGCGGATTAGAGAACGTTCAGAATCATGCTTTGTCATAGTCCGGAGTAGAGAAATTCAGTTTATCATTAGATCGATGAATGGGGCGTGTAGAAAATAATATAAAATCGTCAATTGAAAATAAATGGAAGAAATATGAATACATAACGCTTGCTTACATCCCAAAGCATCAATGCGAAGCTGTTCGTAATTTGAATATCGCGTCGAATTTCGTCACGAGCCCCGAGAGATGCAAATACAAATGATTGAAATTAAAATAAAAACTATTTCGAAGCAACGATTATAATATCAAATAATTCGCAAAGCATATTGAACATATAAATTCGATCTCAAAATTTGCAGGCAGCCTTCTCCATAGTTCTTGGCAGCTTTTTGAAATGTTTTTTTTTTCTCTTTGTTTTCTCGATCTTTTTTCGTTTATTTGTAGTTTCACAGTTTTTCTATTGTTTCGTTGTTGCTGTTGTTTCGACCGTAAACACAATAATAAATAAACTCACCCGCGGTCGGAAAGTATCGCTCAAAGGGGCCACCGCGTTTAATCGGAGTAAGCGTGTGTGATCTTGTGGCTGTCGCTGCTGCCTGCAATGCCGTCTCCAAGTCTCTGGTCGACTACCATTAGCCACCAAGCGAACCAACAAATAAACAGAACAAACGTCCTATCTAGTTCAATTAACTTTTCTATCAATTTTTCTCTCATGTTCGTTTTTAAAGTCGCTTTTTTTTTTTTTTTAGCGAATTTACAGCTGGAAAGTAAACCCCACGACCAACAACTTAAATAATAAATAACAAGCGAATAAATGAGGCTTGAAATTTTTTACAACGGAGAATGAGAGGTTGAGATTTCTACACGTCGAACGATTTAACAAAATGATTTTTTTTTTGCGGTTGAAATTGAAGCCCTCGATTGGCAAACGAAAAATAATAAATAAGAAGCAAGTTTATGAGACTTGAGATTTTTTCCAAAGATAAATGAGGTTGAATTTCTTGTTGCTCTTTTGCTTGACCCCATTTTCATGGTTTTCAGTCTGATTTTTTGAGCTCAGGTGCACAATTACTTTTCTCAGCGAGAAATTCGGTGAAGGATCATAATTTAAAATGGTACAATTAATTTATAAACAATTCATAATCGTAGAAGAAAAACAAAATGAAAAATATGTGCTTGGATGTGTCTCATTCAGCATTCTCGGCAAGCGACCTATCCTAGAATTCTAAATTCAACAATCAATAACAATATATCTTTAATGAAATTCAAAAGTGTATGTTTCATAAAAATCTATCCACAGACATGGGCACCTCCGGTTTCATTTCGTAGCATTTCTTTTTTTATCGTTTTCTTCGATATTCGTTCAATAAACAATTTAATCGTGACCTACTCCCGTCTATTATTGCTTTTTATCGACTTATCTTTCGATAGTTTCGATGCTGTTCCTTTGGCTTTCGCGATTTAATAATTGGGAGAAAATTTTACAAATATTTCTTGTTGACTTATTTCGAGCAACATTTGCTGTGGAGGAAAAAAAGGCGCTGTTGAGCAAAACCATGACACACAGACACACGGTAAAAAAAACGCTGGATTTTCATTGAAATAAATTAATGACAGTGAAAATTGAAGGGGCAAGCAGGGAAGGCGTATAAGCAAAGAATCGTTTCAAAAGGTCGAGAGGTGCCTATCTCTGAGTTTATGGGCTTGTTATGAAACATAATCGATCATTTGGAGCTCAAAAATGGAGGTAATTAAAAACCAAAGAAAAATAAGGAAAAATGTAATTATTTGATTGCGGGAAATATCATCTCTACCTGATATTGTTAAATAGAGATCATATATGGTCCCTCGTCTTACAGGTGGCAAACGTTTGCTCCGGCGGCTGTTCAAAGCCATGGCAATGTCTGCTTCCAGGTATCGCCATTGCTACAAATCCTCTCAGTTAAGCGATGTTACCTTTCTCTCTCAAATCTTTTCTCAAATGCTACTCTCTATCCTTTTTTTAAATCAAATTTACAAACGAAATTCCCAAAAGTTAAAAATTGCACATTTGTTCATTTTTAGGCTGCAGATACGAGCCAAAGTACAGAATTTTTCTGCATCAATGAAGAACGTTATTTTACTGGAGAATTTTGTTGATTCTCTGTTTCAACTGGTCAAAAAAAGTGAAGATTGGAATATTGTAGAAGAGCTCGAAATCAAAACTTTTTTGCAATTTTTTTTCCCCAAATCTCTGTAGTTAGTAAAGAATATATTCTAAGTATCGGAGAGATCGTTAAACGTTTTGGAACATACATTTTTTTATATTTTGACAAATAAACGGGCAACAAAAATCGTGAGACTTTGATAAAAAAGCCTAATTCTTTAAGGGGACCAGACGTTACTGCGAGTTTAAACAAAATATTACAAAGGATACAAACATCATTTCATAAAAGGGGGAAAAGTGGAATTTGGCTACAGGGAAAAAGATTGTTAGAATGTTTGCAGAATCTTACGTCGAACGTCAACAGAGCTTCTTCGTCGTCCTGTTTGTAATATTCCACGTTGAGGGTGATTAAGCCCTCTGGATATCCTCTGACTGTGATCAGACTCCCTTTGGGCCCGGCGTACAAAATTACAAAGCTTCGATCGATATTCAATTCCGTCAAGGTTTTTAGACCTTTGAAATGATCTCCTAGAACATTGACTATTGTTGACTTGAGGTTTGATCGCTCGTCCATGTCCGCGATCACGTTAGCAGAGACCGTAAAGTCCAACAATACCGTATGTGCCACCATCTCGATTATTATTTCCTGCACCAAAAATTCATTCTCAATAGACGGAAATGAAAAGTGGTGTTTAACGAGCGATGGAATATATTTGTAAAGTCATTCTATCACAAATTCATTTGCTAACAGATAAGAATAACTTTGCTCGAGTATCATTGAAACACAACAAAATGTAACACAATCAAAACAAATATTTGTATTGTTTTTTTTTTTTCAGTTTAGCGAATTTCGATACATTCGAAATATTTCGAAATACGAAAATGAGGAAATTAAGCTACTTGGAATTGAAGTCATTCGATGAAATCTATGGTGATGATTTTAATTAAGGTGAATCTGAGAAATTCTAATACGAAAATGCGTGAGTGAGATTGTCAGAAACGCGTGATTTTTCTGTCATTAACTAAGGACTTGGGAAACGAACGATTTTAATAAAGTTGATCGAACTATTATTAAAAGGAAAAACTGCATACCACTTAGTGCAAACAGAATCGTGACAATTTGAAAAAATACGAAAAAAATGTGGAAATATAAATGGATAGAAACCGGTTTACAAGCGTGCCAAGATATCTTATGTAATCGTGTTTTATTATAACCGACGCTGTAACTGAACGTTCGAGATGTGCACTTGATTGAAATTGATGCAATTTACGGTTAAATTAATTCATCACCCACGCTTTACTTACCACGAAACGTTATCAACAAATTGTTGAGTACGAAGGAACGGTCGAGTATTATAATTTCCCTAGAAAAAGGCACAATCGTAGGGAAAACCTATTTTTCAGGATAAATTCTTTTTTTTTCTTTGCAATAGAGTTTTTCTTCAGAAAAATGACTGACTTCGTACAGGTTGTAGCGAAACACTTGATCGGTCGGTAAGGTTTCAAAATATTCTCTTTCCAGAATCAAATAACGCAAAAGAAAAAACACTTCTCCTAAATCATTTCCCACTAGGAATAAACTTAATGAAACGTTTTATGGATCAGTGAAACGAATTGCAAAGTGTAATAAACATTTGATAAATTTACTAAATTCAACGATGTTCTATGTGCAATGTTTGTGTATGTGTATGTTGTTACCGACCAAGCAAATCAGCGGCTACAATCTTACGATCGAAAAATTATGCTAATTGAATGAAAAATGATCAATGAAACAAGTAAAAATTATTAATTAAAAAAAAACGATATATATTTACTGAAGAAGTGTGAATAAAACAAGAACGTTTTCGGTTGAAAAACAATTTGTTCTTTTGCGACCAACTTCGCGAATGTTCGGACCAGCTGTTCGTTTCCTAACAATGGCGGGTCGAGACAGCTCGAACGAGTCCCTCGATGACATTTATCGTGTCAACAAACACTCCATAGCAGATAAGTAATAAAAACGTCAATCGAGCCGTGATATTAATCATTTTCCGCGGACCAATAACCAAAAATTTTGTACGAATAATAAAAAATCTCATTTCCTCGTGTGCGAAGTGGAAAGCAGTGAAAACAAGCGAGAAAGTGTAATTTTTTCAAAGTTTTTACGATCAAATGCCATTGAATTTTCTAACCTAACGATAAGCAACGCTGATATGGTATCTTGCGATGAAACGAGACTCGAATTGGTACCGGTTATTAGAGATAAGAACGGAGAGAAAGAAGAATCCGTCACCTTTGTTGAACAATACGTCAAAGAAGTCAATGACTTTAGTTCCCAGTATGGCAGCAATATTAGCATTTCTTACACTGCTTACAACATTGCTGGTAATCCCAGCAAATTTCCCGACTATGGTGATTATCCACAGGCTTTTGTCATGGTAAGTACAATTTAATGAATTTTTTCTTCAATTCCAACTGAACCTTCATTAATGTTTTCTACTAATTTGTTGCATAAATAATTATAATTGAGATTATTCCTCGGAGCATACTCTTGGGTCTGAGAGACCGTGTAGCAGATTTGATGAAAAAAATTTTTTTGGTTCTTGATGAAGACGAGTTTGAAGTGATTTTTTTCATTTGTTTATTTTAAATAATTTTGAAGATAACTTGAAATTAACTGTCTTTTTAGACATTCAATTAAACTTCTCTTTGTTTTCTGTGTAGAGAACGTATGGACAATGGTGGGACGAAGCGCCGTCGACGTTGACAGATTTCATGCCTCAAAACAATGGAGCTCATGTTAGTCATGATTATATAGGTAATATACATTTTTCACCTGAAAATAAAAATGAAAAACGATATTATACACAAAATTAAAACGCTTTGTGTAAGAATCTAATTTTTTGTCATATCCATTGAATTTCATACCACAGAGAATTGAGAAAACCGAAATTTGAATCATTTTTAGATATCGAATATCACAAAGAAGTTTATCCGATAAGAGTGTCCATATACGAGACATACAATCCGGGTAGCGTGATTAGAATCTGGGCCAGAGACAGTTGCAACCAATGGTTTCAATTATGGAGCGGACCACCTCAGAGAGTGCCTCACAAGCCTAGAATATTTTCTCCTCCGTTGCAGCTATGTAGCTTCAAAACGAAAATTCTAAGACTCGAATTTAATCATAGTCTTTTGGATTATTACACTGAATTGGATGCAGTACTTTTGATTGGTACATCGGAGCTAATTTTACCACACGTAGGTTTTAAAAATCGAAGTCTTAGCGCTTTGCTGCAAGAACTCGGTGGAACCGGAAGCAACAACGAGGACAGACACAATTTGACTCCAGATCATTCCAAAGCTAACAATGATCTGTCCAAACTTAAAGTTACACTGCACAAACATTGTGTATTGTACAAAAGGTAAAATAAACAACTATTTCACGGATTGAATGCATTTAATTCGTCTATTTATCAATTTTCATAAATATTTCTTTATTTCAAAGCAAAATCATGGATAAACTTCCTAAAGGAAAATTATTGTCAAAGTTGGGTCTTCACTGTCACTTCATTCCACCCATCGAAGAGGCCTTCAACAGTTTGCAACAATTTTTGCAAGAAGACTTTCCCAAACTCATCAAAGAAATGAATGTTTCAACGTCGCCAACTTTGACAGTCGCCTCGTCCGATTCGCCGCCCGGAGGAAGTGGAACGGTGCACGATACTTGTGGAAGCTTCGCCGTTCTTCCGGTAATTTCATCAATCAAAACAAAGTCTTCTTCGCAATAATTGGAGCCAGGAAAATTACTGATTATTTTTGTTGTTTCTTACTTGGCAATGAAAAAACCCAATCATTTCGTTTCCTCTCCAATAAACACAAGACTAATAGACTTTTTTTCTCAATTCTCATGCTGCAGGACGAGACGGTACTGAAAATCTTGAAAAATTTGGACCTACGGTCACTCTGCAATTGTTGCAAAGTCAACAGGCACTTTAACAACATAGCACGCGATGCTTTACTCTACACGAGTTTGAATTTAAAACCTTATTGGTATTGCATCGATACAGCGGCTCTGAATTATTTAACACCACGTTGTCAATATCTTCAACGATTGGATTTGTCCTGGTGTGGCAGCTACAACACGATCGAATCTAAAGACATAATTCTCTTTATAAACACCTGTGGAACTTTGTTGACCCATTTGCGGTTGAATTGTTGCCATTTTGTAAATGACGATGTAATTGCTGAAATTGCGACGAGCTGCAAGAGTCTTAAAGGTGATAAAATTAATACTATTTATTAAGAAATAATCATTTTTGGAAAAATGACTAAAGTACCGTTCAATTGCTAACGACTTAAAACAATGTTCGTCATATATTCTTTTTTTCCACAGAAATCTGCCTCCGGAATTGCACATCTATAACAAAGGACGGATTTGACAGTCTTCAGAAATTACAATTTCTAGAACGTCTCGAGCTCTATCGCACTTCAATCGAAACAACGACGTTGTGCTCGATTTTACGTAAAAATACTCAAATGCGACATCTCAACGTAGCTGGTATGCACGAACGCTTAAACATGGATGACGTAGCTATAGAAATTGCCAATTCGTGTTCTAATCTCGAGAGCATAGATTGTTGGAAAGCTCAAACACTCACGCCAATCGGGGTCAGAGCACTGACACGTTGTACTCGTTTACGAGAAGTTGATTTTGGATGGTGGTAAGTTTTAAAGCTCTTTCTCTTTTTAGTCAGAAACAATTAATGTCATTTTACCATAATTTTAACGGTCTTAAATTGTGAATTAAAAAGTATCAAGGACTGGCAATTTACAACATTCTGCTTTTTGTTAAAGCATTTGTCAACGTTAGTAAAGAATGGCGCGCATGTGTGAAATTTCTTAAACGGGAAATCGAGGAAAAAATGTTGAAAAAGCCAAAGAAATATGTTTCATTGTTTATTGATCATGTTTTAACTTTATCTTTTAATTCGCTAACAACTTTTTGGCTTTTCGATGTTATGAAATACGAACATTATCGAATGAATATTTACATTTGGAAGCACTAAATACAAAGACTCGGAACCATTGCGACTATTCATTTTTATTGATAAACTATGTTTTTTTTTTCCTTGACAAATTAATAAATGCAGTTCAGGAATGGGAGCTCCTGGTGATTCGCTGAGAACGTTTCTAACTTGCTGTTCGTCTTTGGAGAAAGTGTTTCTGAGTGCACTTCGAGGTTTGACGGATCGGGACATTGAGCCACTGCTTCTGTGTAATCGTCTTGAACAATTGGATGTGCTGGGCGCCCGTTCTCTGACACCTGAAATCTGTCTTCGATTTTTGCTCTGTTGTCCACAATTGCGAATGATGGATTTGAGCTTTTGCGACGCTATAAGCGATACCAAAGTACAAGAATGGCGACAACTCTATCCTCACGTATCGATCAAAAGAAGTTTCCAAGCTGGTAGATTCGATCTCGTCCGCGGTGATTCCGCCAATTTTTACGGTTAAAAGAGCAGTTGCTTTGCGCAAATAAAAATAACGCGGCATAGGAGCGCTTTGCCGCGCGGTACAAAGTTCTCGATAATTTTTTAAGTCGAAGGAAAAAAGTTTGTGATACACAACTTTTGTAACGATCGTCAAATAATGGCATCGAAGTTTGCATCGTTCAAAAACAACGAGGGTTATTTCCACTGTTTTTTCAGTCCGGTTTTTTCAAATTGATCCATTTTTTCCGCAGAGATTTTGTATGAAAATCGTAGAAAAGAGCGAACGAAGATTTAAAGCAGCTTTTCTAGCTTAAATTTGCAAAAAATCGTGTGCAAACTGATTGTCTGTTGATTGAGAACTGTGCGAACTTCGACGTCATGTAAAATATCCTATTTTTGTGGTGTTTAAGAACATTTGTAATTATGCGTTAAATAATCGAATTGAGTGCGTTAACGAGCTGCTTTAATGAGTTTCAAACCAATGTGTATGCGTCTACGCATAAATCGAAAATTTTAGAGAAAATTGAACTTTTTTCTCACTCCAGATTTCATTTATTGAAGGCTTTAACGGCATTGTATCTTTTTCTTAAGATATTTTAAATATTTCTCGATTTTCTGCCTCGTAAACGGAAGTCTTTGAAATTTCACCCTTCAATATGTTAAGATGAATGATAAAACCTAGAAAGAATTTTTTTTTATCCATCCAAACTGTTATTCAATTTCATTGCGGCCGAAAGCACAAAAAGTTGGAAAAACTCGATGTTTTTTGTTCAAACACGTACAATAGTGTATAAAATCGTGGGTCGAATCTGAAGCCAGAGAAAAAGTTCAGTTTTGTAGAAAATTCGATACGCATAGCTCTCGTAAAAAGTAATCTTAGAAATAAATTATTGTCGTATCGAGTGTGTCGTGATTGAGTGTTGAAAAACGAAGCATGATGAGTTCTAGTGATTTGACAAAATTGAGTAATATAATTGATGTGCGAAACGAAACATTCAGACTGATTATATGTTATAATTTTATTAATAAATTTTGTCGTACGTAAAAATACATTGATTTATTCAATTTTTCCAATTTTTCTTTAGCTTTGCTCGAGCCTCCATACTAAAGTCGTCATCATTGTTGACTGATTCGGAATCGCCTTGCCAAGAGGGAAGGCTGCTGGACCGAATGTTATCACGTGAAAAATTGTTGTTACGGAGTGGCTTGTTGATTGAACGCGACAAAGCTTTTTTCCGGTTAAGCATTTGCTTTGCCACACTTTCGTTTAAAAGGATCTCGTCGGTGTCCGAATCTTCGTCGGAATCACTTGCGTCCGTAATACTTCGCAACCTTCTGTTCGCCGCCGCCTCTCGGCATTCAACCAGTTTTCTTCGTGGCACGTGCTTCAGAGCTTCCATCCAACTTCCCGTGATTTTCATGTCCAAAAGAATATTGAGACATGCGTTTATAGTCAAATTCTTTCCTGAACTACTTCCCCATTGCAAGTATCGATCCAGAGGAAACTTTTGTGCTTTTATACCCAACTTTTTCGATTTCGCCATTGACACCGGTTCGTTTGAACTCTGCAACATTCATTTCAAAGTCATATCATTGATTTTGACAATAAAATAAAATAGATACGTAAACTGTGTCTAAGTTTAATCGTTCAAGATTCGTATGAACGTTCTTAACAAGAATACTCAACTGTGGGTAGAATTTGAGCAAGTTTATCGTCTAGAAATCCAGTTATTTGTTGTCAAAAATTGTATTTTTTCGTAACTTCCCAGAAGAGCTCATGTTAAAGTTGAGATTTCAAACACTGAATGACTAGACGGTTAAACACTGAACACTAGACGGTGAAACCTTCTCAAACTTCCACACATTATAACGCGATGCAAGGGAAAGGTTAGGCAAAATTTTAAAAAATTATCTCTTAAATTTTAAAAAACGTTTGGAAAAGTCTAAATGAAGCGAAGGAAAATAGTTTATGTTGTTTATTTCGAAAACCGTGGAACATCAGTTGAAAAACTTGAAGCTCTCGTTATTAGTAGAATTAAAAAAATGGCAATACCACAAAAATTCGTAGCAGCAATGGAAATTTGATGAGACATTTTTTGGCCAGAACTTTGTAAACATACCTTATCAACAAACGCACCAATAATGTAGACCGCATCGTGGTCAAATTCAGTCATTTCTTCGGAGGAGTGAGGCGAGAGATAAATCAATTTACTTCTGTCAAAAACTTCGAGATAAGATTCAGCTTTGACGTTTACTGGAAAATCTTCATCAAAGAGCTGAGGTATGAAACGATGCAGAGCTTTTGTTGTTTCGCTACTGGTATCCACGTTGCACAAGTACATATTGAATGGATCGTGGTGAATTCGATTTTCAGCAAAACAGAGTTTTAATTGCCTTGCGCAATTTTTCTGTTCTCTTCTGGTCATGTGATTGTCGTAACTGCAGTCGAGTACCACCGGCTGTCCATGGAGAATGGAACTTATTAATCTACCGTTATACATGTGATTTATGGTAGAATCGTAAAATCGCAAAAACATTGCATTGCTGCCCAATCTGTAAATCTCGTCCGAAGGACCCTTTTCCTCTCGCTCTTTTTTTTTCTCCTCTTTCAATCTTTTATGGTTCTCTTTCTTTTTCTCTAATCCAAAAAGGAATGACAAGTATTTTCTGAAATTGGTAAAAAAGAAATTATTTCAAATATCACACCAAAGGATTAAAAACTAAGAATTAAAGGATTAAAAAGGCATTGAGAACTGACTTTTGGTAACTCCATTCAAATCTGTCTTAGTGCTTTGGAAACTAATATTTTGCAAATAAAATTTACATAATTCAAATAATATGGCATGAGTTTTGTGCTCTGTTAGAAAAAAGGGCAGTTAATAACTTACTTTCTCATGTTGCGACTGGGAACTTGTGTGAGCTCCCACCAGTGCCTAGGTTTCATCACCTCGGGGACTTTTTCACAATTTTGTCGCAAGACTTCGACCTCGAGTTCGAGAATTTTGAACAATCTTTCATTTTCTGGTTCCGAAAGAAACTCTTGTAACTTTTTTTCTGCTTCCTCATCGGGCCCTATCAGTTCGGGCACTTCGATTTCTGTTCCCTTCGAACTTTTGTCGCAATAATTACGTTTAAAAAACACATTTTTCACCGCACTGCACGAATTTATAGTCGAAGAACAAAAAATCACACCAGAATAATTGTATTTCGGATTGTCACACAAGGTTTTGGTTAATTGTCGACCGACAATGGACAACGTGCGACTGACACGACAGTACATTGTTATTTTTTTGAAAATGTTCGCTCAAAATGCAATAATGAAGATTCCGATCAAGTTTTGAGGTTAAGTTCACCGCGATGAAAATCAGGACTTTTCCGTATTTCTAATGAAATGTTTCATTGAAAACGTCATTCGCATGAATTTGTTGATGTCTAATCAAAAAAACTATGGCGTGGTTTCGTAAATCATTCATTCACTACTTTTTTACGGAAAGTTTTCTTTTACCGGGCTTGCAGATTGTTTCATTACTATGCGTACATGTGAACATGCGGTAACGCCTGCCGCCATTTTGGATTTGAACTTCTCTGATTCTACGATTCTACCGCCACTGGCGTGTTTTGTTGCCGAATCGAGAGCTTCATTTTGGCTCTAATCGCAATGGATTTGTAACTCAGAAGATGGAAAAAATTGGGCTTTGTCCAGAGTTGCAAAGTATCGTAGATCGATTCGTCAATTTTCGTATCGTAAGATTTTCAAAGTTTTTTCTGCATGTTTATTTACGGAGCACAGAATTCGAATATCCCGCCACGTAAGGGACGTTGTTTTTTTTCGCTCTCAATAATTCATGTTTACTGTTCGAAATTGGCTTTAGACAATGAAGAATCATTGAAAATTATCAGAATTTTCAATTTGGTATATGTGCCTAAAGTTCTTTGTTTGTTTTTTCTTTTAATTAAATTTTTCGTTTCAACGTGTCAATCAAACTTGTACACGGCGTGCGTACAGAAATACACGACCTTGAAAACACATCACGATACTCAGGAGGAGTTGCTAGAATTACAAAAAATCGAAATGAACAAAATGAATTTGCGAGTTGAAAAATTGAGTACAACTTTTATCGAGTGGCAAAAATGCTGTAATGTTAAATTACGCAATCTCGAATCGGAAAATCAGAAACTCCAAAAAATCATCGATAATATGCAGCACCAAAGTGGAGCGCTTGCCCATCACGCTCGTCGTCAAAACGAAGCGAAAGGTGACATTTTTTTGTTTTCTCGAAATACGAACTTTTTTACCGAAAAATGATTCACTGCGTCGAGTTTCAATGTTTACGGGCCCTTTGCGACACGAAAGTTTGGAAAATTCATCGAATTGCCTCATTTTTTTCAATATTGGCCTAGAATATTGAGAAAAAACATTGAAACGATTACAATGTGATTTTGATGGAAAAGCTTCAAGGTCATCGTTAGCTCTCCAGGCCATTGCGTAATTCGAAATACATTCAAAAAATCCCATCCCACTCTTTTTTTTTCTTAATATTTCCACGAGAAATTTTATTTTATCAATATCTTTAATTGCTGCATCATTTTTTTCTACATTTGCTAAACTTTCTATGAGAAAGTGACCCAAATTAAAAATATTTTTGCCTTCACTTACACAAAACCATGTTAAATTCGATAATTCACGAAATGATTCACGATCAATGAAATTTTTATTATTTTTATTATTTTATCGATTTTTTTTCATTGATTGTAAAAATTCAATGAAAAAAAGTATGATTTTCGAAATTTTCATGGAAACATGTGTTTTTTTGAACAGTTCGTGATTTAGAAGAAAAATTGACAGAATTACGATCGCAAATTGTTGAAGAAAACGATAAACATCAGAAGCAAATCGAATCGATGAGAAAGAGTCACGAAGAAGAAATTTCTTTGTACAAAAGAAAGTTGGATCATTGCAGTGTTATTGAAAAACGTCAGAATAACGAAATAGCAATTTACAAAAAGAAGGAACTCGAGGCGAAAAAGAATCAATTGATGAATCCACAATCTCAGAAAAATACTCAAGCTTCTCATCCTGCCCTTGAAAGCAATGCTAAAGAGGACTATAAACGAAAAAATTCAAGTGTTTTCAAGTAAGTCGTTCGTTCGTAAAATTTGATATTAATAAAATCATTAACTTGCGGACTCCACAAAAAATTTAACTAAAAACTCAATAAAATGATTAAAAACTGAAATATGTCAATGAACATAAAATGAAAATCTTCCAGATGGCCTCCAATTGATACCGAACTCAAAAAAGACATTGCCAATAATCACCAATCAGCGTCACGTCCAAAAAAGAAGAAATTGTTTAATGTCGACAACGAAACAGTCGTTGATCTCACATCCTAACAATTTTTTTCTTTTTCACTCTTCGGGTCAGAGCAAATAAACCAAGAAATCCTTCATCACATTCTCTTTGAACTTTGAAACAAAACTCCTGGTGGAATAAATCTTAAAAACTTAAATTGTTATTTTCGTTTCAAACGGATTAGCTTCGAAACAGAAACCGACAAAATATCGAATTGTTCATTTTCCGAACGTAAAAAATCGTAGAGAAATTACGTTTCATGATTATTTTTTCGGATTTTTATTTTGGAGAGGAACTAATTAAAAAAATGATTTAAAAAAAACGTTTTTTTTTGTTATTTTCAACTTACAATTACGTAATTATCTTTATTTTTGTCTTATTTTAAAACTAAATAGAAACAAGAAGTTTCGTTTTTCCTTATAAAATTATTGTTTCAAGGAAAATAAAGTTTTTTTGTTTGTTGGTTAATCAGTATTTTTTTGTGTGTAAACACATTTTTTCGTTTTGTTTCAACGATTGCGTAGTTAAGTGTATGTACAAGAAAAATAACATCGCGTAAAACTCGGCATTTGTAACCATAAATTTATAATCATTTTTTTGAAGGATCTTTTTTTAAGGATCTTTTAGTATGGAGTGAAAATAATAATAATTCATGTGTAACAATCAAAATTTCAGAGAACTTAATAATTAAATGTGAAATTGACTGAAACAGCGGGAAGAAATATGACTTTAGAATAAAAAAAGAAATAGCGGATTTTTTTTTTTGAAAATTGAGCAAAAAATGGATGGATTTAAAGAAAAATCATGAGAACATAAAAAATTGAGGTTTCTTCAGAAAAAATCTGATAAAGATTTAGAACTTGGAACGACATACAAGGTGAATTAAAAAACGATCTTCACTTTGCAATTTTTCGGTGAAGAGAATTCCAGCTGTCCGTGTAATCGATTTTCAAATGACCATAATTATTGAGTCCCAAATTTGACGGTGGTATTACTTCCATGTAACACGCGTCTTCTGGTCCTTTAATCAATCGGTGGTTGACTGTTTCATCTACGGAATCACGTCGACTGTTGCTCGACGAACCGTGATAAAAGCATTCTACTTTATTCCTGTAACAAAAATATCGTTTTTTTCAACAAATCAAAGATTTTCAGACTGACAATAATAAATAACTGGAAGAAACATTAATTTAAGGTAACTCCTTTACTGCAAAATAGTCAAATGAGTGCTAAATTTCCAAAACGCTTTTAGACCAAGTTAAACGTACAAAATGAACGTATTGTTAGTGAATTTATATTACAGCATGTCTCATTAACGTGGAAAATATTAAAAACGATAGTTTTGCAAAACCATCAAAGAATAAATACAAATTTTCATGGTGACACATTTTCACTGGGATTTTTCAAAGAATAACCTGTATTTTCCAACCGATTTTAATGCAACTGGTCTCGTTTCGTTCCTTTACTCATCCTCTACGAACCCACCACGTAAATTTTGTTTCAAGTTCATTCGTTCACAAATCATTTACGAAAAAGTTTTTTCGCTCAATAAACAATTGAATGCAACAGTGAAACGATTGAGTTTCAAACAAAATCTACGCTGTGGATTCATAGAGGATCAGTCGAGGAACAAAATGAGACGTGGTGCATTAAAATCGGTTAAAAAATACAGATAATTCTTTGAAAAATCCCAGTGAAGTTGTGTCATCATGGAAATTTGCATTTGTCAGTTGACGGTTTTGCAAAATTATCGTTTTTAATATTTTCCCATATCAATAAGAATGCTGTAATATAAATTCACTAATAATAGTTTAATTGATACGTTAAACTTGTTCTAAAAGCGTCTTGAAAACTTAGCACACATTTGACTAGAATACTGCACAGTAGTTACCTCAAAATTAGAAAAGTTATGAATTGAAACAGTCTTAAAGTAATAATCTCGCCAAAGCATTTTTGTACAGAATTTAAAAAAAAAATCTCACATACACAATCATAGCGCAATATTAAGAAACAACGTACGACATTTTTCTACCAATTTTGTTTTTTTTTTTAATTATGGAGCGACGTAATAAAGTATTAACTCCGTGAATCACATGCGGGATAAATTCCTCAAATTCTGAACGTTATGTTAGACTTTATGTTAGAAAGCAACAAACATAATTCGATTATTCCGGGAGTTGTGTCCAATTTTTCAAAAATTAACCGGAGAATTAACTTCTGGACGTGATTGTGGCGAAACTACTGCCTTAAAGTTGCTTTTAAATTATTCAAATCAATAGATCCTTAAATTCTGAGGAAAAAAGTCCTCAGTCATTTTTTCCTCTGATGCGCCGTTGACGAGATATTGATAAATTAGTGAAGATCGCGTTGCTAGCCACGCCCCTTTTTTGTCATCGACGCACCGGATTGGCGGGGAGCATTGTTTACGAATATCTCGAGAACGGCGCATCGGTGAGAAAAATGGCAAACAGCTGTTTTCTGCAGAATGTACTCTTCTTGAGATTATTTTCAGTTTAGGTTTTATTTAAGCAGAAATTTACCTGTCGTGGCCCTTAGCTCGACCTAGTTTGTTCCTACGTTTGATCAGCCCCTGCAATCGTTGATCCTCGACTGTCCGGCCGTGCTCGAGTTCTACAAACAAAATTTGTTCTGTTGTTTCAAAAAAAAGTCAACAAGAGTTTTCGAAATGGATTATTTTCGTGATAAATTGTTTTTTTTCCATTGAGAGTTTCCAAGAAGCTTCAACTGTATTTTAGGTTAGAATTTTTCATAAACGACCGAAAAGTGAGTTGTGTTTATTGTAATATTCGAGGTTATCCACGTCAACAAAGACTTCTATGGCTCCGATCGTCAAAAAAACATAGGAAAACGCGTTCAGAATCTCTACATGCACTAAGAATGTTAGAAAGTCGTTCGATATTCATGACAACGTCTCGTCTACAGGGATTTCGTACACAGTTGAGAAAGATTTTTTGCGAAATTTACACAAGGACTATCCGCGAGGATAGCCTCGTGAGTTACGGATTACTAATTAGCTTCTCTTAATTTGTGATGCAATATTTTATTATTCGATGTAAAGAAACGATGACACTTTTACATGTTTTTGATTGTCAGAAATAGAAACGTCATCAAATGTTTTAGATCATTCATTTGACGAAGTTCGATCGCCATAATCATAATAGTATATGCAAAGTAACGGCGAAATGATCAGATACAATTCTTCCAAGATAATTTTTCAAAATTTCGCCTGAATCTTCTTGATCGTCGTATTATAATGTGTAAAAAAATTGAGAAGGTTTCACCGTCTGGTAATCGAGATATTCAGTGTTTGAAATCGCAACTTTGACATGACGTCTCACGGGAGGTTACGAAAAATCCGATATTTTACAATTAATAACTCGATCTCTAAACGGTCAAACTTCCTCAAATTTTATCCACAGTTGAGTATGTTTGTTAAGAAGATTCATACGAATTTTAAACAATTGAACTTGGAATTTATCGAACGCATGAGAAACGATCGAACCTCCTTAATTTCATTTTTCTTTATTATTAATACCAATATTTTTATAAGGATTAAAATAAAAACTCAACTCATCTATTTGGTGATTACGTGAAATATAATTGACGCAGTTTTTTCAGACCTTTTTCGACTCTATAATACACACTTTCTAAGCCCAATTTTTGTAGCGCGTGAGAATTTTTTTTTTCGGTGCTTAGAAATAAAAACAAAGACTGCTACTAAGATAGGAAGACTTCCCGTGTATCGTAATGACTAGTATTGACATCGAGCATTCGAGTGAGACAAGGGACTCGTGTTAACTTTTGCCAGCTTCGTCACGGTATTGACTAGTGTATTATAGTGTAGTGTGGAAAGGAAATTGTCCGGTGAAACGAGAGTCGCGCTCTAGAAAGGCTGATGTTCGTTCGGGCGTCGTTAATTCACCATAACCTCTTCTTTTCCGGTGCATCTATTTTCCCCACTCCTCTCCATCGTTGTACGGACATTTTACAATGCAAAATAAGTCTGGAGCCCCTGTTGCATGGCGATTTTTATCTTTACAAGAAACTATAGCTATCGATCTAATGCAAAGTCTAGAACATAGACAAATGGCTTGAAACGTGTTCCGCATTTGAATTTGCCGCGCACTTTCTTTTTCCGGCAATAGCGGTTGTTATAGAAAATTTATAGTTACGAATAATCAGTTTTCACCTCTTTTTTCAATAAAGTTAAGTATCGAACCAGTTCTTACCACCTTTCTGTGTGAAGGATCAAAATTTTATCATGATCGGGTCCACCATTTCGAAAAACAAACATTCATTTCAGGTTAGGTTTTAAAAAAAAGATGAAATTCGGTACAGTACGATTTTTCCTCAATTTGAGTTTGAAGAACTCGGGTTATTAATTTTGTAATTTGGAAATTGACATTGAAACACAAAAAAGTCAGTCAATTTTTATTGATTCTGCGAAAAACGAGGTTTATAGATTGTTTAAAAACTAAATGTTGAACGTGGTAAAGGGATCGTGAACCGCTGCTACGACCGGAAGTGCAGCCTTACTCGGCCAGTCACGTATCCATTCGGGTATATGCACTTTAATTAATAATTCGTCTTGCACAATCGTTCACAGTTATATCGTCCCGGCAGATCTTTATTCACGTACGTACATCTTTAATTTATATTCTTCCATTTCGTCAATGTACCGAAATTGGAGAACTTTGAAGCGAGAAAATACGTTCGATATTTTACTTTACTTTTTACATTATAATAACACGACTTCTGAAATATATTAGAAAAAAATTTCAATGAAAAATATTAATAAATAAATAAACCCGTAACAGCTAATCTCCGTGAAAAAAAGTTGTTTTGCGGTGAACGTCATAACTTGTTACCGGATCATCTGAAAACAAACAAATCGATACGTTTCGATTTTCGTTTCGAAGGTGATACGGTTCCCGAGTGTAATCACGAAGAGTTTTCTTTCGATTTTCTACAGCGTGTGGAAGTGAAAAACACTCGATGTTGGCTTAAAAAATTTCGGTGAATTTGTTGCTACAAAATAGAAAAAAGGGAAAAAAACTGTTCGTGATGACCTGCGTATTTATGTGTAGAAATATCGTTCGAAATTGCAAAAGAATCGGTTGATTAGATTTTGAGTTCTGATGTTCGCGAACTTAAAAAATGACATTTTCAGGAAAATCGATTAAAAGTTTTCTATACACTCGAGCATCGAGTATGACGGCCGGTCACTTCAAACGCTGTAGCTTGTTAGTTTTGCTCCGATTGACTTAAATTTTTTACAAAATACTCTCGACATATTGTACTTTTTAAAAATGGAAAAAAAGTCTTAAACCCTTACTCCGCCCTTAAGAGAAATGAACGAAATTAGATAAAATACGATGATTTACGTCACCTGGAATTGTCTTTTTTTTTAGCGGAATCGAGAACAGCTGATTTAAAGAGCGTTTCTCTTTGTCGAGTACAGAGAACGTGGTATGATGAAGGAACATAAATTGTTAGGTTATGAGGGCGGACAAGATTTTTTCTGTCTAAAGAAAAAGAAAACGAAAAAAGAAGCAGCAATTCTCTTATTCGCCACGATTCTGCAGAGCTGAGCTTAATTTGATTTCGATCGATCGAATCTTCAAGAATATAATTCAAGAATAGAATGATTACGAAATTCCGAAGTGGGTAGAAAGTTTGGTCGAGAACGAACACTGCTTTATACGTCATAACTGCATTTTATAGATTTTTCACGAGATTACAGCAGCGACAGGTTGTAACACTCTCGGAAGATCGACGACCCTCAACTTTTAATTGTTTCCTCTTAAGATTGTTTTGTCACTTTTCCGAAGCAACGAAGCAGTGGGTTCGGTCGGAACGAAAACGAACAAGAAAGGCCAATTTATCTTACAGTTTTGTCGTTGCTACGTGTGTATTATATAAATATATATTGTAGGTGAACGATAAACATCAGACCTTGCAACGATGACTACCCATCCTGTCATTCCAGCACCAAGACTTTTTGAGCTCGGTTGCCTCTCTTAATGAGACTTTTCTCGGCTCCGCCCAACCCACCACAGTGCGCAAGTGGTAATTGAGGTTAACCATATTACTTTGAGCGTAACTTTCGACGATTTTATAACCTCACATTTTGTTTTCATTTTGTGCAAATCTTGATCTCGCTCTATTTTGCTTTTACATCAAGCAAATACATTTTTTTTAATCCGAACATAAAAAAAATTGAAGAATTGTACGAGAATGCATACAGAGCACGGCAGAGTGTCACTTGTCATTTGACCCGAGGCTACCGAGATGTAAATAACCAGAGAAATTGAAAGTCTCGAAACCCAAGAGAGTAAAAGTTTGACACAGTGTAACCTGATCGATGCAATAACGTTGATGCTTTCTACTCTCGATCGAAGAAAGGAAAAGAACGAAAAAAACTAAACTACGATTTGCATTCGGCGATATCTTGAAAGATCGTGAAATCGTGGAAAAATTCGTAAAATTGATGAAGTTTAGGTTATGCGCGCAGGTGTTCGATCTCGGGGAGATATCGAGTTCGGAATTTCGAAATTGAATTGCTGCGAAACGATACAAGTGATCCAACTAAAAACAACTTCAGGACGGGCACAAAAATGGCAAAAACTATATACTGTTTCTTGTGTCATCGATCAAGAGCGTTTTTTTTAACTTCCGTTTAAACTGACATTTGGCAGACACTCTTCGCTACGAAACTATAAATCACGTGATTACGTACAAAATCATCCAGTCACAATCTCTCAATCAACCGCAAGAGTCACGCATTAATTAAAAACGTTGGTATCTTCATGGCGAATCTTGATCGTTGTTTTTAAATTTTATACTTAATAAGCTTTATAATCTTAATTGCGATGGGAAATGACGGGTCATGCCGTTACCGGAAATTGAATTATTTCTTAGGTCACGATCGTTGATTGATGCAGAGTGCTCCACCATATTTTAACGAGATTCGGGACATACTGTGCGCCTATGCATACATGCAATCAATGCTCTCGGTTTAATTCGATTCCCAGGAAAGTGAGGAGCGCTATATATATTCCATTTTCTCTACATATACCGAGCGAAATACCTAACTCGACTAATGCGCGTAAATGCAATCTAAACACGAGTCTGCTACAAGGCAAAAATGTGTTTGGCTGCTTTTCACCAGAGAACCACACTGAACCGATTACGACGAATTTTTCACAGAAATTAAAAACATTTCGATAAATTGTATTTTTTTCTCAGAAATTTGAACCCCAAATTTAACCATAAAAATTTGCCGATGATTCAAATCTGTACACAAATAGAAATAAACCGTATTATTTATTAAAAGGTTAGACGAAAACAAAGGGACTGGACGACGGTTGAGGCTCGAATTTTCGATAGAAAAAAGTTCGAGCTATATTTCCAGCTACTTATTGATAAATGTTGTTTTTACATTAGTCGTGCGTTCGGATAGATTTTTCATCAATTATTAAACTATTCAACGTGATAATTCGATCAAAAAATCGAGTAAATCAATTTTATTCGATATTTCAATTAGTTTTTGAAAAATTACTTGTGTAATCAAGTATTGACGTCAAAATAATTTTTTTCGAAACTCTCACGGGAACAATTAAATATGTTGATTAATAATTCATCAACAATGATGCATGCAATTAGTACGAATGTGCAAGAAAATCATTTTTTGTATTTCGTATTCATAGAAGCACCTTGCAATATGCATAAATCAAGTATTTCAATCATTGTAATAATGTTTAACGGATTCATGATTCACGCGAGTGCATTTTCTCTTCGTGCGAGCAGTTTTTCTATTCCCATGAGCAAATTTTTCATCCGTGCGAGCAAATTTTTTTTTCTGCCAAGCAAACTTGTGTCTGTGTGTAATCGAGCTTTTTTGGTCAAGCAAATTGTATATTCGCACGACAGAATAAATCGTTTTATTGAACTTTGAGAAAATTCAATTTCTGAAAAACTTTCCAACAACAATGGACCCGTTTGAAATAATTGTCCAGGTCATTGAACATAAAAAATAATGTGATGAATAATCACATAACCAATAAAACTTGCGATTAATATACAAACGTTGAAGAAATTTTTTTATTATTTCGTTATTCATGGCAACTTACCGAGCATAAATAAAGTACGTTACAATTATCATAATAAATAATATATTCAGATATTCGCGCAAACGACTTGTATTAATCGTAATTAGCGAAGTGTATTATTGAGAAAAATTGTGTATAATGGAGTTGTGCGAGTTGCATTGTGGCCGCGTTCATCTCATCGAAACTCTGGTTTCTCTCCCGAGGCAGCGAAAACAACTTTCGATCGTCTCTGTTTGCAGCAGTGCGGAGTATTTGTGGCAGCGGCAAGAGCAGCGAGTGAGAGATTTGCTCGTTCGTTAACGAGGCAAACGTCGAGACGAAAGTTCAGCTGCCATTTTAACTTTTTTCGTCGCCTTTGCGTCGCCATTTTTTTTTCTTCGTGCGTGCACATTTATACAACAGGCCGCGCCTTTTTTTATTGGTCTCTCTTTCGGAGCTCGCGGGCCATGTTCCAGAATCCATGTAAGGAAATGTTAAAAAAATGTGCATTGCGAACAGGTGTAAAGCCGAAGCGGAAAAAAATCAATAAATGCAATACCGTTGGGAAATTTCTATCGCATTTTTCTTACTCTTCGAATTTACATCCCCTAAGGCTCCTTTTTTTAAATTCCTATTTACGATATACGTCAGTTTAGAATTTTTCCCAGGAGAACGAGCTTGTTCAGTTTTTTTGTATATTCACTCGATACCACGAGCATTAAATCGATTATATTTTTATAAATCTCGGACACGAGGAATAGAAAGGAATTTGTGATTCAGTCACGGAAAAACTAGTAAAAAAATGTGCCGATATTGATCAACACGACGTTTCATTGCATATCTGTATCAACGATCGTGTTCGAGGTATTGAAGCGTTGCTTAATTGCATAATACGTGTTTAAAATGTAAATACTTTTTAAACGTTTATTGTGCGAGTAGAATACACAACAATAGGTTGCAATCTATTTTATTTGTTATTTTTATCGTTTCTTCGTATACCTTTGAGGGTTTTTACGAACCAATCCCATCAGTGTGATCCTACTTTTTTCCCTACGTTAAGGAGTTTCGGTACAAGTGACGAAATGTAACCATTTTATTTGAATTTCTACAGTACATTCTTTGATTTATCCTGAATATGTCCTCCAAGTTTCAAAACGATTGTCTACACCGTTTTCACAAAATTCTCAAACGAAAAGTCACTTTTCAACATAAAGACATGCCCACGCTATCTTCAAACTTCAGTTATTTGCATGAAACGATACGAAAAAATGTAAAAAAGGTTATAAAAAATTGTCAAACCACTAAAAATGTCATGGCAATTATGCCACCAGAAAATGAAGTAATTCGTTTACATAGTTTATTAATTATTCTTTTTTTTTGTCAATGGAAACGATCAATTTTTCAGTGACCATGTAATTTTTATACGTAATTTTGTTGTGTGAAGTTAGCGCTTTGCTTCAGAACAATAGAATTTCCCCCCCCCCTGATTCTCTCTAAAGATAAGCTAAACCATTACATCGTATGACTTGTACCGAAACTCCTGAAGCATCTGTCACACTGAGATAAATTTTGTTTTTTCATAACATCGAATATGTTATCGATTCCTAGAATTTTTTAAACTATGAAATATATATAAAAAAATATAAAATATAGCGGGTGCGACACCATGGAATAAAAATATTTTTGGAAAATCGAATATTTTGTTTTTTTAAAGTGTATGCGAGTCTTTCGCGGGGTTCGAACTCAATTAGATTGGTGCGATGGTAATTAATTCTTCGTTTATTATCAATAGGATCGCGTAATTTAGAACGGTAGAGAGATTAGGTCGCCATTCGTAGAGGGATTCACATTAAAGCTCATGGAGCCTGAGAATCTTCATAAAAAGTCTCTCGTAAAAATGACTCAATCTAACAGTACAGTAATTTACGAGAATCTCGTGTTTTTCACGTAACCATATCTCGTCGTCGTTGTTTTATTTATTTTACTACTTTTTTTTCCCAACAATTAAATTCGGCCGACATTAACAGTGAAATCAAGTTTCTTATATAAAACTTCACGTTCTTGCACTGCGTGCAACGCTCTCGAGTTTTTCCAGCGCGGACCAACTGAAGCAATATAATTGAGAACGTAGACGAACTTTATGCCATTTTTCACGTTCGTAAGATTTTCAAGATCGCGTGTTCGTTAGACAGATTTAGCTGTTGAGTAATGACAAAGTTTTTTGATTTTCTCATGGCTTAAAAGATGCAAAAAAACAATGAAAACTTCTAAATAAAATTCGAGAAAATCATTTTGACGTTTCTCTTTAAAATTACGTGACGTTTTTGTCTCTTGTTATCTTTTGGAATATACTTTAAGGACATCCTGTACATAAATGTACGTGTGATTTGCAACACTAACTCAGTGACGACATGGAGCACGATCACGCAAATTTCTATCGCTCATTCACCGCAACCCACGTCAACAAACTCGTTAACGGTGAAAACCTGACGTCTATCTCGAAGTTCTTGACCTTGCCACGGGCACTAACGTTGAAGCTGTTAAATGCTCGATAAACTTTCCGATACGACGTGCCTTCGGCTAGTAAAAGTTTTGCTTTTTTCTTTTCTAACCTCATTTTAACAGGTGCAGTTTACTACGCGATATCGACCGGTTGTTACTAAAGTGCGTCAATAATTGGGTTATTTAACATTAAATTTATTCAGTTTTTGAAAAAATGAGATCATTCGTTCGCTTTTTTTAAAATCGCGATTATTTTTCTGTATTTTCGTCCTCGTTTATTCGTGAGGGCAGTACCGAAATATTATTGGAACGGTATATAATAAAGTTTGAGAAAATGAACAGAAGCTTAAATATAATTTACGGTCCTTAATGTCCTTACCAAAATGTCAACATTTTTGATGCTTTCTATTTATTTTTCTGGTTCGTTAAACCTGGCGTCTCTACTTGACCACAAGCAGCCACAAGAGTCTCGAGTAGACAGACCGGAAATGGGGACATTAGAGAACGACGACGACTCTCTACGCGATTCCGATTCACTGGTTTTTCATTAATTTACACTCTTAATTTATATTTAACACGATATCGCGAGAAATTGCGTGTTCCGAGTCGTTTAAATTTTTCGTAAACGAGTCGTTTTGTTTTTTTATAATTTGTATAAGACGATATTATGATTTTGGGTTTTGAACTCTTGAGGTCGTTCGCAATGTTAATTAATTTTGTCGATGCAATCCGACAGCAAACTGAAATTATAAACACGATGTACAGAGTGGATTGACCGCAAAATTCTAAAAAGAAAAGTCTGTGGCCTTTTTTCTCTCTGATGGAGTGTTCAAGAGATATTAATGAATTACTGACAGCCGATCGTATACAGGGTGTCCAAAAAGTCATCTACAATATTCGGTGTGTGGATAGATCGCAGAATTCTGAAGAGAAAAGTCCTTTGGAATTTTTCTCTCCGATGCGTCGTTAAAGAGATATTCATACAAGTGACAAAGCAACTTATACAGGGTGTCCTAAAAGTCACCGTCCAAATTATCAGCATTGATAGATCGTGGGATTCTAAAGAGAAAAGTCCTTGGCCATTTTCCTCTCAAATGCACCGTTGATTGAATAATAATTGATTAGTGACAATCAATAGTTGATGAACGCTTTGTCCAAGAAGAAAATGACTTAGGACTTCTATTTCAAAGTCCTGCGATCTAACAAACCTCCCCACCTTGAGCGTGACTTTTATGACAAACCAAACAGCAATTCCCACGCTAGAGGGAAACCACGGAATTATTTCATTGGAACTAGATTAGAAAAGCGAGAAATTCTCGAAGCGTGTAAGCATGCACTGTTTCAATTCCTTAAAAGACACAAAAAAAACTCCGTTTAAAATTCACTTATGGAAGAGGTTTGAAATATTATAATCCAGTTCGCCGACGATCTCTAAACGCGGAAAATAACGTAGAGAATCATCACCGCATCCCGTAACGCCAAGATTACAAGAATTTTCATAAAATGATTCTATATCCCAAAATTGATCTTTCAAGAACTCAGATCACAAAGAACTTTCAAGATTCTTGCACGATGAAAGTGCTCTTTTTCTGAGTTCTCAATTCTCAAGGTCACCGGAAGGTTACCGGAAATCATTGTCGTTCGATGATTCCCCGCATCAAAAGAATGTTTCATGAGACTTTTATTTCTGTCGACTTTCGACATCGTAGAGCAAATATCACTATATTTGATAAAAGAACTCTTGGAATTGCGGATGCAACGAGAATGGAAACTCAGGACATCCCTGAATCGTTTCATACATTTGATTCGTCGAATTAATGCCGTCCAATAAAATTTGTAGCTACAAATGTAATGTGTGCTAAAAATGAAAAAAAAATCATGTCTCAGGAGAAAGGAAAATAAGAGAAGAAATTGTTTTTCCTACAAGAAATCGTACATTTCCCATATTTGAAGGTATAGACCAAAAGTGCGAGACTCGAGAGTTGGCGAAGAGCCATTGAAAGCAGGAAGCACCGGAAGTGACGACTTCCTCTTTTGACTCATCTTCCTTAAGGTCATTGGAACTATACAAGGCTAAATAAGGCATTCCTCGTCAACGCTAACATTTTTCTTTTCTAATATTTCTGGGTTCATCTTAATTCGCTATTTGCGAACCTCGAAATACTGATATTTTCATGGCATACGCTTATTGACTAGAGAAAAAATGTTGAAAACTTTTGAATGTTACTAATTTAAAAAAAAACCGTGACGAAAAACGTTGGAGTCTTAATGAACTTACGAAAAAAGAGTAATATCCTAATGACCTTGTATAACGACCTCTTAATAACCTTAATCGAGTGCTCGAATAAGTCGAGAGAAAATAATTCCGTGAGAAAAGTTACAAATACTTTCTTTCCTTGACAAATAAGTGCGAGCCCTTAAAGGTGTGTCGCTGTTAAATTCAAAGCTTACGAGTCCTTGAGAAAATGTTTATATCAATTAGTCCAGCAATTAAAATTCTAAGCAACGAACTCGCGGCTTTGAGTTCACGTGTGTTTTAACATTTATTCCATCAAGAACGTTGATTTTCGCACGGATTTTTTGATACCATTTGATCAAAGATATACACGTTAAAAAGTTCTAATTCCTCGGAAGCTTGTTAGAAAATTCCTCGTATTGTACAATTTATAAAGAAATAGGCAAAAGGTTAAAAATAAAAAATACAACGAGTCGTTATTGTGACCTGACGTGAGAACTCGGTTTGTAGTTCCGATCACGATCTTATTTACAGGTGCATTGGAATTTGCATGCAATAATTTTTCAATTTTTTTTTCTCGGAATTGCCGTCGGTGAAAAAATAAAAATGACAGTAATCTTGAAAACGATAGATTTTTGTTGAAATTGAGATTGTCGGTAAAAAAACTCGTAAGTGCATATTTTTGTTTACGCGCAAAGTTTCATACGCGTGGCTGTGGTCGAGCGAGAGCCCACGTGCCGCGATCTTCTCTACCGTGAACTATAAATTTCACTGTAAAATTTCATGCCCGCGGCCTCGCTTCTCTCTTTCTCCACTTTCCGCCTGCGCGCGTCACGGTCTCGAGTCCGCGGAAATCACTTTGCGATCTATAACTCAATAACATACTCTAATAGCTTTTTCCATTAACCGTACAAAAAATAAAAACACATGACAAAAACGAAAAACATGAAAAACTACATAAACGACGAGAACACTTTCAAAAATTCTATTTTTAACAATACACGTTAATAATAACGCAAATAAATACATTAAAAAAGTTATATATTTAAAAACATTGTTTGAAACAACCAAAAACGAGAGAATATCAAAAATTGATTTTTTCAAAACCAATTTAAAAAAAAAAAATGTATCCGAGAATACGTGGGTCGTTCCTGTTCCGTTATTACAGTTAATTTAACGTGGGACTATTTACGATTAATTCGCGATGTTTACGTGTCTACGAAAGTCGTTTAAAATTCCTAACGGATTAAAATTCAAGTTTGGCAGTACATAACCGTATTTTCCAATTCACCTTACACTTTAACAACTTTTGTGACATAACCAACGAACGGCGATCGTGTTTATTTTTAATTTTTATATTTTTTCGAACGTACGTTTAAGTTCGAAAAATACTATGGGCTGTAAATACGATTTAAATTCCATGCTACATTTTTATAACACCGATGATTTAAAATACCGGAAGTCTCACTAATTCATTCGATTTCGCAAGCTTTTGTATGAAACTTTCTGGACAATCGTGAACTCGTATTTATAATTTCAAATGTAAAATTTGACTATAAATTATTTGCAACTTTCTCTGACATCTTTATGCAGTTGGTCATTTTAAAAAACACTGCCATAATTTTTTCGTCTTATTTCTTACGGAACTTGCGAACAAAACATTAGAATTCCATTAAAATCCAATGAATATATCTCGTAACTTATATCCTTTCGTATTTTTTATAGCTTGTACCATAAAAAGATCAGAAGAGTCATTTTGTCATGATTTTATGGTAATATTTTTGAATGAATATTCCTTCAGACAAAAACTACAGCTGCCATTTCAATAGGAAAGAAAATTTTCATTCAATTATTATTTCTCAATAATAGCGAGTTTCATTTTTTTCAAAATTGATAAATTCATGTAGTCCATTGTTGAATTTTTTTATTTTATTTTTCTATTACAAAATTTAAATTAGAGTAGTTTCTTTTCTGTAGCCTTGACTTTTTTTTACATTGATTTTCGATCGTCCATAATTTGTCGAGATCGTCGAAGAAAAATTAAGTGAAGTAAAAGTATTTTTTTAAGTCGCCTAATTTGTCAAGTTGGTGCAGATGGAAAATCGAGAATTTAAAGTCCAATCGTTTGGTGAATTTTCTATGAAATCGTACCAGAATCGTACACTTGACAGATAACCGTTTCTGGTGACCTTTTCGACCTTTCGCACAATCATGACACGCGACGAGTACTCTAACTGTTTACTATCTTGATTTATGGTTTCGAGAACAAAGTATGCACACCGAAACAACGGGCAATCCAGTTTTTCCCTGCCCAGGACTCGGGCGAACATTTTTTTTTCCCACGAAATTATTTTACATTCTCGCCGCGCAACGCAACGTCCTTCATGCGCATGCGCGCGTTATATTTCTTTGCCGCGAACATGCGAAATTGCGCAAGATCGCGCTAACGGGTCTTGCGATCTGAATTCATAAAAAATAAAAATGCAGTCTTTGTCGTTGTTTGAACTTTTTACTGTGTATTTTAAATCGATCTTTTGGCTTCAAGAATTTTATCTCGATTTGAAGGAAATCGTAGAAAACTATTGAAAAACATAAAAATTCATTTTTGTGGATGAATTTTTCGACAATAATTTACAGTCTAGTCAGTCAATTTAATTAATTCATTAATAAAAATGATTAAAAAATTCTCGTGAACTGCGAAAATAGTGCGCCAACGATGTAGAAATTTAACGATCTTTGTTTTATGGAAATGTAACCAAAATTCACAACTTTCTCTGCACTTTTAATTTAATGGGCGATAAATCCTTAAAATTATACATTTGCACTTCGGGCGAGAGTGAAACTTAAATCCTGTCATTTTTGCCACTAGATTGTGAAGCATCGACACACATATGTAAAAAGTGTCGAACTGTGTCATTTGTTTACGCAAATGAAGAGACATCAAAATGATGATTAAAAAAAAAAAAAATCTTTTCGCACAAAACATTTAAAGCCTCTTTTTCACACTGTTTTAAAATCTTGATAAAGCTTCTCTAGTTTTGTAGAAACTAAACATCAGACAAGAAAAATTACGAAGGCGTACGATGACGAATGAAGAGACGGACATTTATTCGAACGCAATAAAAAAAATAAGAAACGAGTGTGGGTTCCGATTGCTGCGGTCAAGGATTGTGTGTCCTATATATTTATTGATCAATCGAAGTAACACGAAGTAAACAATCAAAATGAAAAAAAAACTTCATGAAAAATATGGAAAACAATCATAAAAAAAACAATAACAAATGTAAATGATTATTTTCTATAATTTAGCTCTGTTCGAATTTTTATACTCGACGTAATTTGATCAATTTTTCTATTTATTCTAGTTACGGTGAACACGATTATCCTTTCAATTGGAAACTCCGGTAGAAATTTTGGTATTCGCGAATGTTCGGGTTTACTCGTCAATTTCCAACTATTGCTTGAACCCTTTGACCGAAGAAACAAACTTTTGAAAATCTGTCATGAAAACAGGTGCGCAGTTCAAGGGTTTTTAATGTAGTTGTTCTTATTCTCGTAAGTAAATTATTCAATTGTCATTAAAGTTTCGTAATAATAATAATAATTGTCATTGATATGGTATTTTTTATATGTTGTTATTTGTTTTCAACTTTAAAACACTCGACGAGGAGAGGTGCATAATTCGGAAAAGGTGCATCATAGTGAGTTAAATTATCATCGTAAATTGACTGATAATAGGAATCCTGATTTTGGTATTTACGGATTTTCGGGGTTACTAATCAATTGCCAATGATGGCTTAAAGGGTTCGACCGAAGAAACAAACTTTTGAAAATCTGTCATGAAAACAGGCGTCCAGTTCAAGAGTAATTAATGTTGTTATTGTTATCCTCGTAAGTGTATTATTAAATTGTCAATATAGTTTAATAATAATTAATATTGTCATTGATATGGTATTTTTGAATTTGTTGTTATTTGTTTCAAACTTCAAAACACTCACCAGAGAGAGGTGCATAAATCGGAACAGGTGCGGCATAGTGAGTTAAATTATCATCGTAAATTGGCTGATAATAGGAACCCTGATGATTATCGCGATGTCTCGATCCTCCGAAGTATAATTCCTCGACCGAGGCAGGAGCGTGATATCCAGGCTCCTTTATTGGTTCCCTTGGAGCGTACCTTAGGAAAAATTGAATTTGGAATTTGTCGTAACATTAAAACGTGAAATAGAAACTCAAAATAAAATATGAAAGATTATGCAAAAACGGAAAAAGAGAACGTGGAAAAATGTGAAATGTAACGGATTACCGTGTGAAATACAATTCCTCAGAAACTCACCAGTATTCAACTTCCGGTTCCAATCTCTGCTCGTGAGATCTTCGTCTGTGGACAACGCGGGATTGTTGTTTTTGTTGGTGCGAGTATTGTTGTCGCGGTCGTTGTTGTTGAGCCGGAATGGAATGTTGAGGAGGTGCTGCGATGCTGTGACGTCTGAGATAAGCATAATTTTCCAGATCCCAAGGGTCCACGTAGTGACGACTACTTCCGGAAGTTCCGTCGCCGGAACTTCCGCCCGAGGACCTCTGGGAATCAACGGAGTCCCAATAAATCGACGAGGCTGCTGGCATGCTGTTTATTTGTGTAATAAAAAAATTGCTTCAAATAATTATTTTCGAAAAATACGTCGAGACACAAATTTTGATTTTTTTGTTTGTTTGAATTTTCACTCCATTCACTACTTTGGACACACTCTGATTTTCCTTTTTAATTCGCACTTCCGTTATCGTCACATCAAACGATCGAGGCACAACTCATCGCACGATTTCACGCATTACCGGATCGCCTTCCTTTTACCTTGCGCACTACTCGAGTACACAAAGTCTTCTGGGCTTCTACTCTCTTTTCTTCTTACTCTCGAAACCCAAGAGTTTCACACTCGTCGAATTGCGGCGCCCCACCGCTGTCGTTGTTCTTCGTCGAAAGGGGCCCCACGATTCTCACACAGGCCATGTGTGGTAGCGGTGAAAAAAAAAAAGAATGCTTTACTCTCTCAGTCTTTCCTCGGCACCTAGTAATTATTCAAATTAGAGGGAAAAAAAGATCATGTTTTTTTTTGTCCAAGGAGAAAATTGCTGATGTTTTTGAACTGTGAGAAAAAAGTTACTCATTTTTTATGACGTCAGAAGAAAATTTGTGCTCATTTCGTTTTCGTTCGATGGATCAACTGTTTTTTTTTGTTTTTCGTTGAAAAAGATTATTGGTTCTTTTTTGGACTTGGCAACCCTCCTTTCATGGTTTTCGAATGTTGGAAAAATAAATAGAAATTTTCGAACCTTTTTTCATTTGTTGTATTTTTTTTTTTCTTCAATATTATGTTACACTCACACTTCTCAATATAACATTCAAACAACGACGCAAAATCAAATACGACATCTTACCAAATAACGTTACAATAACATTGTTTATCCTTCGAATAACAAAATTGCAATCGAGGCTATTTGAGCTTAAGCGGAGCTTCTGGAAGCGACAAACGTGAACGATTCTTTTTTTTTTCTAAATTCTCTCGAACGGATACTTGAAAATAGAGAAAAGTTTCGTCTTATTCTTTGCACAGTTTTCATTGCAAATTTGAGGGTTTTTTTTGGCATTCCACGTGATCGGATGCAACAGAAATCTTTTTCAAAAGTCACCAGTCATTTTTAATCTCTTCAGCATGATTTTAAGGAGAATAATCGTACCCGTCCACTTCGACTTGTTGCACAACATCGTCCACAAGAAAAAATAATCTCGTCCGTTCTTATTCTGCCGATTAAATGAATTAATTTAACAAAAATAACGACAGATCTCAAATTTGGAAAGTACTTGCATTTAAAAAACGAATAACTTAGTTATTTTTTAATGAATGTTGCCTTTGAACAGAAATCTTTTGGATTCCGAGAGAGAGAAAAAAAATAGAAGAGCATTCATTAAAAATCTCTGGGGGCATGAATTTTAATCCCGAAATTCCAATACGGCCTGGCACGATTTTTAAAACAGAAAAACCTCAAGAGGCCACGACATAAAATTTCCAATTTCGTTGGAAAAACAAAAGGCCGCTTGAGATACGAAATAAATGTTGAAACGACGAAAAAATGGAATTTCTAGAAAATAAATAAAATAATAATACTCGTTTCCGCGTTACAAACGAAAAAAATATCATGTAAAAACGATATTCCCGAAGAATGCGATAATTCTTTGGAGCTCTCGGGACCCTAAAAACATAATTTTTCACCTTAAAGACAAAATGCGACGAAAAAAACGGGAGAAAATGAATATTTGCATGCGAGAGCTCAAAAAGTTCTAGAGATTTTTATCCGATGTCATGAATACTTGTTACTTTTTAGTTTTCGTTACCGCGAAAAGAAAGAAAAATTCAATATTTCGTTCCTTGGTACTGAAACTCATAATTAATTATCCTACACTTATTTACATTGTTAACGAGAATTGTGTATCAGCATAATTGTTGATATATCGCAGAAAATTAAGAGAGAATAATAATAATAATAATAATAATAATAATAATAATAATAATATCGAAGGACTAACATCCTCTGGGAAAAAATAGAGACCAGAGCTTTTAGTAGCATATATCACAGTGTCTCATTCAATAGAACATTTATCAATGTTGTTTTGCTTTCTTCATTTATCTTACGACGCCCATTTTTTCCAAATTGTTTGATTACGTATATTTTATCGGAAATATTAATTACGGAGTAGCGATCTACGAAGAGATTCTATTTGTTCGATTTTGTAATCATTTTTAGCAGGTAAATTTCCAGCGAAAAATTTCGTTCCTCGAGTATTTTGGTTTTGGTTAGAATTTCGTCGGATTCACGAGTTTGAAACCCGTTGGGACGATAAAACGTCCGACTGGAAATATAAGTGGGCCTGTTTGAATAGACGGTCTAACTTAAAAATAATCTCGCATCGTTGATCCTCGTCGATTGGAACGAAAATCTAAAACGAGAATCTTAAACGACGAGACAAAATCGAAAGCCCTGTTTATTTTGACCACTCGCTTCGAGCTCGGGAGCTTTTGTATTTATTTTTTGTCCGTCTGCAGTATTCTAGCTACGGCTAAACACGGATCTTTCCTTGAGGGTTTCCGACGCCTCTGGTTATTCATTAGAAATCCAAAATCTGGAGATCGAGAGCTTCGCACACAGTTCACCTTATTCGGTCTAGAAGCAACGAAGCTGCGAGCTCCACGTCATATTGCGTTTGCTTTAGTGCTCCTTCGCACTGAGTCCTGTTCGCCAATCCCAATCTGCGTCGAAAATAATAAAAAGTGCATCGTTAATGACATTTTAACAGACACAGTTTGCCAGAAACCAATAGCTAACGAAAACAAAATGTTTAGTAATGCATTTTTGCCGAGCAACCAATTGTTTCCGTGGTCACATGCCCAGGAATCAATATTTACCGGTCCAACTGCTCAGGAACGAATCATTTTCAACTCAATCGTTCCGAAGAACAATTTTTCGAGAGTTAATTATTCTTTGACCGATTGCCCGAAAACCAACTGTTCGACGAACGGTTTTCTTGGAACAAATTATTTCTTGACCATTAATTTCAAGAAATAAATAAATGGCCACAGAAGCATTCATTTTTGGGTCAATTGTCGCAGAACCAATAGTTTGCCGACCCAGGAACCCCAGAAAACCAATTTTTATAATGTGCAACATATCGTACCTTATAAGCGAATCGATTTTCGCTTGTCTGTCCTTGATTATTTGTTTAGCAGCTTGATTAGTGTCCCAGCCAGTAGCTTGAAGAGCCGCCAATATTTCCTGCCTCGTAGCATCCCCAGCATCCATTTGTACCTTGAGAACTTTGCTCTCACGAAATTCGTCGTTTAGCGACATGACCAATTGTTGCGAAGCTCCGGTCAAAGGTGGACTTGCACCGGAGGGATAAGCAGATGGCGATGGAGCCAATTGCGTATTGACAACTGTTTCATTCATCTGTGGCAGTAAACTTCGTGCCGCAGTGGATTGAGAAGTTGAGGCAACTTGATGAGACGGTCTTGTTGGTGTGAATTGCATGAGATTGGGGCTTCCGGTTTGGCTGGATGGAGCATTGATCTTTGTTGCGATTTGTTGATTCGGAATAAAGCCATTTTGTTGAGGCTTCATCGGGCTCCAAGCTGGAGGCGGATTATAAACCGGTGGTTGTTTCAAACTGGGACTAAAGTCACAAGGATGATCCTGGAGTCCGTAATTACGTGGTAAGGTTTGATTTTGACGTATATTCGACTGAGCCTGATTGCCGTTTGTGATTTGATGCTGACTCTGATAAATCGTGTGATTACGATTCGGACTGGAGGTCGAATTGGCGGCCGTTGTTGAGCCACTCGACGAGGAGGAGGCGCTGTTCGCGTGATAATTTCTCAATATGTTTTGCTGTACCGTTTTGTTGTACAAGGTGTTGAATTCGCTCTGCGACAACTGTTCGAGATTCGGTACTTTTTGCTTGAGCTCGGCGTAAACTTGCTCAGAAAGCACAGCGCCCGAAGCGAGCGTAGGTCTCGGCAGAGTTCCCGATCTCGAAATCTTCTGCGCATGCTGAAGATCGTTTTGCACTTGAGAAACAATATTGTGACCAAGATTTTGCGACTGTGGTGGAAAAGCGTAATTCTGTTGATGCTGAACTTGTCCGGGAGGTGGAAAGTACGGAAAACTCGAGGCGGACGAGGAAGTTGCTTGATGATGGACGTTCGTTTCCGGTATCGAGCTCTGTACGTACTGAGTGTTGTCAGATTTAACCGCCGATTGGGCGAGGTTGCTCGGAGCTATTTGCAACAAGTTTGAACTCCCGGGAAACGGTCTTATCGACGAGGAGCAGGAAGGGACTGGTTGAAGGAGTTGGTGCTGTCCGACGAAGCTCGACGTCGCCGGAAATACGTTCGTCTGCGACTGCTGCCATATTTGACCAACGATTACGTCAGTCGCAGATTCCACGACGTTCCCACAAGCGTTTTGGCCCAATTGGCTCTGAGGTCTTTGTATATTGGTGCTTTTCGATTGCCAAGAATTTTGTACTTTACTCGGTAGAGTCGTCGAATTTCGTGGATCCGATTGCGGTGATCTCGGCTTCACGACTTGCGGGGGAGGTCTTAACATTGGGATTTCTGTTGTTTCGTGCAATTTGCTAACCGATGCGTATGTGGCGCCGGAGTTAGCGGTTTGTGCGGGTTGCTTGCTCGCGTTTGTGTTCTTACAAGCTTCCTTTTCGCCGAGATGCTTTTCCAACTCAGCGAGAAAGGCAGGATCCAATTTTTTCGGTGATTCTGTGCGTGGTCTCGTCTCGATCGACAATTCGTTGAGACTCTGAGCCAGATCGTGATTGGATTTCGGCTTCGGGGGCGTTTCATTGGGACCGACTGGCGGTGGAGGAGGTGGCGGAGTCGCCGCGCTAACTGGACGACTCGAGACATTCGCATAAGCCTCTGTCTCTTCCTCCGGCAAATCTTCTGGCCAAACTGATAAATTCGTTGCGATTGGACTCGGTTTATCAATTTCGCTATAATGGTCTCCGGAATAAGAATCCTCCACGGTCGCATCGACGTTGAGATTCAAATTTGTATTTTCGCTCCTAATGTCTTTATTTAAATTAATGGAATACTGATTTATTTCGGCGTTCGTATCGCACGAATACTGGCTCGAAGGTTGACCAGCGAGACTGCTGCTCGTGCCTGCAGCCTCGTCAACCGCTTCAACGTTTCCATAAGCTTGTAAAGGTGGTTTGTAGTAATGATTGGTGAGATCCGGTGGGACGTGGCTGTAATAACGAGAATGAGGAGGATTCATGAAAACTCGTGAAGTGTCAAAAGGATCGGCAATTGCTGAGGCTTCGACTCCAGCCGGAAAATTAGCGTAAGTTCTCGGGTCGTCTTCCTGCCAATATTCTTGAGAAAGTCGGGGATTATTAGCCGCAGCGGAATCAATCGGTTCGTCCAAAATATTAACGACTCGGAGGCAGCCAGCCGTAGTGGCTTGTCCACCGGATGCTGCGGCGATTTCCTCCGGTGATAAATCAATCAATCTTCCCTCTTGACTGACCGAAGAACTGGCGGTGGAGGCAGCGTTACTGGTTTTAACCGGACTAGATCGGAGATCGTTCTGAAGCTTTGTGTAATTGAATTGTTTGCGGGACCGCGGTGCGTTGCCGTAAGGAAATTTTTTCTTCGGGCCGTTGTCGAGGGTCGTGACGCCCACGATGTCCGGCGGATCCATTGGATTTCGGAGATAAACAGCGTCGATGTATTGCGGGCTTCCCCAACTTTTTCCAAACGGTGCACCGTGGCCAGTGTGGATAAAAGAGTTTTCAAGGGGTTTGCTTATGTCCTCGGCTTGTTTTCGCCGCATTGGATCCACCAGACATCGCGGAAAATCACCGACTTGAAAAGTTCTCTGATTTTGTCCTTTCCACCAATAATTCTCAGGTCTTCCGTCTATTATTACGATTTGATCCCCCTGCTCAATCGTCATTTTGTCCTGTTCCTCGAAACGATTCAATGCTTTCATCACCGAAGGCACCATTCCTGTCAGGGATTCTCGTAAACTCGCGAACGTTGGCCTCTCACCGGGCTCTCTCGACCAACACCGTAACATCAATTGATAAGTCGCTGGTGGACTCGCTTCCGGCTCGTGCAAACGCTCGTTCTCACGATCGATTTTACGCAATATTTCAGAACCGTTCAAACCCACCCACGGCTCTTCACCGAACGTCAACATTTCCCATAACGTTACACCGAACATCCACACGTCCGACGCGTGACTGAATTGACGAGCTTTCAACGACTCCGGGGCGCACCAAGGAAACGGCACTTTCTTGTGTTCCGTCATCACGTAACAATCTTCCTGCTGTGGCAATGCTCGCATCAATCCAAAATCTGCTATTTTTATCTTATCCGCTGAACTCAAGAGGACGTTTCTACACGCCAAATCACGGTGCAAAAAACGCTTCGCTTCCAAATATGCCATACCCGTTGCTACTTGCAACGCGTAATCGCACAATGTTAATATCGATATGTGACCGCATTGCTTTCGAAGATAATCCAACAACGCACCCAAAGGAGCTAGTTCCGTCACCATCATCATCGGTTGTGACAGTACAACTCCGTAAAGTCTGTAAATATTCGTACATACATCATTCGTTATTTATTCATTCGTTTAACAGCTTCATTTCATCATCTCCATGTTATTGACATTTTAAAAAATATGATAACATAATCGTTCGAGCAAAATATACGATTTTGTATTTATAATTTTTTATCGTTGGGTCTGATATGAAATTATCAAAATTCTACATTTTTTTTAGACAAACTTTGTAATGTCGTCTTCCGTAGAGACAATAAAAATTCATAAAAATCTAAAACTGTTTCGATACTTTATAAAATAAAAATCCATCAGAGACCAAAACCTTGCAAAAATGTGTAACCCTTTGATATTCACTGGATGAGAAATTTTATTATGTACTTATTTGGAATGAAAGTAAACAAGAAAGTGGCGCGTACCTAATGAGATTGTGATGATCGAGCGAGTGCATGGCGTGAACTTCGGACACAAAATCTTCGATAACAGTGGGTTGCGTCAGAGCATCGGCTTTGAGAACTTTGACAGCAACTGGCAAAGTTCTGCCGGAGGGAGAGGTCCATTCGCCGCGTCTGACAACGCCAAAGCTTCCGTCGCCAAGTTTAACGGAGAGCGTGACGTCCTTGTCCTGTATGAGACAAGTAAGAACGGAAGCGCATTCGATCGGCTGTGAGGATCTTTTGGTACTTTTCGTACTCCCGCCAGGTCTGATCTTTGTAATGAGATTTTTTTTCTTCTGATTTGCTCGCTTTTTCTTCACGGCATCCATGAGACGGCGGATGCCGGGTTTTCCAAGGCCAATTTTCTCAAGGTCTTCCGGCTGCACATAGTCAAAATGATGCAGTCTCGTTACTTGGAGATCATCGCGGATTCTTGTGAAGAATTGGGTCAACTGCACGTCTCGCAAAAGGTCCTGCAACCATTCGGTTCCTTCGTCCTCCGCCATTGTCCTCACGCTATCACTTCCTGGATCTGTGAGCCAAGAAAATTCATGACAGCTGCTGTCACTGTGAACTGACAGCCAGATTTTTCCGAGAGAAAACAAAGTACAAAGATTCCGTGATATACGTGACCTTGAGTTCAAGATTTTGCTCGTTGAAGAATTTTACTTTTCGAATTTGCAGGTCACGCAAATCCCTTCTGTCCAGAGTACCGCCAAAATGGTTAGAGATAGAGACAAATTCTGTAAGGTCAACTTTGCAGCGCAGAAAATTTTTCACAACAAAGTTGCCAAAGATTTAATCCCATTTTTGGTAGTTCAGGTCGCGAAGTGGACAATAGAAATCCTTCGGGATTGTTTACAACGTGTAAAATCAGCTATTTCTTTGATCAGCTCTCAGCTGTTAACTGTTGAAAATAGAAAAATGCTTGCGGGGACTTTGTCGTAGAGAATTTCATTTTCTATAAGTTTGGTCATGGAGACTTTTGCTGTATCTCCAACCAGTTCAGCAGAAAAAGCAAACCAAAGAACGCACACCCTTCAATTTTGAGAGTTAATACATTTTCATGGAAGAACCTGATCTAAATATGTTATTAGACTTTTTGAGTCAAATTACCTTTACGAATTAATATCAATTTTGTAAAAAATAAAGAATACTTTATCTGCAGCACGTATGAAAAAATTAATTTTTTCTTTCACGTTGTATTGACACAAACTCGAGAAAACGCGAGAATGTGTTAAAAAATTTGAGATAAGCTATTTTTCTTGGAATTTTTTTCTCTAATACTAAAGGCTTGTAATAAAAATGTACGAAGAAAATGAACTTTCATGCGGTATTTCGTGTAAATTTGTAGAATGTCAACGTACCGTGAAAATTCAGCGAGCGTACAGCGAATTTCTTCACAGCATGACGAAAAAAGCCTTGGCGCTCCTTACGAGAAGAGTAAAAAAATAAAATAAAGTATCTCTCTCTCTCTCTCTCTCTCTCTATTATCAGGGACGCTGGAGAAAAACGTTATTTTTCAAGCGGCCGAAGATTTTGCGACGGAAGAAATCCTCACGGACATCCTTGAGAATCGAGAATCACATTCGCGTGTTTTTATCCCGTCAAATTTACAGGGGATACACAAAAAAAAGGAAGAAAGAGCCACGAATTCACAAACCGAAGTAAGAAATAACGTGAAAAAACGCGCACCAGCCCGAAATCAATTCCATTTTCCGTTAGAGACGCGATTGTTGTAAAAAAATTGGCGACGACTTGAATTCCAACCAGACAGCGCCTAACACACTTTCACCGATCGCGTTTCTCACGTAGTGCATTATTATTTGCGGTCCAATCACAATTCTAACCTTAAGAAACCTCCAAAAAACAAAACAAACTTTAAATTTCGGGGGTTTCTAGAGTTGGACGTATTTTTGGCACTGAGGACATTTTTTTTCGTTACGTTCGCGTTCTAACCTTAAAAAACAGAAAAAAAAAGATTCACAAATTCAAATGGCGAATCTCGAATGCGTTTCGCATTTTAATAACGCCGAACAACGTTTTTCACTGTATATCAGAGATAAGAATGAGTTTTGAAAGTTGATAATGTCTCCGGGTTAGGGCAGATAACAAATAGCGTGTATCCACCCACTTTGACTCGTTCGCAAAGTCCTCGAGTACTCTCTATCTCTCTCCTCCCCTCTCTCTCTCTATCTTTTTCTTTTCGCCTATACGCGTTCGTATGTGTGTGTAGGTGTCCGTGTGAGTTTGACCATGCTCGTCGTGATTCGCAACAATAATTTTCTTCAATCACCGCCTCTCTCGCAAACCCCAACAGATATACCAGCCTCGGTAATCTCGCTTCATTCACCAAGTATATTTATACACCCCCACCGCGCGTTATCACAGTCGTTATCTCTCTTTCGCTACTACACAATTACTACTATTACGATTTACATGTACAATAAACGAGAACACTACTCGTCACTCGTAGTAAACTCGTAATCTGACAGTTTGTGTTCCCGAGTGAACTCGCCTCAACCGCTGGGCTTTGCCCCCTCGGAAATTCACATGCAACACAACTGCTATACGAACGAGTTTCGTCAGTGCCTGCATGGAAGAGAGAGGGAGAAGGAAAGACGGAACATCATATAGAAAGGGAAGGCGGGCGGCGAGAGATAAACAAAAAAAATGACTCTCGAATGGCTGGGAAATCGTCTGGGAGGGAATACACACAACTCTCTCTCTCTCTCTCTCTCTCTGTTGCGAATTATGTTTTAGCTATGTTATGGCACGTGCACACTAGCTAACACAAAGTTTAAACCACTAGTTACCGACCGAGGAAAAAATTCGAATAAATATTCACATTTTGCTCCTCTCAACGTTTGATGGAGAAAATAAATAACAGTAGTTGAAGAAACCGTTTTATTTGGCGAAAATATTGCGGTCATTATATTATATGTTAACGGCTTATTTCAACATTCGCCTTTATTCAATGCTGCCCGTTTTACCGACCGAGTCCATTTCAAATAGACGCCGCCCCCAGGAGCACCACAGCTGTTATGCGCCGAAGGTCGAAGAGACGTTTTTCGGCTTTCAACTAAGAAACATGATGTATTCTTAATAACCGCAAGGAAGATTTGAAAAAGTGAGGTTATAAATAAATTTAAGAATCAGTGCAAGTAAACGGAAGCGCCATCGACGAAAAAAATGCATTTTACCAAAACTTTACAAGTGATATGCTCGGTTTTAAAATCTCCGATGGTAAAAACGAAGTTCATCTCCCAAGAATTATAAGAGCAACAAAACGTGCGAATAGAAGAAGCGAAGGCTACTGCAAACCTTCTATTTTGTTTGTATTTGAAAACAATACATTTGTCCAGAAAAACGAGGATCATTAATTTGAGATAAATTCGTTACATTGTTTTTTATGTTTAAACTCAAAAAGACATTCGAAATCCATCGAAAGAATAACGTACAAAGTGTTTGTATAATGCGTTGAGTTAGAATATTATATTCTTTCTCATGTTTGTTTACGAGGATCTCGGTTCAGACTGTTTACCAAAAACAAAAAGAGAAATCAGAAGAATTTCACTTTTTTACGTCCCATATGTATGTACCGTGTGAACATGTCATTGTACTGAAAGACGTTTCCTTTCGTCACGGAGTGTTTACATTAAACGAACGTATAATAAGAACGATATTTTCCAAGCGAAGTGAATAAATAGTAAACTTCGAAACTTTTTAACCCTTTTATTTGACGTTCAAATATTTATTTGCAGTGCAAATAAATAAATAATTACAATAATCTGTAGAAAAAATGAACGAATTAAAAAATTACATAATAGAAAATATAAAAAATGTTGGACTTCCGGTTGGGACAGCGTAGCGAGTAGACGTGTTTTTGAGAGCCGCGAAGGAATAAGAAAAGTAATAGAGAAAAAAAGGAAAGAATCAGTGAAAAATAGTAGAAAAGTGTGTAAGGTGAGGCGAAGTTAACAGGCAAGAATAAAAAAGTGGTGAGGAGGAATCGGAAGTGAGGAGTCGGCGATTTAACGAAGTTGCTCATTCTTTGAGGTTAAGAATGGGTGAAATAGAAGAGAAAGAAAATGGAGGGAAGGAGGTAGTGGAAGTTACAGATCAGTGCGAGGAGAGAGAAGTCACAGGAAAGCTGATAGATGGCGACACCAGAAATCAGCAAGCTGACGGACCGATAAAAAGAGGTAGAGGGAGGCCAAAGAAGGAGGATAGCAAGGGAAAGGTCGGTAAAATAGATCGATACTTGAAAAAAGGGGATGGGCGAAAGGAAGAAATGAAAGAGATCTTTTCAGCAAAAAGTAAATTGTGTCATTCGCCGATTCAAAAAAGTTTTGAAGAAAGAGAAGATGATGAGCTTAATAAAGAAGAGGTGAAGGAACATGTAGGTGGAGTTGTAGCGAAAGAAAAGGAAATCTGTTTTACGTTAGAAGAGGACAGTGAAATTGAAGAAGTGGGGTGTGAAAAGAGAAGGCTGTTAAAAATAAAATCTGGGAGATACGAAAGTGAAAATTGGGAAAGATTGGAAGAGGATGTAGATGACCCGGATGAAGAGGAGGTGGGAGGTGTAGAGGAGGAGGAGAAAAAGGGACAAGAAGGGAGAGACGTGGACGATGTGTCAGAAATAAGCGAGAGAGAGGAAAATGAACTTATGTATGGAAAACACTGGTGGAATGAAATCAAGAAGGCAGAAAGTAGAATGAGAAGAGTTATGGAGAATCATCTGATAGAATTCGAGAACAATCTAAAAATATGGTGGAAAGGGGAAATAAAAAGAATGAAAGAAGAGAGCGAACAAAAGATGAAACTTTGGTATAAGGAGGAGATATTAAAAATAAGAGAAGAATGTGAGGAGGAAAGTAGCGAGCAATGTGTAAATTGCCAGCTAAATAAAGAGGAAACATGGGAATTGAAAAACATTGTAAAAGATTTAAGAGAGAATGCTGTGCGCGAAAGAAAATGGTGGGAGCAGGAAAGGAACATGTTTTTGAATATCATAAACGGGAGAGAAAAGAAAGAAGGAAGAAGAGAGTCGGAGGAGAAAAAGTGGAGAGGCAGAATGGGAGGAAAAGTCGATAAGAACGGAAACCTAGAAGCAATGAGAGAAACACCATTGGAATTCGATAAGAAATCAATAAGAGAAGACAGGGAGGGAAAAGAAGGAGAGGAACAAGAAAGTTGGCATCGAATAAGGAAAGGGAAGCCTGGACCATTAAGTGAGGGAATCAGAAGAGAGGAAGAAGAAAGAAGAAAATACAGACGAAACAATGTGAGTATATATTTCACAGAGGATGAAGAAAACACAAAGGAAAAAATTTTTGAGGAAATCGCTGTGAAAACAGGACAAAATATAGCTAGAAAGGTGAGGACAAAATATAAAAACAGTAGCATGATGGTAGTAAGATACAAGGAGTGGAATGAGAAGAAGGAGATAATGGAAAGAAAAAGAGATTTGATAGGGACGGAAATCTGGATAAAGGATGATCTGACCAAAAGGGAAAAAGAAGTGCAAAAATGGTTGAGAGAATTGGCGAACCATGAAAAGAGATGCGGAAGAAGTGCAGATGTTAAATACATGAAGATTTACCTGAGAGGAGAATGGTGGAGATGGAGCGACAGTAAAGGAGACATCGAGTGTATAAGAGAGGAGAGAAAAGAGAGACATGGCAAACAGAAAGATCAGCAGTTTTTTCGAAGGAATAGGAGAGACCGAAACTGAAGATAGAAAAGAAAGAAGAGAGAAGATAGAAGAAAGGAAGAAGAGGCCAACGGAAGGAAGAGGAGAAGTAGCAGAGAAAGGAACAGAGTATAAGGTGTTAGTATGGAATGTAGCAGGATTATTCAAAATTGGGGAAGCTTGGGAACTAATAGAAAAAGCGGACATAGTGGTGTTACAAGAAACTTGGGTTGAAAAAAAGGATGAGGTTAAAGTGGTTCAAAGCATGAGTCAGAATTTTAGCTGGAAATTCAAAGCGGCGATAAGGGAAAGGGGGGTTAAAAAAGGAAGAGCTAAAGGGGGACAGGCTATTGGAATAAAGAAGAATTGGGAGGAACATTGGGACACGAAAGAATGGGAATATGGGATAATTTTGTGCAATCGCAAAATAAGAGAAAGTACCGCAATAATATCAGTATATAACAATATCGGAATACAGAAAATCCAAAACGACCTGAAAGAAGTTATACTAGAGGAAGCAAGTAAAAAAGAAATAGTAATAATTCTAGGGGATATGAATGCAAGGATAGGGAAGGAGCAAGCAAGTGTAGGAGAGGAAGATGAGGAGGAAGAGTATGAGATAAGAAAATCCCAGGACGGAGTGTTGAATGTGGAGGGAAAAAAAATGTTAAATATATGCGAGGATATGGGATTGAAGGTGCTGAATGGAAGGATAGAGGGAGATAGAGAAGGCAAAGTAACGTTTGTAGGAGGGGGGGAAGAATGTTGTGGATCAGTGATTGATTATGTAATGGTAGTGGACAGGGGGGTACAGAAAAGTGTTAAAAGAATGGAAGTAATAAATAGAATAGAGTCAGACCATCTGCCAATAATGTTGACACTGGTAAAAAAGAGAGAAAAGGAAATGGAAGTAAAAATGGAGGAGGAAGAAGAGGATGGGGAGGATCAAAAGATTAGAAAACTGAACTGGGACGAGAAAGTTAGTGAAAAATACGCAGAGGAAATACAAAAGGAATCATACACAAAAGAGAAAAAAGAGGGATGGGAAGGGATTAAAGAAAGTATAATAAGAGCTGCGGAAAAAACAGGATTAGTAAAGATAGAAAAGAAAAATAAAAGGAAGAAACGACTGCCAAAATGGTTCAATGAAGAATGCAAAAACCAAAGAGAAAGGGTATGGAAAAAACTGAAGGAATTTGTTAAAAAAAGAAATGGTGAAACGAAAAAGGAATTGGAAGTAGAAAGGAGAAAAATGAAATCGACGATAAAAAACGCGAAAGAGAAATGGAGGCTCGAAATTTGGGAACAAGTCGGGAAAGCTAGGGATATGCCAAGGTGGTGGAGTGCAATAAATAAGTTTAGAAATAAATATAAAGCGTTTATAGGAGAGAAAATAAAGAAGAAGGACTGGAAAGACCATTTTGAGAAGCTTCTAAACGGAGAGGAGGAAGAAGATGGTAGCGTAAGAAGTTCAAGGACATGGGAGAAGGAACATCAAATTATGAACGAGGAAGAGAGAGAGAAAGAGAAAGAATTTAATGAAGAGTTTTCAATGAGAGAAATTGAAACAGCACTAAAGAATATGAAAAATGGAAAAGCCGCAGGTGAGGATGGAATAGGCGTTGAATTTATAAAGGCACTACCAGCAGTCCAAAGAGAAGAATTGCGAATCGTGATAAATATGTTATGGAGAGAAGGAATATTAGCTATTGGATGGGAAACAGCAAGGATCATACCAATCTACAAAGAAGGTGATAAAGATAAGGCCGAAAATTATAGGGGTGTGTCACTGCTAGATGTGGGATACAAAATTTTAACGAAGATGATGACGGAGAGACTGAGTAAATGGATAGAAAAAAACAAAAAACTGAAGGAAAGTCAAGCTGGATTTAGGAAAGGAAGAGGCACGAGAGAACAGATTTTTACCTTAAACGCAGTAATAAACAAAAGGCTAAAAGACAAAGGGGGTAAACTTTATGTTGCATTCATAGATTTCAGAGCGGCTTTTGATAGGGTTAATAGAGAAAAAATGATAGAAAAATTAAAGCAGAAAGGAATTCGAGGAAGGATGTTAGAAATGATAAAAGGAATATATAAGGAAACAAGAGCAGAAGTACAAGCCAACGGAAAAATTACGGAAAACTTTCGAACAAAAAGAGGAGTCCGGCAAGGATGTGCTCTGAGTGCACTTCTTTTTGATTTATATATAGACGACCTAGAGGACATATGGGAAAAGAAAAATGAAGGAGGAATAGCCATTGGAAAGGAAAAGATATTTGCTATAAAGTACGCAGATGATGTTGCTGCAATTGCAGAAACAGCGGAAGGATTAAGAAGTATATTAAAAGATTTAGAAAAATGGTCAGAAGAGAACAGGATGGAAATAAATGTGAAAAAAACAAAAATAATGATATTTAGAAAAGGAGGAAGGATCAAGAAAGAAGAAAAGTGGGATTACAAAGGGGAAGAAGTGCAAATAATCAATGAATTTAAATATCTAGGGTACTGGTTCACGAGCAAAAATTCTATATGGGCACACGGAAAAAAAACGGCAGGAAAAGCACAAAAAGCTATGAATACGGTGTGGGGAGTATGGAAAAGGGCGGGAAAAGATATAATGGAAGAAAGAATGTACTTAATGAATGCAATAGTGAGAGCGGGGGTAATGTATGGAGTGGAGGTATGGGGTTTCGAAGAGTTAGGCATTTTTGAAAGGATTCAGAGCAGGTATTGCAAGATGGCATTAGGAGTAAGTAGGAATACACCTAATTACATTTGGAGAAGAGAACTTGGTGTCCCAACGATAAAGTACGAAATAAGAGAAAGAGCGATGAGATACATTATAAACATATTTAAAATGACTGAAGATAGATGGCCAAAAATATGTTTTATGGAAGAGATAAGAGCTTTAATTAATAACGTACCAACGAAGTGGGGGAAAAACTTGAAATCAGCATTGTGCGAGATGAGGATCCAAGAAATAATAGAAATGATATGGGAGAGAAGGGAAGTAAAAGAAATAGAAGCAAGAATAAGGGAGGGATTAGAAAATTTGAAAAAGGAAACGCTGGACGAAGAGGAGAAAAGAATAAAAGAATCGTCTTATAACAGATTGTACAAGGATATTGTGGAAAATGACGATAAACCATGGAAGTACTGGAAAGAGGAAGATGTAAAAGGCAGTGATAAAGAAATGTGGGCCAGAATAAGATGTGGAAATGTAGGAAGAGCGGGAAAGAAAGGCGAGGTGGAGTGGAAGTGTAGAATTTGTGAGGAACAAGAAGAAACGTTAGAACATATGTTGATGTGCGAGAAGGGAAGAGAGATGGTAAAGGAGAATACGAGAAGAAAGGTAGAAGAATGGATTAAAGAAATAGATATAAAGAAGTTTAGAGGGGAAATAATAAGTTTACTAAGAGGGAAGATAAATAAGGGAATATGTGAGTATTTTAGAGAAATGGAGGATGAATGGATAAAGAAAAAAAGAAAGTTGTTAGAAATAGTGTAGAAGGAAACAGAAGGACAAAAGAGAATGAGAAAGAATGGAAAAAATGGGGATAGTTATAAGTTGTAAATAAAAAAGAAAAAGTAATTTTAAGATACATATAAGCTTTGTAAAAAACTTTGTAAAAGTTATGCAAATAAAACTATTATATATATATAAAAAATGTTCGTTCATTTCTGTACCTGTCGTTAATTCTGAAAATGTGAATTCTCAAACTTTTATTAAATAATAAAAATTCCAAACCATTATAAAGACGTTATATTTGAAAAAATCCAAAACCTAGTAAAATAATGAAATAATGATTTTGCATCATTAATAGGATTTCGCAATGGCTGGTTCTTAGTATGGATAATTTTCAATATTGGGCTTTTCTGAAAAAAAAACAGACGAAATGTCGATGTATCCCAACGATGCAAACTTCAACATAATATCGAATTATTGAATCACAATCAGATTTTGCCATAACAAATTCCACAATTTTTCGAAAAAAGAATGAAATCAAAGAAAAAAGGAATTGTGCAAATAATATGCATAGCACGAAATAATGCAATGTTTTCCATCGGATTTTCGAAATGTGCATTCTAGACACGCGTCGAAGCGAGTTGTGTATAATGGAAAGTGTCAACGTTGAAACGTCAACACGGAGATTAGTATTTTTTTCTACTTTTTTATTCAACGCAATATTGCACGTGCTCATAGCGTTTTGACATAAGCTCGATAAGCCCTGACTCTCGACGTGAAAATCAATTCAATGTACGTGCATTAAAACGTCCGAGAAAAAAGTAAACATAAAACACTATGGTGTTTATTTTTTTCAGGGCACAACTCGCATAGAGAGAAATAAAATAATACAATGAAATGCAAATATTTCATCATAAAAAAAGAATTTTTTCAAATTTTATCATTTCGAACAATTCTTCGGAATTTTAAAACTTAAGGTCTTTCTAAAAAGTTTTTCTACAGAATTTTATTTTCCATTTCGAGAATACGTTCAAGGACACTATCAGGAAATTACGTGCATCATCATTTCACGAAGACTCACGGTTTCCTTTTCGAGATACTGTCAATCAAATATTTCATCGTTTTACACGCGTTCTTATGGGGAGAAGATGGAAAAATTCACATTTCACGGAATAACTTCGAAACCATTCAACAGATTTTTATCTTTTTTTTCTCAACTACGAAATAACACATGATGAAGTTTGTCTAGAAATATTAATAATTTTGATCGTTTAGTTTTGAAGATACAGCGACATATGCAAAAGTTCGTTATTTCTGAAACTCTAAATCCCACATAAGACACTTATTCCGAAAGTTTTTATATTTTTTCAGATTCTCATAAGACATAACAATAACTGACATTATTATATTATTCCGCAAGTTATATCCAAGTTTCAATGAACTAATCAAAGAGTTAACTTTGTAATGTGACTATCGCGAGATTATAACTTTAAATCAATTACGTTCAACAATCTTATGCGTCGTAAATAATGAAAAAAATAAATAAATAAATAAACAATACTGTTTGTAGTAGATTAAACACAAAACACTAGCGACAACAGAGAACCCTACTCTTTCGATATTGCACGTCATTCTGACATTATAATCCTAGCCTCGTGTGACATTAGTGGCCACTACTTTTTACACTTTTTTTTTCTCCTCTGCTTTTCTCCTATTCAATCCGTCTTTTGGTCCGGTCAAATCTTTTTTTTTTTTTTCAGATGAGACCTCTTTCGTAATCCTGATAAACCGAAAAAAAAGAACGGACCGATGACTGCGGCTTTTATTTTATTGGTAGGACAGGCCTGATTCGGATCGCACAAAATTGGGAATATAATTTTTTTCAGGACCGGAGGAGAAAATGCGATTCGCTACTATTTCTTCACTCATTCCATCGGAATGTACAGTCTTTAATGATATTTCACTCGAGAAACGCATGTTAAGCTTTTTTTTTCTGCAAATATACTCAATTAAATATGAGGAAAAATCTTTCGTCACATAAAATTGGTCTGTAGTTTCATTGTTTTTATTATTGTTAGTATAGCTTTACAAACTTGTTGTCAAATAATAGATTAGTATCATTGTATCAACAAAGGAACCTTGTTGATACACCTCTTGTTGAGAACCTCGGGGATAAGACGCATAGGTTTTCAAAGCAGTCAAGAGAGAATCGGCTAGTCGCATGTGGTCAGGAATGGTGGACCGCTCAACAGTGCGATACGAAGGACATTAATGAATAATACTAAAAAAACTTTTTTTTAAACTGATTATTGCGAAAGTGTAAAAAATTGACTCTCTCCCGACCTAAACCTCGATCTTAATGTCATGATCTGCAGTACAACCCGAAATGTTATCATAAAAACTAATAATTCGTCACGACTCATATGAGAATTACTATTTAATTTCGATCGAATTATCAAATTGAACCACTAAGAAAAAATTGGTTCACGAAAGATGTCGCTATTTCCGCAACCCACTTCATTCAATTAACGAATGTTGACGAAGCGTCGAGAATTTTCTGCGAGATAAAGACTTAATAATTATAGTTGCTAAGAAATAAGAAGACTAGAGTGAGTTATCACAGTTTATAATGTCTGACGTTAAAAGGCATGATTCCTATTTTATAAAAGTGCAATTAATGAATCCAACCACGGCACTCTAATAATTGCATTCGTGGCAAATGCATCGATAAAATAAATTTGCTTTTTTACGTGCATTTTCCGTTATGGAGACACAAACGATCTCACCTCCAATCGCTATATTTTATTTTGATTATTATAATTTTGAGGTTTTCTTCTCATGAATTTCAGTTATATGAATTTTGTTGTGTCCTTTCCATTAATATTATTCATATTCATAAGATTCCATATTTCATAAGATCATAACATAAGCAATATAATATTACTAATTATTATAAATATGATTATTCATACTCTAATATTTTTTTTTTTCGATGTTCCTGTGTATACCTTCTTGTGGCTTTTTACGGACCCCATGCCGACACTCTCCAATAATTTTTCAGTTTTCCCTTTTTCTCCGATTCCTATGAGGCACTTCTCAGTTTTCCAGTTTCTCATTTTCCTCAAATTCCTATGAGCCAGAGTGCCACCTTCGATGTGCGGCTGCAGTCGGTCTTATCCCCCACTGTATCGCATTTTCCGAGGGCGAAGGGAAACTGCAGAAAACCTTGCCGATACAGTCAGTTGCAGTTTCTGCCGAATCTTCCCCGCGGGTAGCAGTGTGAGCACGCTACAAAACGGCTACTAGAGGCGTCTCAGGCAGGTACCTCCTCAGCTGTGACCCAATGGGCCAGCCAGGACACGGCTATAAGGGGTCGCCATCTCCGCGACGAGAACTGTCCACGGGAGGCACCCGGAGCCGCATACCGACCGCTTAGGCATCACAGAGACGTGTGGACTGGGGATTGCAGTTGAAACCCGTTAAGAAACATTTCCCTTGGTGTTCGGTCTGGTAATCGAACCCGGAACCTTCGGCTGGCGAACCTGAGCCCACATCCACTAGACCAACCGCCCTTCTCCTTTTAGTTAATTATTGTTCCTTATTTTTCATTTTCTTACCTTTATTATTTATTATGTATTACGTATTGGTTGTTTAAACGTTATACGCGCGTAAGCGGTAGAGGGAAAGAGACGCAGGGAAGTCTCTCTCTCTCTCGCACAGTGATCAAACACAAGACTATAGTATGTCCAAACGTAAACAAGCGGGACTCACGTCTTTCTAGCTCCGAGACAAAAAATCCCGAAACAACCTATTGTGAAAATGAAAAACTAGATTTCTCGGGATTCGTTGAATGGATTTTCTTCGAACAAGGACCAATCGAAAGATAAAAAATAGTAAAAAAATATTGATTAATTTGAGATTTTTCGCCCGACTCGTTTGTCCGTGAGAACGACTTGAAATTTTTGTGACTCCATGGAATCGTCATATTGGATCGTAAATAAGAGCGCGATAGGCTCGCGCTGGCTTTTCTTTTTGACTCTTGGCGTCGAGTCGCTACCGCGTCTCTTGATAATCGCAGATCAAATCGAATGAAGCGCAAAACTTTTTTGACTGGTTTCATTGGAAAAAACTTGCCACCTTCATGTGTGGAATGTTTGTATTTAATTAATGGCAGGGAACTCGAAGTTTTTCTGGGCCTGAAAAGCACAGCTTCCCATCATTGAGGGCGCAGGCGTGATATCGACCTGAGAGACCATCAGAACTGGTGAAACGTTCACCACCTCATCCTCCAGCCCAGGTAAGCATAAGGGATATAGAAAAATACGGGTCAAGTTACGAGTCATTAAATCGATTACCAAATCTTCAAAAGTTTCAATTAAAAGTTCGAAAGAATTCTAATTACCGGCTATTGAAGAATTATTTCATTTTGTTTATACCTGCGGAAAATAATTGATGAGACATCAAAACAGAAAAGTAGACAAACTTCATACATTTTCCATATACGATTATTTATTTCTTTGAAAAATTATAATTTTATTAATTTAATGTTTAACGAAATTTGAAGAAATTTCAAAAGTTTTATCACTCTTCGTTTTTTTTTTTGCCGAAGATGTTAAAAATAAATTATTCTGTTTCCCTCACGCGATATTAATAAATTCGTGAGTGAATTCAATTAAAAAATCAACTACTCGAATAAATTTCCTTTCAATTTTCTCAGAACGATGATATTTTTCCGCAAGCTTTTCACGAAGAGAGGTAAAAAAAAAAGCTATTACGCGTTAGCCTGGTTCTCGGGTACGATGCGGTCGGGTCGGAGGGTTGTACAGAGAGGGTGATAGCAGGACAAGCGGGTAAAAGTAACGGCAGAGGTGGTCAGTAGCGACGATGAAAGCAGCGCGTTGATATAAACGAGATAGACAAAATACGAGGCTTCTATCTCGCACAATCGCGCAGTTTGGCGTTGTGCGATAAGGGGGAAGGGGGCGAGGGGCAGGAGGAGGAGGGGGGGGGGGGAGATGAAGGGAGGTTAAAACAGGAAGGGGATGATAACGGAGGTTGAGGTACGCGCGCATGAAAGTACAAAGCAGGGGGGAGGCGAGAATAGAGAAACTGAAGAGCAACAAAACGAGAGGTGAGGCTCTCGCAAGGTGTGTTTGCTTTGACTCTCTCATGGCGGCGTCGTGTCATCTCTCGCCCCCTTCAGTCTGGCACCAACCGCCGTCGAAACCGGTCACGCCACGGTTCACAAACTCTTCATTCGCCAATTTTCACTCGTCAATCTCGATATCAAAACAAACAACGAGAAGAGACAAATTAAAATTTAAAAATGCTCGAAACTTTCAATAAACGTTCAAACTCAAGGCTTTCAATGATGCAGTGAAGAATGAAAAAGATAAAACATTTCAAAGAGATTATAAACAATTTCAAAAATAGAAAGTAAAACATTGGAAAAAAACGAGGCACGAATGATTGTTGAAAAAACATTTCGGTGTCGAGTTCGATCGCCTTAAACTTTCCGTTGATTCTTTGCTCAGCTCCAAATTAATTCATCGGATTATTGAAATATTTCATAAAATTGAAAACTGATAAACAAAAATTAACTTTATTTACTATCGCGTTTTGATTCAATAAACAATAATAATAGTTGAAAAAATAAATTCTATCTCAAAACAAGTTATAATTGTTAGTTAGTTTTTGCAATTATAAATAATTCGTTCGGACTACGAAAGAAAAGCTTTAAACTGATCACGAAAAATCCAATAGTTGTTTCAATTTTTGATTAATCGTCATTGTTTGTTAAACTCTTCGCTTCGTAATTTTTTTTCAAATACACAGGAGTTTTAATAATTGATTCAAAAATTCGAACATTCTTGTCAGTATTGTTTTCGTAAATATAAAAATGTACATGCCAACACCAATTTGGCGCGATCGAGAGTTTCGTCTCCCCCGATGGATTCACCTCTACGAAGCTGTCAACTGAACACGCGTTCTCGTGGCCGTAGGAGGCGAAAAAGTGATAAAACTCCGATATAGGTCAGACGCGATATTTCTACGAAGTAATAATTTCGGAAGAAAAAAATTATTTAAAATCGCAACAAAACCGTTTGAAATTCGAGGTTTTTATTGTCCATGTGAATATCGAAGTAAATGTCATGCTTCCGCAGGCACGAGGAGTTTTCGATGAAAATAAAAATATATTGATGAAATTTTATTGAACTTTTATCAAATTGCTGATAAAAAGTGTAAAAAGTATTAAGTACGTAACCATGAAGCCGGAAAGCAACAATGGTTACCTCAGGTCAACGGTCATCGTCGAAGAGAGCGAACTTTTGCCACCTGCTGCTCGAGAATCTTCACACACTGGAAATTCTCTCCAGGTTTTTATAGTTTTTAATAATTAATAATACTCAAAAAAAAAAAGAATTAACTTTTTCTTTGTTTTTTTTTTTTACACGCAAATCACCGAACAAAAAACTACAATAAAATTCTTCAGAATTCTTTTGATTGTGTAAAGTTTTGGAAAAAAAAATCCCATTCAAATGTTTATAGTGATTTACTAGAAAATTATTTTTTTTCATGTAAAGTAACTAAATTCAACTTTTCACCGGTATCTGGTATTTTTGTTATTTATGAATAATAACGGTTGATATTTATTTTTCATTCATGAATTTTCAAGAAACCATGGCACCAAGGGATCAAGTAATTATCGTTGGTGTTATAGTTTCACGTAATGTTTACAGTCTTTTTTTTCAAATAAATCGAAAGATAAGCATACTTAATTATCTTATCATTATTTTATATATTTTTAAATTTGTGATTTGTGATAAACGTCAAGGTGACTTGTGGGCCTCGTGGAACCACAACTACGACGATGATTCACCATCCAACAAATTCCCAAAGACCTATGACAGGTATAACGCGAGGAACATCGATAACAAGACGTCGAAGGGGCCCAACGAACAGGCAACAGCTTCTCGCTGTTTTGGCGATTGGTCTGCTCATAGCCACATGCATTTTTACACTTTTACTCCTCGTTGTCAACCGATCTTGTGAAAATGCACAGGAATCGAGTGAGTTTCGAAATCGTTCCTTTGCAATGTTTTCCATTTTTTTTTTGATCTTTCATTATTCGTACTTTGTACTTTTTTTTGCATTCAAATATCAGTGGAAATTTAACAGGATTACAGTTGTAAGATGTAATTTCTCTTTTGCAACAGGGACGTACTTTGTACATACTCTATTTTTTTTTTTTACACTTTTTTTTCATTATATATTTACTTTTGCCACAAAAAATATTGAATTTTTGCTTATGTGTGGTTTTTAGGACAGAAAAAACCCACTATTTGTTAATTGTATAAATATCAGACTCAAAAAAATAGTCAAAATTTGTACTTTTGATTTTTTGCGTTTCTCATCAAAGGAATTCGATATTTGAAAAAAAAAAAAAAAAAAATGTTATTCGATAGTGTTCGCCATTAATTTGACAGATGCTCGAACATCAAAATACTTTTTTTTCTATTCAAAATAAAAGGATCTAATCGTTTCTGTAGAATAGATCCAAATAAATTGATTTCTTTAGTGACCCCAAAAACTCATGCATACAAAGATTCGAGTTAACTAGCAAAACTTGCATAAAATATGCTAAAACCAACGAATTATACAGCTTCGTTTCATTTGCATTTGATGAATAAGACATTTTAGTGAAATTTGAGTTTTGCCAATGAAATTCTGTTGAAATGATTTATGCGTGGAATATCTCGTTGCGACTATCGTTGCGGATATTATAATGAAGCGCTAGAAAGTTAGTGGAATAGGAAAGCTTTGAATTATCGTATATACGATTCCGTATAATAAAAAAATACAGTCACTTCCAAAAAAAAAAGTAAAATACGACGTTTGTTTTCGACTATCAAAAAAATTTGCTTTCCATCTGTCATTCGAATTTAACGAGTTCCATTCAAGAGCCGAGTAAAAAAATGTGCCACAAGTTTGTTTTTCCGCTTTAAAAAAAAGATGAAAATGTTCAGAGCCACGAAGTTTTGAAGCTGCCAAAAAAAAGGTAATTTCGTTGAACTTGTTTTGAATCTCACTGTATATGTGTTTTCGTGTTGAACGAAAAGGGGAGAAATTCTCGTAATTCGCAACAGAGGCAAACTTTCGTCAAACTCTCTGTGTGCACGTAACCTTCCACAATTTCGAGTGTGCCATAAACTTCTCAGTTGAACTCTCCCGAGAAACTTTTGCCACTTGAGAACTCTCTCGGCATGTACTCGCCCAAGTTTCAAGTCCCCATTTACCGTTCGCATCATCGATAAAAGACTTCACGTTCCCCTGAGGCTCCGTGTCTTCTGTGTGCTCAGAATTATTGCTACAAATTCTACTCACGGACTTCAAAATTCCATTTGTGAGAAAACTACTTATTTCTTTGATAAAAATCGAAAAATTTGTGAAAATGAATCACGAATATTGAAAATTACTTTTAGAAAAAAGTCAAAATGTATAGACAAAAAAAATCCGGTTGAAGAAAACAATTGAATTTTATTTACTGTTTTTTAAATATTCCTCCAAAATCGATTTCCATCGAAATCGAAAATGAGCCGAATCGATGTTAATTGTAAATTTACTCTTAAATTCTTTTTGATGTTTTGTAAAAAAAACATTACGAAGAGAAAGTATTTACGATGCCAAAAGTGTATTTAACGATTAATTCGATTCAGGATCGTACAGAATTAATTTTGTGCTCTTCACATATACAGAACCTCTACAGTGCTTTTTTAATGTATTTTCTTACAACGTCCATTTTTTTCTGCACTCAAGTCTCTCGGAGACTTTATCCGAGTCGAGGCAATCAACTTCTTCCAAGTCGATCTCGATTGAATGATATATATATATAGCCAAGGCAATAAAACATACGACAGACATATATATATATATACACACACGTAAACCATGGTCTAGCTAACCGGGTCAACGATTATTACCTCACGAATCCTCGTACTGCAGTGTACTTGAGTACAAAAATTCATTACATCCTCAGCATCCGGTGATTTAAAATTGTCAAGACAATTCAAGATTGGGTCAATTGGACCCTAATAACAAAACTTTATTAGCCTGTCAAATACTTTACGATGGGTCTGTAAGACCCAGATCGATGTTTTCTCGAAATCTCCGATTGGAAATCAATCAATGAAAATAAATCATTCATTTTTTCAAATAATACGAAGACATTTTCAAAAAATTATATTCAAAGACGATGGCGAAATTAAATCCGCATGTGACTTAATATGCAAAAATTAATAGCATGGTAAACAAAAAATCTCACTTAAGTTTTGCGAAAAAAAAAACACATTTCTTTCATCTCTCTCTTATCACGTGTGCAAATTCTTCAATAGTTGAAAAAAAGAAGGAGAAACATTGAAGACGCTGCAGAAAATGTGCTTCACGTAATGTATTCGAGAAAAAAATTATATTTCAAAATTCGAATGTCTGGTGTTGTGCGGCATTAACTCGTTTTCTGTTTGTCTCTTTCGTCGCGAGAGCTCCATCATATTTATTATCGATAATTGATACTTTTGTAACTTAATGTACGAAGAAGACTGTCGCGAATCTATTTTAAGTACTTTGCAAATGTGAATTGACATACGAATGAAAAATTTGCATAATTGTCTCAATTATGTGAGCGTAGTAGGAGAAATGCATGGAGAATTCAAATGAACGTCTTTTGCACTCATCATTTGTCAGATGTTTTTTTTCGTAGTTTAATGAAATAGGATAACAAGTGTTTTTTGTCAAAACCTTGTTACTCATCAGCTTAAAAAACAAAGGTTTTTTTTGTCATCGAAACGTGGATTATGTTTCTTTGAATTTTGAAATGTATATTCTTTGTGGTGGCGAAAATAAATAGTCTTCGAATTTCTCTCAAAACTGCGACCAGTCGCAGGTTCGTTAAAAAATTAATTGGTCATTGAATGTAAAATTCAAATTGTTTCTGCAAACGTCGATAACCACTCACGTCGAAATGTAAAAATAGTATTTTAGCGTGACTCTCGCTAATTAAATCGCTTCACCTGACGGATATATTATAATTTCTCGCGTGACCATTTAGCACGATTTTAACGTTGAAAAAAAAATCTTTTTTTTTTTTAACAGAGCCTGATGTCTGCATGACCGAGGAATGCGTCAGAACTGGTAAGTTTTGAAGTCCTGATTATTTTATAAATTTATGTTAATCGATTCAATAAAAATTCGTAATTATTTGCTAGAGTGGAAAAGATTTAGTGAAAAATTCATTAAAAACGAATTCCCACGAGGGAAATCTCGGGTACGAAGTTTTATGAACGTTATGGTATAATTTTATTCTAAAGTCGAGGAGAAAATGCAATAATCGGAAGGGGGCGAGCAATTTTACGAAGTTGGAAGTTACTTCTCCAGTGAAATATTAATAACGGCACTTACCTGCCGGCCTCGTTGAGTCAATAACAAATTACTTTCCCTCCATAAAATGCTTCTGAAACGAGATAAATTCACTGCGTTTTACCGAAGGCTGAACTTTTCCCCTTTCCTTGAAGCCGGAATTGATAACGGGAAAAACAAGGTCACCTTTAAGACCTTGGGCCACCCTAGAATTTTCGAAAAATGGTTTTTTTTTTTCATTCGAAATTGTCTCCCAGGACCTCAAAGAGGATATCCCAAAAGATTATTGCCGAGAAAAACCTCTGAACACTCGGTTTTCGAATTTTATATAGTACGACCCCGTCTGATCCACATGCGAGCTACTCAAAACTTCAAACGCGCTTATCTCAAAACTGCATTTTTTAAGCTGCCCGAACTCATAACTCAGACAATTTTCAACCGATTGTTTTGAAATTTTAAATATATCTTTGAAAAAACATTGTCTGTGGAAGTACGCAGGATTTTTTTCCATCGCATAGTTCATTTGTTATTAACATTTATCTGACGATTTTTTTAGGCAAATTTATTACTTTCCACTTTAGAAGTGCAGCATTCGGCCAAAAATCAATGTATCGCAAAAATCGTACGAACTTCTGCAGCAGTTATTATATAATATCCAAAAAAAAAACATTGGTTCATTATGATTAAAAAATTCTGGGACCTTTAAGTCCGGCCGTGGATCCTGAAAAAACGGAGACGTCATTACGGAAACGGTGCACAGCCGCCACTTTGAAACAAATCGCTTGAAAAAAATTATTGTAAACAGTCACTGGTTGTATGATCAAATCCCGTTTTTGTAGTTTCGATTCGTTTTGTAGTATTCCTGAAAAAAAATCCACGAAAAGCCTTTTTTTACGGCCTTCAGAGTGGCCTAAGGCCTTAAGGGTGACTCCCTCGATTCCTATTATTGTCATCATTGATATTTTTCGTAAAAAAAAAATCTAGTTAAAAAACTGGATGTACTTCTACCGAAATCACCAAAAACTACATTCGTTTCACAAAGAGAAAAGAAAAATTGATGTATTTTATTCTTTAATCATTTATTTCGTTCGTTTTAGCTGCAAGTTTATTGTCAGCCATGGATCGGACAGCTGCACCATGCGTCGATTTTTTCCAATATGCTTGTGGTACGTGGAATCGGGTTTACGTGATTCCAGAGGATCGGAGTTCAATCAGCACTTTTGAGGTACTCTCGGATCAGTTGAAACTCATACTAAAACAGGTGCTCGAGGAACCACCAAACTCCGACGACAACGACGCAACTCTCAAAGCCAAGATGTTTTACAAATCTTGCATGGACATCCGTGGGTACAATGATGAAAAATCATTTCCTTTTTTCTTCCGAATACTTTTTTCAAGAAAGGACACATTCAGTCATAAATTAAAAAAATAAAAATAAATATAATACGAGCTCATTTCGATGTAGTTCGTCAAAACACCGCTAGAGGGCCAAACGCTCGATCGTTCTCGTTGACGAATCGAGTCAACCATTTGTATAAGTATCTTTATGAGCTGGAGATGAAAATCTTTGATTCCACAGCTGATGAAATCAGAAAATATCAAAACTTATGACCGGTGTACTTTCTTGACAAATCATTTCGGAAATGTAAGAATTGTTTAGAAGATCATCGAGAAAACCGAGTTTCGAAATAATGTCGAAAGTTTCAATAAATCTTTTGAAAATACAAATAATATTCGTTTTCGCGAATCGGAATTTTTCCAGGTCAAATAAAACAAATTGGGGATGGACCGCTGAGGGAAGTGTTGAAAAAACTCGGCGGATGGCCAGCGGTAGAGGGCACCAAGTGGCGGAGCCCAGATTTGCCGATCGAAGTCTTACTCGGTCGTTTGCGTGGCGAGTACAACGAGGGAGTTTTGATTGAGCAATGGGTCGGTCCGGACGACAAGAATTCCTCGGCCAACATCATCCAGGTGCGCCGGCAAAGTAAGACCTTAGTCAACGACCCAAGGTTTCTTTTGTTTTTCAAGTATATAACAAACTTCTTTTTTATCACAAAGATTTTAACATTTCGAACGATTGTCCAAGTAGCAACCGTTACAACATGATTCGGAACTGACTTTTGAACATTTCATTGTTGAAGCTCAATGTTATTGGAAAATTTGGTGTATCTATTTCATTTATTTTTATTTATTTAATGTAAAATATTTATTGACAGTTGGATCAGATGCAACTGGCGCTACCGAGCAGGGACTATTATTTGAAGAAAAATAGTGAAGCCGAACTTCGAGCTTATCATCGCTACATGACAAATGTTTCGGTTCTGTTGGGTGCCAATCCGCAAACTGCCTCCGAGGAATTTGATCGCGTTATCAATCTCGAAAAACAACTCGCTGAAGTATGAATGACTCAATTGTACTTTCAAAAAGCAACTTTTACACATCATTTAGGTCAATTAATAATACCGATGAATCGTTGCTGATATTTTTGGTGCTTTTTTGCAGGCTTCTTTAGCAGAAGCTGACAGACACGATACGTCAGTGATTTATTGGAAATTAACCCTTCGAGAGTTGCAGCAAGAAGTGCCACAGCTTAATTGGCGAATTTATCTTCAAGAACTTCTTGATTCGCCCATTTCGAGTGATGAGCCAGTTGTAGCTTACGGGATGCCTTATTTCATCCAAATGGGTCGTATAATTGAACGAACAGATCGAAGGTAAATTGGACAAATGCGGTCTTTATTTAATTTGACTAATTAAGCTGGTATTCCCATTTGGAGTTGATAAACTTTTATTTTACTTTTTCACAATCAGGACATTGTACAATTACGTTATTTGGCGTTTGGTGATGTCAATAATGCCTCACATGATTGATGAATACCAGCAAAAAAGAATCGAGTATCGTAAAGTTCTTCTTGGAATATTGAGCGAAAGAAATCGATGGTCCCAGTGTGTTGAGTGGACTAACAAAAAGTTGGGAATGGCTGTAGGGGCTTTGTTCATTCGTGATAATTTTAATCACGAAAGTAAGGTAATTGAAAATCGATAAAATTCTTCGATTCGCATTTTACGAGGGTACAAACAAAAGTTCATGATGAAATGTACAAATAAATAAATCTACAGATAAGAAAATAAATAAATACTCGTCTGTATATCTTCGTTCAGGAAACAGCGTTACAAATGATTCACACGATAAGAGAAGCTTTCAATGAATTGCTTGCCGAAAATCAATGGATGGACGATGAAACGAGAGCAGTCGCTAAGAAAAAGGCAGATTCGATGAACGAGAGAATTGGATATCCAGAGTTTTTGAAAGACCCTAAAGAACTTTCTCGAGAATATATAACGGTATAAATTTCTTCCATTTTGTTAACATTTTGCGTATTCCATTCCCGAGCTAATGATTATTTTGTTCATTATATTAATGTATAAATTTTATAGTTGAACATCACGGAAAATCGTTTTTTGGAAAACATCCTGGCGCTTTTGAGATACGAGGCTCATCACAATCTGGAAAAGCTTCGAAAGCCCGTTGACAAGGACAAATGGTCGACCGAACCAGCGGTGGTGAACGCATTTTACAATCCTAACAAAAATGACATAGGCGAGTAAAAATGTTGACGAATTTAAAGACCAAGTAATGAGAAACGTGTGAGCTTAATGAAAAACACTGACGTTTTATTTACACAGTTTTTCCAGCGGGCATTCTTCAGCCTCTTTTCTATGCTCAACATTTTCCAAAGTCTTTGAATTACGGTGGGATTGGGGTGGTAATCGGTCACGAGATAACTCATGGCTTCGATGACAAGGGACGTCAATTTGACAAAGATGGTAACATGATGCAGTGGTGGAACAACGCAACGATAAGGGCATTTCGAGAGCGTGCTCAGTGCATAGTCGATCAATATTCCCGGTATAAACCTCAAGAAATCGATCTTTACGTTAACGGGAAAATGACACAAGGCGAGAATATTGCCGATAACGGAGGCCTCAAACAATCTTTTCGCGTAAGTATTTTTTCTCTATACAGGGTGTCCCAAAAGTCACACTCGATAATTGGACGGTTGAAAAGATCTCGGAATACCGAAAGGAAAAGTCCTTTGCGACTTTTCGCTCCGAAGCACCGTTGATGAGATATTAAAGGTGATAGTTGACCTTATACGGGGTGTTCGAAAAGTCGTCTTTGATTTTTCGCATTGGAGATAAAGGGCGTGATTCTGAACAGAAAAGTCCTTAGTCATTTTTCTCTGCGGGGTACCATTCATGAGATATCAAATAATTCAGGAAAGAATATACAGGGTGTCCATAAAGTCATCTTCGATGCTTACAGCGACGGATAGCACGCGTAATTGTAAACAGAAAAGTCCTCCGTCATTTTTCTCTCCCATGTATGGTTTCCATGTATTTTTCAGGCATACAAAAAGTGGGTATCGCTACACGGCGAAGAGCCTTTACTACCCGGAATTAATTTGACTCATGACCAGCTATTTTTCCTGAATTACGCTCAAATATGGTGTGGTTCAATGACACCGGAAGAGGCACTCACAAAAATACGCAGCAGTGTGCATTCCCCTGGCGAAATAAGAGTACTGGGTCCGTTGTCGAATAGCGAAGATTTCGCAAAAGCTTACAATTGTCCATTGGGTTCTCCGATGAACCCTAAGAACAAGTGCAGCGTTTGGTGAGTTGGAGTGTCTAAGTTCGTGGAATATCACGACCTCAACTTAAACACTAGATAATCTGAATAAAAATCTCTTACTTCATAGGTAATGATCGAGGATTGTTTAGCAAGAATGACATCTCAAAAAAGGGACTAAAGCAGGCGACTGGAGTAAATTAATTTGTTTCAAAAAGAAAATAGTTTAAAAAGGGATTTAAATGAGCTCAACTGAAAGTAAAAAAAGGCCGTTCTTTGATGCTTTCGATAATTTCGAAAAAAACTTGCGTGTAGCTAACGGATCGAATGTATACGTGCATTTCTGTGTAATCTGCGCGCGCGCGTGTGTGTGTGTATATGTGTGTGTGAAACATGACCTCGCATCATGAATTATAGTTTTTTTTTTCCATGCGAATGAGCAAGTTATAAAAGTTTAATAAAATCGCGATGAAATCGCATTTTCGTTGGAGTATTGTGGAAAAACTTATCTGGTTTTTTCCTGACTCCGGATTAGTAAATAAATTTAAAAAATTGGAGGCCGTCTAACGAATGAAAGTGAACTCTATTTTTATCAAAACTCTCGACCTTTGCCGAATCCCGTGTCGACGACACGATTTCACGAATAGAATACAGGCGAGATTTTCATCGCGAACATACATGTTTCGTAAAACTCACCGTTCAGGCGACTTTGCGGGACAAGAAAAGTAAGCTAAACTAAAAAGTGAATCAAATACTACACACGTTGAAAAGGGTGTCTCAAAATTGAAAGTCAGCAACGAAAAATTTGATTTAGGAACAAAATTCTGAGGTTAATAGCCCAATCAGGTATTCCATCCATAGCAACTGATTGGCCGAACGTGAAAGCCCAATAACTCATCAAATATTCATCCAATCTCAAAACACGCAAATATAAAATATCTTCCAGCTCGGAACTTGATTACAAATGTAAATTTTTGGACACCCTGTACATAGAGAAACTCAAATGTACTCAAGGAACAAAAGAATCGCGTATGGAATTGTCTGAGATGAAAAAGTACGTGCAAACATTTGCACAGTTATTGTCGGCGCAAAAGCTTTTGAGGTTATGTTAGCAAAAACTGTTTTAACAACTGTGCAAATGTTTGGCATTGGAGAAAAATTTGCTGGAATTATTAAATGATGGAACATTCCGTTTGTCTGAGTGCGCACATACAATTGAATGGATCAAATAATTTTCTGTCGTAAGATAAGCATATTAAAATAATGTGTATATATAATTTTGGCTCGTCTTCTTACGCCAGTTTTTGGAAATTTGTTTATTTTCGAGAATATTCCGTACGATGACATAAAGCTGGGCAATCTCGCAACGACGCGACCACTGCAGTACTGATTCGTGTTTGCTGAAGTGAACGGCAGATTCTGTCATCTGCCACTCGCGACGATGACAGTCGACAGTTTTCGACTTTTTGTTGTGTAGAGATATATTCGGAGGGACGCGGTACAAGTGCGATGGTGTGACACCAATGGTAGGAAGTCTTTAATGTCGTTGAACCACAGCGCCACTTGAAGCCTTCGTAGACCACCGTCAACCTCCCCTGAGTTTACTACTGGACGATCTAATTGCGCCACCACGAACCACTGTACGAGCACCAAGAGATTTGAGTTTAAAAAAATCAATTCATTCGATTTGAGGAGGTTAACTCAGGGGAGGTCCACTGTCGTCTGTCGCTTCCTTTCGAGCCCGGACCCTAAAGTGATTCTATCAGTCGTTCGGTCGATAAAAATTCTACAACACGGTTTTTTCGGAGGCTTGATTTTTCAAGAATTTTTCAAGAAGAATTTCACTAGTACGCCCACGCAACTGATAGATCACCTTAAAGAAGCCGTGGCTACGAGTTACGTTGATGTTTGGAAGAGAACCGTTTTGGTGGGAGCAGAGGATAGTGACGTCGCGAATAAATTGAATAAAAAAACAGTTATGTATTTGTTGAAAGATTTACTCTAGTATTGGAACATATCATCCATACAATTAGCATGGTCGATGCCGATCTTGCTTGTTTTTATGTAAAAAAAGGTGGAAATAAAAATAATATACAACAGACCAGAGGGCTTCGGTTCGACCTTTTGTTTCTTTTTTGTGTTAAACGCATTTGACTTGCGCTCGCTCTCTCGTTAAGGGGGTATTATCTCTTTCTCTCTCTTTCGCTTTCTCGCAGACGTTGGGCCTACTTAATATCCATATAAAAAGGTAATGTAGTCGAAATTTGTACATATTGCACGGTCCAATAAGGATTAATTAATATAATTATTATTTCATATTTATTTTCATTCAATTAATTAACAATTGAAAATTAATCATATTTTTATTCGAGAATGACAGCTCGCTAGAGCAAGGAAGAGTCACAGCGGCTCCCCTTTTCTATCTTTTTTCTCTCGCGCACTCGACTATGTCTCTTATAAATACAAGTGTCGACTAAAAAAAAAAAAAAAAAAACCAAATAATAAAACGAATCGAATAAAATTCTCGTTAAATAAAACGTTACATTATCATGCATAATCATCGTTAATATTATTAATCGTAATAATACATCTAGAGCCACTTTTCTGCTCCTGTACATCATTAATATTTTGTGAATTTGTATTTTCTCTTTAACCCCCTCCCCCATCCCATTTCTCTCTTCTTCGCATTCGCGCGAAAGATTCATTTCTTTCCTTTATCGTCCATTTTCTTTTCACACCCGGTACGACCTAAGAAAAATCTCCCAATTCTCTCGAAATGTACAGCTATATGTATAATAATAATTATTATAATAATGAAGATAATAATAATAATAATGATAATAATCGAACTTTCGAACCAACGAGAACCGTGGCTTCACATGCCCTTCGTTTTCTTATCCCACGGTATTTTAGCGTGTGTCTGTGTATGTGTGTGTAAGTATGTATTTGTGTATCGTTCGTTTTTCATTCTGATCAATTTCTTCGTATTATCAAACATGAGGAAATATATTGCGGAAATGGGGTCGCAGGAAAACGCTCACTGAGAATTAGACTTTGTTTGAATAATATTTATTGTTTTGACCCTCCGTCGGTCTTCCGAAGAGATAAAGAGACATAAAATCGTCACGAATCACACGTCTCTCAGCTCAAGGTCGAATCGCCCGTTTTGTCAGCAATTTGACGCCGTTTTGGATCACTGTAAAGTTCAGGGATATTTTTTTGTAAAATTATTATCATATTCGTTCTCTTAACGTTCAGGGTGATTGAAGAAGAATTTTTAATTTCAATATTGCGATTCGCTTTTTGTTATTTTAGAAATCGACGTTATTTTGTGCAAAATGCCCGCCGTAATCGGCCCGCCATTGACCTTGCTATGACCCAAGCGTCTCGCCCTCGTCGTTCGAAAATATATTATGCAAGTATATATTTATTTATATATTTATGTTTATATATAATAATATATTTATGTATATATGCCTATCTGTATGTATCACTCATGTTTCATTATGACGCGGCGATTGGACCTTGGAGCACGAAGAGGTCACACACTTTTTCGTGTATTTCTATACATCGTGATTATTAGTTTTGGAAAATTGTTTTTTCAAATTGGATTCCATTCTCAGTTGCTTATGGCTTCGTGTATGCAAAAAATGTGAAAGGAAAGATAAAATAATATCGTGTGTTTCGTGTGCTCCGCGCAATTTTGTGTGCTTGTTACTTGTTTTTTTTCTTTTATTTGTATTTTTTTGCTGCACTACTCAGGATATAATATGTCATGAATTCGTTAGATGTGACGGCCGGCGCGTAAGAAAAATATTCATATGGATGCTTCAATGCACGTTACCTTTGTATATAAGCTATTTTTCGTTATATTTATTTATTTTTATTTGTTTATGTATCTTTTTTGTTTGTTATTTATACCATTATGACGTATAGGAACATTCTCGTTGGAAACACCTGCGCGTTTCTCGTGTTATGCGTCTTCGTGTGTTTTCGTGTGAGTTTAACAGAATAAGAGTTTCTGCGGCGTAAATAAACATTTGTGTCAATGCGCAAGTTGTTCATACCTCGGTTTTTCTGTTACAATATCGCGGACTTCACGGTTTTCGATATTGATTTTCGAATACAATTTTTTTTTTTCAAAACGTTCGAGTCGGTGGGTGAGACTGTGGAGAAAGAGGAAGATGGGAGCTGTTTTGCAGGGTGAAAAACTCGCCTGAGTATTAATTTATGCGTAATTGAAAATTTCACAACGACGAGTTTTCTTTGAAAAAAAAAACGACTTCTGTTGGCGAGGACAAAAGTATAATGAGTGTTGGAAAGATTTTGTTCCAGCTGTGCTCCTGGCGGCAGTAGTTTAAACTATTCCATATGGCCGCGAAAAAGTGACATTTTATCCAAAATGAGGAGCGAAAAAAAAACATGTTGACAGCAGCGAAATGATGAAATAAGGAGATTCATCGAGTAGAATGCGAGCCTGGTGGCGGAACTTTGAACTAATAAAAAGCATTGTCACCCCCAGAAATACCTCTATATCGTGGCGTGAGATCGTAGGACACAAAACATCGAAAAGCTTCACACAAATAAATATAAACAGATTGTTGTATTATTGTATGTACACACGTATACATAATTATTCATAAATTAATATACTTGAGATAACAAAATTTATATAATTCTTCGATAATTATATATAAATTGTTATATAGGACAATAACAATATAATTACTTTTTATACATAATAATTGAACATAACTTATATGTATTTAATGTCGAATTTTTCATTAATTTTTTTTTCGATGATTCGATCCAACCTTCTCGAGTTAAAAATGTCACTTTAGGGCGGCCATGATTGTACGCTAAGTATCGCCATCTTTGATCTCTTTTTTTTCTCGAAAACGCCGATTGGAATTGTGACCGAATAATCAGCTATTTACAAGTGCTTCTTTTTTAATAATCAGCATTATTTCATAATCGATTAGAATTTTTGCAAAATTGCAATAAAAGTAAAAAACAAAATCAGTAATACATGTTGTCTGTCTGTTATTCTTAGCATTCGCGGTCAATTGCGATTGCGTAAATTATTGCGCGCGCGCGAGCGTAAAACAGCTGATTGTCCGGTGACGACCTCTTCTGGCCGTTATCGGAACGAGTCGAATAATCAACATATATTTTGCTTCGAAAATCGTCGTCGTAGAACAAATGAAAAGAAACGAGTGGATCATCGTAAAGAAGAACAAGGTGAAGTAAAGCTCGTGTAAGGATTACATTTTTTTTTCGTATATACCCGTTATGTATATTTATATATATTTCGCTTCGATTCTTTTTCTCACGGGTTTTTCTTCTTTTTTCTATCTTCTTTCGCTATATTTACAAAACGTCAATCTTATATGTCGCTTCCATTGTTTTTCTCTCATTCGCACGACGTTGTTATTTCTTTCTCTTCGACAGGAAATTAGAGAATTGTTCAATTTTTTTTCACAAACGAGCGCTTACATTGACGCGCTTCCATTCCATACGATTCGATCTCTTCCTCACCTCTTTTCACACTTTCGATCGGCCATACTTTTAACGTTACTTTTCTTTCTTTTTCTTCTTTTCGACCATAGGTACACTCAACGACAAAGATTTTTATTCGTGCCACGACACTGCCCTCGTTAAACTGCATAACGACGTGTGTAACGGACAAAAAATATTTACACATATATAATTCTCGAAGTAGGATTACCCTGAGAGTAACTTAACTTCGAGGCGGTAAAAAAGCTCAGTCAGGCATTTTAATTCAATCGGGAAGAAAATTAATGGTTTTGGTTTTTTTTTTCTAGAAAATTCAAATAAAATGAATTAATCGAAGGACCGAAAAACGAGAGCAGTGGTTTCGTGCAGTGCAGACACTAGAGAAAAAAAATGTTCGCATATCGTATCAAATGACAAACACACAATTGCAGCTTCCGCGCACGCTTATTCGGATGTTCTTTTTTCCCTTCTTCCTCTCTCTCTCTCTCTCTCCCTCACGCTCATGCTTTCCCGCCAATTTTCTTCATTAAACGCTTACGTTTAAAGGACCTTTATAATCGTTAAAATTATTGTATATTATTCATTAATAATCGTTAGAATATAATATTGATGTACACACGCAATTCTCGCCAGTTTTTTTCTTTCTTTATTATTTTTATCGATTTTGTCTTCCTCCTCAACGAGATAAGTGAATTTTCTCGGAATAGGGATTTTTCTCAAAAGACTCGTCCCTCGTTCGAAAAAAAAGCGCATGCACTGGACGAGTGCAAAAAAATGGGAGCGACTCCCTCGCGTATCGAAACTTCTTGATCGAATTTTCGCAAATTTCTCTCCGCGTGTATACGTTTCCTCCGTTTTGTGTGTCGTGTGTCTCTGTGTGAATGAATGTGTACTATGTTTATTAATTTCTTTCTCCTCGCGATCGTGCATCAACTAGCGCGTATATAAAACTCTGTATTTACTTTTTTTTCTTTATTTTTAAAAATTATTTTTATTAAATTTCTTTGAAAAGAAATAAATCTTTGCCTATCATAGGGACATAATTCCGAATTTTTCGATATACCCTTTCCTTACTTTTGTATTCTTCTTTAAAATTTTTCTCTCGTTCGCAAACGTACAACAATTATTCAGACTAATTTATTCCAAAGCACCATTTTCACTTCCACGACAAAAATTTTTCCCGACTACATTTTAATTTTGCTATGTGACAACTTATATTCTCGTATTCCTCGTTGGCCAGAAATTAAACTGGTTTTCGCAGAGAAATCATCGATATATCGATTGCTAATCGAGAGCTGCCACGTCAAGGGCCATTTATCGCCCTTTTCTCATTCTCAGCCCCTTATCCAATTTAACTAATTTTTTTTCGTTTAATTAATAAATTAATTAGCAAGTAACGCTCTCTAACAGACGAATCCTTATGCCGAATAATGTGGCGCTTCGATAGTTTTATTATCTTTTTTTTTCATTTTAATTTTCCGTTTCTTCGTACGATGAGACCAATTTTTATATTCAATTAAAAGAGTTGTGTCCGTGTGACGTGTGTGTGTGTGTGTGTGTCTCGTGAGTGTGTGTATTTTTTATTTTTCGTAAAAGTCACCACGGTTGTGGAGGTAAAAGACCGGGAGTGAGGGTGAAGAAATTTTTCTAAGAAATAGGGAGTGCGAGTAAATAGTCTTTCGAAGAATTTTAGACTGAGGACATCGTGTAGTGACTTGTAAAGGTTCGGTAGATAATTCTTTTTTTTTTCAATTTTATCGATAACGCGTGTGAAAAAATGTAAAAAAAATGAAAGTACGTCGCTTGTACAGATTAAGAAGATGCGATAAGTCGATTGTATACAAATGTGTTGTTTTTGTTTTTTTCTTTATCCTCAATCGTTGTATGCGGAAATCGAGGAGGGCGGGTCGTAATGAAAGTGTACTTCGCTTTTTGTACGCGTTAAAATTGCGATTAAATATTTTAAGGACGATTATTAGTGATTTTTTGTTGTTGTTTTTTTTCGTCTTATTTTCTCGCGTTCTCGAATGAAAAAATGCTCACTAACTGTTGTGTACAATGGGGCTCGATGTTTTTTCTCTTTCGTTTTTCTTCGTTTCTTCTTTTTTGTTCTTTCGATTTGTGATATTGAATAAGCGCGCGCGGGGAAGGAGAGTATTATAGTTTTATGTTTGTTTGTTTGTTTGTTTTTTTTTCTTATTATTCTTCATCGTTTAAACACAGAGACTCGACTCTACGCTTGGCAGTATCATGAACAATCACCCACACACGCGTTTCCGAATATACAAATGGTGCGAAAAACCGTGACGAGCGCGCGCGCGCGAGAGGCCGAAAAACGACACAACATCTAAGACAACGAAACCGACGTCAAACAGTAACGCCCTTGGCAGTGATCGTAGAATTGCAATGTTAGTTAATAATTTATTTTTTATTTGTTTTTTGCATTTTCTCGTGACTTTTTTTGTTTCCTTGTAAAATACGAACAAACGAGTGAGCACGAGCGCGAGCGCACGCGGACAATTAATAATTGCGTAATACTTTTTGCGAATAAATGAATAAACGGTGGACAAGTTTTATCATGGAAATCGATGACGACGAAGTTCGAAAAAGAACGAAACAAAACAAGAGAAATTTCACGGTACGAAATATGTAACGTTAACCGAGAAAATGGCGACCCGCCGTCCGTATTCCCGTGGCAACAACTCCGTGGAGATGTTCACACTAATTTTCATCGTTACGAAATCTTGAGACTCGATATTTTCTTGCATAGAATAAAAAAATTTTAAACACGAAATTTAGTTGCGATGCTGCGCCGTCTGGCGAAGACGCGCGGAAGCGTTTTCCCTCTATTCAACGATGCCAACTGTGTAGTGGCGTAACATCTAAAAACTTTACGTACCCGCTAAAATATTCGTAAAAAAAGAATTAACTAACTCAAAGAAGATCGAAAATAATTTTGACGCGATTATTTTCTTGCGAATTAAAGATAATTTAAAAAAATGGTCGAAAAAAAGTCGACTTTGTTTTTTGTACACAAAAATTTGATTTTGACGAATTACTTTAAAAAAAAAAATCGAGTCTCAAGATCCACTCGATTCAAACTTTTAAGATCCTTTCTCTCATTCTTTATAATTCGTAAAATACAAACACACGAGGGCAATGGAATCAAGTCGAACGCGATATTCTAATACGAGCAGAGTGCTTAAAATTTACAAGTTGAATTGTTTTTTTTTTTTTGTTAATAAAACGCCAAACCTCGCGGTCTCTGAGCGAGTTGGGAGCTAGGCAAATGTCGTCGTCGCGATGTCCTGATTTTTCTTCAAGATTATTATTGTTTTCAGTATAACTTTTTTTCCCACTATTATTCGTTCACGATTCGACTCTGGATCTTGACTGTTTCGTCCCTATAGGCGAGATGCGGTGGAGTGCGACGAGTGTGTTCGCGAAAACCGTTATCGTTTTGAATTTCGCGCGTAGTCTGCAATAATCTTTCTACACGAGCCACTAAATCGTAACGAAAATGGTTATCGATGAGCAGCGAGATGACACTTAGTTTTCTGTCTATTCTTTCGCATTCCATTACGTTTTTCCATTTTTTTTCAACTTCGAGTACTTCAGATTCTTTTGTCTCGTACAGATTAAATTGTTTTTTGTCTTTTTTTTATATTGTTTTTTTTTGTTTTTTTTTTTTTTTTTAATCGCTATTTCGACGCGAGCGTCAACGTGGTGTTTTCGCGTTCCACTCTGCGGTGTGGCAGTGTCTGCCTTGCGGCGTTACGTAGTATTTTTTTTGTTTTTTGTTTTTTTTTATCGTTAGCTATAACTTTTTTTCGAGCCCCGTCCCCACCGAAAATTCAATCGCGGTGGCTGGACGCGGAGAATTACGCGCGCGTGAGCCTCGAATGAAAATCAGCCTTGATGCCGACTCAGTAATCACCACGGGGTAAAAAAAATGGTGACAATACCTCCCGGCTCGTCAAGCAACGAGGGTATCCATTTTTTTTTGTTTATCGTTATTATTTTTCATTTTCACGTCTATTTACTTGTGTGTATATTATACTTTTTAATGTTTATATTTTTATGTATCGAACATGACTTGGAAACTTTGAGGTCCCCGTGGGCTCGATCGGCTACAAGGTGAATTTGTTTTTTTTTTTATTTCATTTCTTCGTATGGTTAAGGTCGTGCCCGTAACTGTTTTCTTTTTTCAACTCTTCATGTAAAATGACATGCCACTTATCGATTAACACGACATGCAAGTTATTATAATACGAAAAAACGTGCTTTCTGTTTCCGTGTTTTGTTCATGTTTTTTTTTTGCGCTTTCCTTCAAAATGGCGGACGTCCGAAAAACTTGGCTTTTCCCATTGGAACGCGATTTTTTCTCAAGCTTCTTCGGCGTTTCGAATTAAATTTGAGTTTTCTTTTCAAGTATTTTTTTTTTTAGTTTGGTTTGTACGTGTGTGTCTGTGTGTGTGTGTGTGTGTTTTTTTTTACGTTCCTTATTCACGTTTACACGAATTATGACGTATTTTTACTTGCGTTGTAGAACTACGGAATAACAACTGCGTTTTTTTTTTTTACAATCAGTTAATAGCATAGAGTTTACAGTTTTACAACATCGAGAATCTTAGTGTATGTTTCTGGTGTCTCTCTCTCTCTCTTTTTCTCTCTTTTTTTAAATGTTTTTTTTTTATCAATTTGAGTTTTTTTTCCATTCTTTTTCTCTCCGTTTTGTTTGATGTCTCGATCATTTTCCATCTCAAAAATTGTGTATACGTGTGTCTGTGTTTCATGTAAGTAGTGTCTCACAAGTTTCTTCGTTAATTCGTGTTTTCTCGGCATTGAAGAGGTGCGATAGTAAAACGAAACAATTGCGATTGTTGTAACGCGACGAAATTTTGTTTTCCACAATTTTTCAAGATTTTTGGCAATTTTGAGGCACGAAAAACGACAATTTTTCGTACAGAATGAATAAAACTTTCGTTGAGTTTCAACAATGCAAATGTTCATTTTTTTTTCCCCTCCACACGTCGTTCGTTCCACGTCCAATTAATCTCTTTTTTCTTACATCGGGGACTTTTCCTTCCTCTCTAGAAATATTATGCTCTTTCATGTTAAATCTCATTTTCTCGTCATCATTGAAATTTCGCAATAAACACACCCATTTTCCCATTTTTAGTTTGTTTTATACACGAAAACAGTCAAATAAACAGAGTTTCCACAGACCGCAGTTTCGTACTCGAAAGAAAAGAAAAAACGCGCCCTTTTCCATTCAGCCTGCACAAAAATCGTTAAGCATTTGTCTTCCGTTTTCCACGCACACTGATTTGTTTTCTCTCTCTCTCTCTCTCTCTTTCTCATTACATATTCGGTTCATTTGCCTCCCCATTCCTAATAATAAAGTTTCTCTGTTCCCTTTTGAACTCGCGTTCAAAAAGGACTTACAATATTTTACGATTTCCCAGGATTTCGTGTTCTCTTGTTTGCTCGTTTTTTTTCCTCTATTTTCTTTCTTCTTCTCTTGCGTACTTTGTTTTGTTTAGTTCTTTTTTTTTTTGCATTTTTCGTTTATTAAAAAATTAAAACGGACGGTTAATTTTCATATATTCGTTTGTCGGTGAGCCGATGTCCGCTGCTGAAGGCACAGGGCTTTGCACTTGACTCGGTCACCTAGCCTAGCTGACTTTTTTCTCTACGACCTACTTGCCTTTTTTCTTCTGCTTCTTCTAGCCTCGCTTATACTTTAACTTTTTTTTTGCTTTTTATTTCTACGTTTTACTACGACATTCCTCAGCCATTTTTCTTTTCTTCCTCTTCCTCTCCCATCGTTTTTATCCAACACATTTTTTCCCATCGTTTCCAATATTTTCAAATTTGCATCTTTCGAAAACGACAAAAGATAACTGTTCATTCAATTACTTTTTTTCTTCTTCATAATCGTTTCCATTTTGTTATTGCAAATTTTCAAGAAAGTACCCAAACTTTTGAACACAAATACGTTTTTTTTTCCAAATTTTGTCCTTTTTTCACAAGCCGAGATAGTTACTTACAAATTTTGTGAAAAATTGTCCATTTTTTCAGTATTATTCTCTTTCAATGCGAGTTCGCACAAAATTACCAAAACTTTGGACAGAAAAATTCATTTTTTTCTAATCTTTCGCATTTCCAAAACCTTGCTTTTCCAATATTTGCGAAACATTGTGAAATTGTAACAACAAATATTGTCTTTTGATTTCCTATTTTTTAGGAGAGACCAATTTTTTTTTTTTTTTTTTAATTGAGTATCTTGCGTTTCTCGAAGATCCTCGATAAGTAGAACAGAACGTAGCTCGAATGTGCAAAAAAAAAGGTTAAGGTATGAGAAAAATACAGAAATTTTGAAATGCAAATTTGAAAAGAATTCGACGATATCGGAAAAAAGGGTTATTTCCGAAATGTTCTTCATCCAAAAACACCCAAAGCATTAACTCGTATTTCGAATTTACGTTATCCTCAGTATTTTCCCCCCTTTCTCGTAGATTTAATTCGCTTTTCTTAATATTTTATCGTTTTCTCATCTTCCAAAAATTCATCATTCGTACAGCTCGCTCGATCTTTTCTCGTATAAACAACGTACATATGCTGGCAATATATTATTATGCTATGTGTCTGTTTGTGTGTAAGTGTCTGTGTGTTTTGTGTTTACAGATGTGTGTGATATAGACTCTATCGTATCATAATGTATACCGTATTTCACGATCGGTTCTCTCGTTCAAGGATCACTGCTCAACAGTGTCCATTATTCCTTCCACATCGGAAGTTTTCTCCAACTTGTTACTTGATTCTCCTGGTCTCTCAATTTCTCCTTCAACATTTCATTTGTGTGTGTATTTTTTTCATCCCTCTCTCTCTCTCTTTCTTTCTTAGGAAACGAAAAAACATTTTAAAAATCTTTCCCAGCCTGTTTAAGGATACAAACGTTCATAGACACAGCCAAATATTTAGGGCGATCGAAATTTCGTCACTCGACGGTGTTAAAAAAATCTTAAAAATTCAATCGTTTGGTAAAACACTATGAAACATTCATTTTCAATAACACTAACGCGAAAAAATCATGAAAAAAACAACACTCTTTGAAAGAAGAACAAAATTGTAAAATGACTATTTCGTTAAACGAAATGAATGGGGTGAGTTTCTGATTTTTTAAAACAGTTTCGTTTCGATTGCACATTTTTTTATATTGCCTAGTGAATTTACTGATTTTTAATAAACACAAGTTCTTTTTCGATGCAATTTTCGAGATTTTCGTTCAAGCGTCAAGTGTCGAAATGTTGCGACGAACTTAAAATCCTTGTCGGTGAATATAAGTGTAAAGTATCCTTAAAATCGCCTCAGTGTACATGTGTGTATTCTCTCTCATGCGTCCTCCTGCATTCTCTCATTATTATTCCTCCATATTCTCTCTCTCTCCCTCTCTCTCTCTCTCACTTTCTCTCTAACTTCTCATAACGTTATGACCTATAACATTTACATTACATTTACATATATCGATAATTGGGGGTAGCCGGGTAATTTATATATATATATATATATATTTATATATATATATCCATATGTTTATACGTCTATCTGTATAAACATATTCATATACATATACATACATATAAAGTATATAGTAATATATAAGTGCAGGTAGTTCCTTATATAGTCTCTGTACTGTCTCTACGTATCACAGCCTGGGTGCCTCGCCACTGCCTTTCGCGTTCGTTCGCTCACTTTTATCTCATTATGTTTGGGTTTGTTCGTTTCAAATGTTCATTTCCTCGCTCTTGTTTATTCGTTTATTTTTATATCCGACTTTCGTAAACATTGTATTTTTTGTTCTGCTCATTCGTCAAGTCGTGGGTTTCAAAAATTCTCGGAGCTCTCGTGATGAATTTTAGTTTGTTCTTATTGTTTTACGAGGCTGTGTCGCGCGGCCCTTAAACAATTATATTCACTTTGTTTTCGTTTTGTTGTTGTGTGTATTCGTGTGTATGTTTGTTTTGTTTGGTTTTTTTTTGTTTTTTTTCTTCGAATAAAAAAGAATCACGATTGTAATCACCTGCGCGATACGGAAACGGCAGTGGCATAGTGGTGCACTAGTACAAAAGTCACACGCGCCGTCTTTCTCCTTATTTACTTTTATCTCTCCCCTCTCTCTCTCTCTCTCTCTTTCACTCCCTTTTTTTCATTCTATCTTCATTTTTTCTTCAATTTTCGTTGCGATTTTCACGGTTTTCGAAAATTGATACCTTTTTTTTGCTCGATTAGCAGACGCCATTTGATTTTTCAACGATTATGCCGGCGCTGTCCTTTCTTCGTACGATTAGCGGCGACGCCATTTCGCGCGCGTGAACTCCTGACGCAATTTCTTTTCGGCGCCGTACTTTTCTTTTATTCACGCGTATTGCGGACGTTATTTTCAAGAAGAATTTTCGAGACGACGCGCAACGTCGAGCCACAAAGATTCGATCGAATATCGAATCGATCATGTGTGTACGCAAAACGACGTTATTTTGTTGTTGTTGTTGTTGTTGTTGTTGTTGTTGTTGTTGTTGATTATCTCGTCGTTTTGCCCATTCACGCGTCTCTCGTATTCCTCGAAAAAGAGTTATTCCTCATTGTCTCGTTGGAGGCGAAACACGGAGTTGAGAAACTAGGGCAACACGTCCCATATCTCGGCGAGGAAGGGAGGTAGCTTTTTGTTCTTTAGTTTCAGGCTGAAACACATTTCGCTATTCTGATTGCCAAGGGTCCTCAGCTCCGTTAGAACGGACAAGAGCTTCGCGAACACCGTACCCGATCGAGGCTTTCGTCGATTGTCCACGTACGCCTTTAACGCCTCGAGATATATTTCCTGTATCTTCTCCACTTTCCACGCTTCCAGCAAATTTGGCCTCTCTGTTTTCGTAAACAAATAAACATTTCAACGTTATTAACCATTCTTTTTAACCTGTAAACAAAATCAAAATTATCCAAAATGGGGATTAACGTCCGAAATATTTATGAAAAAACATTATAAACTGTGCAAAGAGAAAATTTAGACGAAAAACACATTTGAAAAAAAAATCCTCCATAGCCCCTTAGACATTTTTCGTACCGATTAATAATCTTTTTGTATTTTATCATGTATCGTCGGGCGCCACCGTTTCAGAAAGCAATTTGAAGTGGCCAAACAATTTATGAAAATGGAAAAAAAAAATGTATGAAAATTTATCAAATGAAAAGTCATGAAAATCGTCAAATTTTTGTACACGTTACACCAAAAAAGTTCTTCAACTTTTGTGACAAATAATTCAAAACTAAAATTTTCATTCTCTGAAATGAGTTTTTGCCCTTTCAATTTTCTAAAATATTTATATTCACAAATTCACTGAAATCTTTTCGTTCATATCGCCATTCTGACGATTTCTATGTACGCATAATTAAACAATCCATAATGGAAATCGTTGCAGACTATTAATTAATAAATAAGCTTTTAATTATAAATTGTTTGCTCTCTCAAGGTGGAGAGTCAGCGGATAATCAGATGTATTCTTTTTTCCTAGACACTTGAAGAAAAAAAAAGACCTCGTTCTTTGATGAAAGGAGAACAACGTGTAATTCGTTTTTTTTACAAAGCAAATTTAAAGAAAAGTGGAAGAAAAGCTTACAAGGTAAAGTAATGAGAAGGAAAAAGTATTTTTAATGAAAAATATGTTTACCTGAGAAAATAACGATGGCCGTGAGAAGCGCGTATTCAGCATTGTTGACCTTCATGTTGTACATGTGCCGACAAAAGTGTAAAAGATCCTCGATCGTTTCGCCCATACCAGCGAGACTGTAACTGTCTCTCGTGTATGGCTGATTATTCGCAAATACAATACTGTCCGTTTGCACGTCGTATTTTCTCGCCATTCTCAACATCATAACCTCGCTCGAGCAAGCCTTTAACAGAGCTATTTGATCCTCTCGCAATAGTTTGTCGAAGCCTGGTAACCTCTTGGCAAATTCGACGATCAGTTGTACCGTTAATATTGTTATTTCGGTAATATGCCTAAACCTTATGTCACTTGGATCTTCGCCCTCCGTAGGTTGATTCTGTCAATTCATTTAATTATCAAATTTATCAAAACAATCAAAAAATATATATTAAACAAATTTTTTAAACCCTATTTGTTCGTACACTGAGATAAAAGTTTGGTTGAAAAGGACGATTATTTAGTTGAACGACGAAATGTTCAGCAATAATGACAAAAATTTTGTAATTTCAATTCCAAAATTTGGAATGTTCATTATTGCTTAATATTTACTCGTGCGTATTCAACTAAATAATTGTCCTTTTCAACCAAATTTTTTTCTCAGTCTAGATTTTCAAATTTTTCAACAAAATTTTCGTTTAAAATGACGAATTTGATGACTCACGGTAATCCTTTTGATGTCATCTTCACTGGGTTGCTCAAACTCGTTCTGATAATAAACGAGCCTGTGTATGAGCTCCTCCTGTTCAGGACTAACGGGCTTAACACCATTATGGGAACCTGGTGTCGTACCGACGCTACTACTTCCGGACATCGATAGATATTCGGCCTCCGCGGGTTCCATTTTCACTCCCATTTGATCGGGCACCATTCCGCTTATGCTACCGGGGGATCCATTCATCGTTGTACTATTCGGTTTATCCTTTTCCTAGAACGAAATCAAAACAATGTTTTTCAACCTCAGAAATATAGTAAAAATTGAAAAAAAAAACGGTCAAAAATAATAATCACTCATTTCATCAAGATCTCGTTATTTGAGTTTCGTCAACGTTTTCAATTTTTTTTTAAAAGCAAAGTTAACTAGTTCTCAAAATTCTTCAGTTCTTTATATTTTGAATAAAAACACAGAAAATATTGACATTTGTTAATTCCTCGAATTTATATTTCGATGTAAAAAATTTTAAGTAAAAATATTGAAAAAAAAAAAAAAATACAAAATTAAGGCGCGTCAAAATTTGAAGTTTTGATTCAATAATTGATTGTTATTTTATGAAATGAAGAAGAAAAAAATGTAATTCAATCGATATATCCTTACCCCTACCTTCTGGGCCTTCTTTTCCTTACGCTTGACCGCACATTGATATTCGGGCACGACGCATTCGGGTCTCATGCCAACGGTCAGGCACTTTTTTAATCGGCATTCCTGACACTTGCGTCTCATGTACATGTCAATTTCACAATTATTACCGTATTTACATTGATAAACGGCATTTTTCGTGATACTTCTTCGGAAGAAGCCTTTACAGCCCTCGCAGGTAAGGGCGTTGTAATGATAACCGGAGGCTCGATCACCGCACACGAGGCAAAGTTCCTCCTGTTGTCTGGGCATCGGGCCTTTTTTCTTTTTCGCATCGCAACTATCGGCGCTGTATCCGTTCAGCGAGCTTGGTGGCGAAAGGTCGTCCCTTCCTGAAATCATTACAATAAAGTTCCAAAATTAAAATCCAATCAATTTCACTTAATTTCGTAAAGAAAAACTCCGTTCGACCAATTTTTCCGAATCTCATTTTCCAACATTTTTGAGCATTTCGGAGGAAAAACAACGAGATTCCAAAAAACAACAACAAAATGAATCAACTGATCATAATTAAGTGAAAAAAATTGACTTTCGTTATTCTAGAGAAAAAAATTAAAAAGAAACAAAGTATAAAAAAATGAATAAAAATCCTAGATGGCCGTGACATTCCAAAGTCCCCTTTTTCCATATACGAGTGGCAATTATAACGAGTTATCTTCATAAGTCATCATAATTATAACCTTTTATTTCCATGTTATTTTTTTTTCTTCATCAAGTAAATATTTTCAAGTCTAGACCTGGCCGCCATTAAGGAAAAGTGAAAGGTGGATATACCACAGTGTGACATGTAAATACCAACAGAGAGGAACCACTTTTGAACAAAGCATTTTAACAGATCGTTGATATTTGGGGCAAGGGCCTTACGCAATTAAGCAACGCAGTCTGATGCTTTTTTTTTGTCTGTGGCGAGAATAAAATTCCCGGAGAATAATTGTTTAAAAAATCTTCGATCACGTCGATTTGGAGAAGCGTTTAAAAATTGTGAAAAATTAAAAAAAAAACTGCTCCTCTCACCAAAAATTCAACTCCAGAAAACCGAGTTTTTTTTTTTGGAAATATCTCTTCGTAACCAATACAAGCGAAATTAGTATGAGGACTATTTTTTCATAATTTTCTCGCTGAAACGTAATAAGTTTGGAAAAAAACAATTCCAAAACATTATTTCACCCTAGAAAAAAATAAAAAAAACATACAGACCTACTCAACGAATGAGAATTTTTCATTTAACATTTCTGGCCAAGCGACGAAAAATTCTCAATAGTCATTACAATGAAGAAATAAACCGATTATCGTCGAAACAGCAACAAGACGAAGAACGAAAAAAAAAAAAATACTTTTCTCTAGAAATATCTTTTTACCGAAAAAATAAGTAAATTTCAAAAAAATAAAGACATTTCTTGTCTCTTAAATGAGTTTTTTGGTGTATTTTATAATAGCGATGACGTCAGTTGAATAGTAGTTGGAGGCAGAAGAAGAGGGGGAAGGAGTAAAGTAGAAGAAGAGTTCTCCGCGCGAGATTTCCGGCCATTACGATATTATTGCTCGGTGGTTATTTCGCGGGCAGCAAATAGGATCTCAGGGTTCCAGTAACCTACGTGGCAACATGGTCACGTGTCTTCATTACCTGTTTTATCTTTTTATATATACTTGGCTCATACATATACGTATCCGCGCGGTTACGTTTTTTATATTTCTTTTTGTTATTTAGTCTTTTTCTTACTGCGGTGGAAACTCCGTCGAGTGGAACCTGTAGAAGTCACGGTCGGTGAAAGTACGAGAGCGACGCTCCGGCGCTCTCGAGAGTTGTTCGCTGGATAGGTTGGTAGGTAAGTAAAGGTGTGCCTTATAGTACGAGCTATAAAGTATATTCCCTGCTGTTACAGGTATATTTTCCTACACGCTCGTGTAAGTCCGGGGCAAGAGCTTCTCCGAGTAGGCACGTTGAGGATTTCTTGCAGTTGAAATTTTCTCGTGCAGTGTTTCTCAAACTTGAATCTCGAAATATTAAACGATGTGACCCTACGTGTTTTTATTTTAAAAAGAGAAGGAAAAAAATTTTAATTGAGTTTCTCTAGATTTTTTGTCAAAATAACTCTGAAGTCTGAATAAAATTGTTCATTTTTAAATATTCATTCGGGTTTTTTATAAATTATTTCAAAACAACCCGAATTTTAATGGCGCAAAGCTCGAGTTGCGCAGAAATCGTGTGATGCTGTTCAATGTTGGTTAATTAAGAAAAGATGTTGAAAAAAGTCTCATTGTTTGGTGAAAGTGCATAGAAGCACGATTATCAAAATAGTCTTATTTGGGGGTGAAAAAAGAAAAAGTTTCAATCGGAAACCTCGACAATGACCGGTAGCGAGATAACGAGCAAACTTCGTTTTCAAAGTCGGCAAAGTTTTGATATTCAATCTGATCGGTCTCTGGGTCACTGGAGAGAACCCCGATGATGATCCTAGCAATATGTTTGGCTGAACTTGTGAAACGCGAGCTGGTCTATAGAATATTGAGGATATCGAGCAACTCGATACGGGAATCGATCTCTAAGGTTGCCAAAGGAAACCCGAACAATGTCACATCAATAAAGTGATGGAATTTAATGAGTTAATTAAGAAACTTAATTTTTTAATTGGGCTTTAACATTGTGGCGTCTGTGCAATCGGGCGATTGTATTAATTCATCACAATAATAAGTTTTTGAATCATTTTATTGATCGGGCTTATAAAAAATCATGGAATCGTAGAGATTAATTTAAAAAAAATGGATTTTCGAGTTTATCGAGGAATCTGGCATTGAAAAACCCATCAAATCGTATGAGTCAATTACAAAAATCAATATTTAAGTGTAGAAAAAATGACGCGATCGATCATAAGGTCGACTCATAGATCGTATAGTTAAAAATAAATAAATGAAGAATTTGCAAAAGTTGGTTACGAGAACAAATTTTTCAGGTCACTCGAACGAGTGGCTTTGAAACCATCATAAAACCTCTGACAAGTCGTTTACAAAAATGGATTTTCGAGGTGTTCTTACAACGAGATGTTTAAAAACTGATAATATGGTGAATATGATTTTCCATCCTTTCAAAAACATCTCGTTGAAGAACTCGATGGAACTTCGAAGCGTATGAAACCGTAAAGATTAACGACACAAATAAATTCTCGGGGTAAGCAAGCGGTAAGTTGACGAAATTTTGAGTATTGAAAGAATAAAATGATAGAACCTTGTGATTTAGGAAGCGGTAATAAAAGGCAAAGTGTAGCCGGAGACGAGGCCAATGACATTTAAGCACGACAATTAGCTTTTTCATGGGATCTTGCATTCAGGTTAGATATGAAATTATGTACATGCAACCGGTCGTCAGAGAGGGGCTGCTGGTAATGTTCAAGGACGCCATTGTATCTTACTTCAAGTTGTACACCCGTGTATATATATATATATATGAAGAGATACGTGTACGTATCGATGTGTAAGTCGTGGCCGTAAGCGAGAGATCTCACGAGAGTGTCACAAGTGCTCGAAGTGCACGCACGCGTGTGTGCAATTCTCCACTTCACAGGAACTCGTGCTAGTCTCGTGCAATTGCTATTATTAACATGCTCTTGTGAAGATTAATATTCACGATCATGTAACGCAACGGGGTGAACAAGACCAGAGAGGAAAGGAAGAGAGGATAAGAAAATGTAGGAGAAGGGGCGAGAAGAGGGAAGGAGAGGAGGGGAATTGAAAGAGGAAGGCGTTTAGACGTTGAATCCAAAATGGGCGAAAGAGGGAAGAAGAAGAGGGAGAAGGGAAAGGAGGTGGGGAGGGGGGGGGAGAAGGAGAGAAATTGAGAAGCATATAGTTCTCCCGATTGCTTTGTGAGGGCAAAGAGGAGAGTCTGATGCTCGTAGGCGTCTCCGAGACAAGTTGCAAGTTATATTGCCACAGCTGTAACAGGTTACGAGATTTATGGATCGTGGTGAATACCGCACGAGAGGCGCGAAACGTCCCTGTGCCGTTGCGCCTACGCAAATAATGCCTTCGTGCATATTGAAATTACAAACACGTTCATTTGTGCAGAAAGAAACTTGAATGTAAAACGATGAACGGTATTCGTTTGAATGACAATCGTTTATTTTGTCGTTTTAGTTCTTTTTGCACACGAAATAACGATCGAGAAAAGGCGTCTCGGGGAAAAATATTCTCTGGTACATTGAAGCGTGGATTTGTGATAACGTATGACCTTGATATTGACCAACCTAATTTCTTGGACGAGGAATAGACTTAGATAGACAGAAAGAGAGAGAAACGTGGAGAAAGCACTACGGATCTACGACAACCGGTTCCAAAGTATATCTAGGTGCACATATGACGAGTGAACTCGTCCAAATGGAAACTTGATCCACGCTTACATTTAATATAATATATATAGAGAGATATTCTTAATAATAATATCCAATCATGTACAATTATTTCTTAGAAAAATCGTTGTAAATTCAAATATTTAAAATCATTCATTCCATGAGAATAAATCAGGCAAATTTTCAATGTTTTTAAACGCTTCGAATGCAAAGAAAAATCGTTTTTTCAATCAGCAATTCAACTTGAAAGCTTCAGCTGTTTAATTCAACAAATAAAAAACGCGGCTCCGTCCAGGATTTTCGTAGCTAAATAGTCAATAAGAAATATTCAAAAAACGTATACAAACTTCAAAATCGTTTTGATTTTTAATGACAAAATCCAGCCATTCAATTAATTCTCCATTAAAAGATCTGGAAAAAATCGAAATGGCGACTAGATGGTGGTGGGTCGTCGGTTGCATAGATAAAAAAAGAAAGAAGGAAAAAAAATCATCTACAGATATAATACGAGCGTTGCAACACCGCTAGCTGCGTCGGAAGATTCGAAATGAAAAATGTTGGAGCCAGTGGGCATTAAGACGGACCCCCATCATCATGTATATGTGGCTGTACGTGCTCGAGCGTATGCAACGCACAACGGGGAGCGTTCGGAATGACTTTCGGGACAGCCGAATAACTTTGGTGAAAGTAACCGGGCCTCCGTGATCATCCGTACGACACGTGGTGTGCCCATTTTTCTTTCCTCGTTATTGTAACAACGCACGCACATCCAAATACACACATAAACGCCCACATGGACGAATGTACGCTTATACACATGGACGAATACTCATATTTATTTGTACGACCAACTCACATTTATACAAGAACAGACACACAAACACACAACGATTTATCCTTAAAGGAAAAATGTTGAGATGCACAAGCTTCGCATCCATTTACAAAGACACGCGTTTTGTATGTTTTTGTAAAAAAAATACGAGAAAAAGAACGTAAATGCATAATGTTTCGTGAATTTTTTTCTAAAAATATGTAATTTTTCGTAAAAACCACAAAAATATGTAATGAAAACGAACATGGACGTTTGCATAGATGAATAAATGTGTAAAACAAAATGAAATGGAACTTGAGTATAATAGAAAAACTCATACATGAGAGATTTTTGAGTTGAAGAAGCAAGGAAAAGGTTTAAAAGTTAAATTTCGAGAGGGCAATGATTTTTCAAATTTTTCTTGTGCCTATCCCCGCAGTGGCCCATGAAAAATGACGGCTGTAGAATGGATCGAAGCGAAAGAAGGTTACAAAACTGAATATTATTATTCTACAACATGGCGATAGTGATAAGTATGTCTATAGCTCGAATCACCGAGTGACCAGGCAACGCTCAGGCATTCTCGCTTGGTCAGTGTTTCAGTGTTTCATCGGGACGAATGTTTTCTATCCGGTCAATATATAAATCTCCGGTACTCTCTTGCAGAGGAAACATCGGAGACTGCAGACTCCGTCGGTATGTTAGCTCTCGATTTAAAATACTGTGTATCGCGGGCACACACACATTCACAAATTAGCACATAAATATAAATATTTATATGCAAAATAAATGAAAAAAAAATGGCGAAGAAAAAACTTTAGGTTCTTCATCAAGAAGCGAAATGAAAGAAATGTAATCCTGGGCCAATAATCCCGAAGGTACAGTTATCGTCGACCCCCTCGAGGGACTACGAGCAAAATTATTGACAGAACTGTGTGTTTTTTTTCGTTCTTTTTGCATGAGCAATCGAGCGTTAATGTTTGGAGTAAAATTCAGCGGTGACTTTATTCAGTTTATTAACTCTGGTGACAGTTGAAAAATTGTTTAACAATGTTATTTTTCATGGGGGAGTATTAAAAAATGTATAATCCAAACTTGGATGTTGAAAAAAATGAGGAAGTTCGAAGAAAAAGAGGCGATTGTATATGTGCGCAGCATTGAGAATGAATTAACAGCGTTCTGGACCAAATGAGGAAGTTTCAGGGTCGAAATACTGTCGATTAGAGTCATCGAGAGGCTGAGAATTTTTCGAGCTTATTAACACGTATGTTTGAGAGTATAGAAATGGTGGAGATGGGAAACAGAGTTGCATTAGGATGGCGCGGTGGTGCAGGAGGAGCAGGAACAAAAAGAGAGAAGGAAAAGAGTAGAAGAAGATGAAGAAGAAGAAGAAGAAGAAGAAGAAGAGAGAAAGAGAGTCGAGGACGGCCGAGGGTTTCCGTGTTGGTTAGTAGCTCTTGCTGGTACTCGTCGGATCGGTGAGCGGCCTTGACTCTGGCTTGCATATAAACCCTCCTTTCCTCCCCCTCCCCGCTCCCTTTAGAATCCCCCTTCTTGATGCGACGAGTGCAAAATGCCCCACCGAGTCGTGTTCACCGCATAAAATGGCCTCCTCCTCCTCTCATTCTTTTTCGCTCGCTCGCTCCCTCACTCGCGATCGTCGCTCCGTTTGCCCATAAAATCTCATCGCGTTCTCCTTCGTCTTTCCTACCTCGTGATTCCGCTCTTTTTACCTCTCTTTCCTCCCCCTTTCGTCTTTCCCTTCCCCTCTCTCTCTCTCTCTCACTCGCTACGCGTTCAGCTTCTAAAAAGCGCGTTGAGAAAATGGAGGGCAAAGTATAACTCGTTCGCGAGAATGTCCGAGATTGCGTTGTATGTTATTTACTTCGCGACTTAAATCGCGAGCAGTTCTCGAAACACGCAATCGTACGAGAACTTGTTCGCGAAGCTTTCATCTTTTCGAAAGATTTTCAGAGTCTCGATCGACAACCGAAAGTTAACAACACGAAAATGACGATCATGGCAATACACATCGAAGTTTTTATTGCTGTTAATAATATTTGTTACGAAAAAATCGACTTGAAGATTCATTTCTGAAAATTTCACCTTTTTCGGAATAATTCAACAATACTGAAGACGAATGAAATAATTGTTGTTAATGGGAAAATGAAAAAGGCGATGAAGATCGAATGAAACTTTCGAATCTTAATTGTTAATTCTATTTTCAAATTCACCGACAAAACGATTCGTGTTTTTATTTTTTTCCGCAGACCCTTCGACAGTCAAATTATTTTTTGATCTCACTTTATTAATTGTTTTTGTCGTTAAAAGAGAACGTCCTGAACACTTATTGACGCGCCAATATGTCTCAAAATAAAGAGTTGTCTATACGAGTCATGTCTTATGCAAAATTTGTAGCGTTAAAGTCACCGCGGGTCTCATTTGCGAATATGGAGTTCATATACGTTCACAAATAACCATGGCACGAATAATTATAAGATTATTGAGCCACGGTGGTAATCACGCGGTGTCAACAATTTTTTTACAGTTTTTTTATCATTGAAATAGTATTCCAACAACAAATGAGGCATTGTTGCTAAAATACTATGAACATCGGGATGACATTTTTTTCCCCAACTTAATACATACCAACGAGATTGGGAGATTTTTTTCAAAATTTACCGTACAACGGTTTTGTTTTAAAAAAATAAAGAAACAATAAATTAGAAATTAGAAATGAAGCAAAAATCCTCGAGAACCAAATAGCTAGTCGATCGCACGTGAGCTTAAAAAGTCAAATAAGAACGATGTGATTAGGAAATTAATAAAACAGAAAATAACTGAAAAAAGCGAAAAAACAATAACAAGGAAAAAAAGTTGGGTTTATAAAACGAAATCTCGACGTCTTACCAAAATATAATTTTTAAATAAGTTTCTCTACGTCAATGGGTCGCGTAAATAATTTTAAAAAATCTTCAAGTGACAGAAAATAAATGTTTCGCGCCAAGCTGTCTAGTTGAATAAGCTTTCATGAGTTATTTTTCGTGCTCTGTCTCATATTTTTCATCGTATTTTTAGCCGCAATTTGGGAAAAAAAAATTCGTTCATGAGGCACGATTTAATTAGTTTATTTTTATGAATCACATGTATAACTAATTGAAAAATAATGACTCAATCGATGAGTATATGAAAAAACAAAGACATTTCGAATTCCGAAACAATATTAAAAATTTCCAAGCCCACAATGACGAAATTTTATCACGAAATCTTTTTTTTTTTTTTTCAATCGAATATTCGAACTTGTCGGCATTTTTCAATGGTTCTTGTCATTGGGGTACAAAGGAAGTGAAAAGAGGAAAGTACGAAGAGTTATTTTACGATTTTTCTTCGTGCGTTGTTTCGTAGAATACGAATGGAACGAGACAGAGAAAAGAGAGAGAGAGAGAGAGGGAAAGAGAGAAAAGAAAAACCTCGTGGACTCGCTATCTTTAGCGTTTTGTATAACAAAGATAATATACATTAGAGCGTTGAATATATAGTGACTAGATATGGCGATATATGGGCAGAGTAAGGCGCGAAGGCTAGCAGCAACCTCCGGAGGTACATTAACAACGAGTTTGAGTACATGGTTGCGCAAGAAAATTACCAGTCAACCCTGGCCTTGTCCGTCAGCGCGCGACGTTCAGCGTCTCGGTCTTTTGTCTTCCACCTTCTTGTCTATCGAAATATTTTATATTCATAATACATATATATCGAAATATATCGATAACATGTATCGGAATGTTCCAACGATTATTGAATCGTTATTTCAAGAAAATCCTTCATTAAATCCGAATTAAATAAACGATATACCTTAAAAATAAAATATCGGACCAACACGAAATTGCGGCTCGATGTATGGTTTCGGGGATCACCAGAGGACTAAGCCAAGTTCAATACTTGGTTAGGTGACCGCCTAGTCTTGCATACTGGCCTCGGGTATTATTCGTTGAGCATAAAGCAGTTTTTTTGAGTCTCTATCTCAAATAAACTAGAACCCAGTAAAAATATAGCCGCACCTACGAATTTCTACAGTTTCCCTCGGCCTTGGTGCAAATGCGACAAAGTGATGTATTAGGACTGTGCTGGCCAACATTTCAGGAGTTTTGACATTAGAAACAGGAACAGAAACAGTAAAGAGAAAAAAAACCTAAATAAATAAAGTATAAAATTTGGATCCATTATTTTTCGAATTACGATAAAAACGAAAACAATTTTAAACAACCAAAAGTTTCTTTTGTATTTATTTTACGATGTGGGACAAAAGTTGAGAAAAAGTTAATCAAATGATATAAATAGTTGGAAAAGGATCGAATTTTACCTACGTATTTATTAACGCAATGATAAAGTGATTACGATGACAATAATAGTTCAAAAAACAAAAAAAAAAACAAACAATTGTTTCTCGTGGCTGTGATTGCCGAGCTTGCGGCAGCAGGGGAGCGTTCCATGAACGGCATTTGGTGGTCAGCTGGTTAGCCACGCAGAGCTTATCGCTATAGAACACTTAGTGCCCTCGGCTGAGTTCATTCTGACCCAGTGAGCGTGATATTGTGGCCACGACCACGGTCACAATACGTGTATAAATATACATGTATAGTTAATATTGTATAATACATATATATAAATCGATAGGACCAAAGAGACATCGACCTCCAACAAGATATTCCGTAAAATCGACCGCAGTCGCACAGTGAAAACGAAAAATCTATCCAAGTTCAGCAAAGATATATAACGAGCTCAAATCTATATAAAACTTTGTTTCAAATCATTTAGAACTTCGTTAAACTTGTGAGGGTGAAAAGTTTCATGGACGTTCGCCAGGGTTTTTCGCCCTTTGAGCTCCTCGAATATGCCTGAGTAAATAATGATGAAAAGAATCCAAAATGTGATCAATCAACAATGGAGAAAAAAAAAACAAAAGTATTGCAAAATAAAAACTTTTGTTTCATTGAAATTGTTTGGGTTTGTCCGGCTGCGATCGATCCGTCAAGTGCCAAACACTAGCCGAATGGAGGTTCATTTTTCAACGATCGCTATCTTTGTCGTTGAGGATAAAAAAAGCAGGTTAAAAAAAAAAAGAACAAAACAAAACAAAACGTGAAACAAAGATACGAATTTTCGTATCAGCTGTGAAATTGCGGTTGGGGAGGACGTTGTGAGAAAAGGAAAGGAGTGTCACTCAACGTGTATACGGTTTGTATATAGTGTGCGTTCGTATATATATATATATATAAATATACTCGTGCTCCGTCGTGTAGTCTCGCAAAATATTCGTTCATTGAACGCAAGCGCGCCGGGCTCGTTCGACGATGACCCACTTCTGTCTGCTGGGTTTCTCGTAAAACGATTACGAGAGTGCGACCCAGGCACGCTACACAAATGTATATATATCTGTATACGAAATATATAAATATACAGTATCGCGTTACTTGATTTATTTTTTTGTTTTTCCATTTTCATATAAAAGTGTTGAGAATCATTTTTTTTTATGTTTTTTTTTTTTTCAGCCTTATCATAACGGTCGACTAACGAATCAATTTTATTCACTTGTTCCTGCAAAGTAGTGCAGAACACGAAGAGATTCGTTAATCGTTTTACGAGAGATCTCAGTTTGATGAAAGTGGCCAAATTTTCTAGAGAAAATCGAAAAATTATCGGTTTTTCGTCCAATTAAAAATGGTATTTGTCGATATATCCAACAATTTTTGTTTGTTTTCAAATTTCATGACCGAAACTTCAAGAAACTACGTTTTGAGAGATTTCGTCGACGTTGCTTCAGGGATCGGATGAAAAAAGATGTTTTTTTTTTTGCAAAATCTCGTGGAAAGCTAATAAAATATAAACGAATAAAAGACTTATTTGAAATATCTCTTCCAAGTCCTCGAGAAATAGTGCGTATCAATGATAATTATATAATCAGGAATTAATGAATCAACTATTAAAATAAGGAATGAGGAAAAAACGAGGGGAACCGCCGCGATTGTTCTCTCGTCTATTATGGGGAAGGCTTGCATGCCGGTGCGTTGAACCAGCATCAGCAATGGCTAGAAACATTGGCTCGTCCCCTCCTCCTGTGCCGGAACGGCGCCACCTGTTCGCCAAGTGGAATCGCTTGTCAACGAAGCCAACGAGACCGGAACCCCCCCCCCCCCCCCTCGCCCCTCCCTTCGCATTGCCCTTCTTCGTCCTCGCCACGTCGTCATCGTGTGTGCTTCGTAAACGCGGCAGTTTCCTCGTGAGCGAGAGTGACCTACTGACCCCTCTCTCACCAGTGGAGGCCTGCCTCGCCCTCCCTAGGAAGCTCGCGCCAACCGCGTGACGCTGCTCGAGTCCTCGTTCTTTCTCTTGATGCGCGTCTCTCTCTCTCTCTCTCTCTCTCTCTCTCTCTCTCTCTCACTCTCTTTCTCTCTCTTCAACAACAACACACAAACGCGTACGTATGCAAGAAAGGAATCAATGGCGCATGCGTCGTTGGATAGTCGAGAGAGCTCGCGTCAAAAACACCCGAAAAAGGAGAGAGTCCGGCCAAGATGATTGGGGTGAAAGAGCACGAATCCCCGAACGAAGAACGTGACTCTGTACACGACACGTGTGAGGGGGAATCAAGAAACTCGAGAAAGTTGTTGGAGATTGATTTTCGTTTTTTTTTTTTCACATTCTTATTTGAATCCAGAACTAGCCAAAAATAAGAAAAATAAATAGTGAATAAAAATCATGAAATCTTGGACTTGGAGACGTTTTGGAAGCTTTGAAAAACGTCAAATTGAAGCTAATCGTAAACAAATGGAAATTGAGGTAAAAGTAAGAAGAGAGAAGAATTTTTTTTTCAAACGTATTGTGACTGGTACCGATTGCGGGAATTTAGTGTCAAAGAATTGCCGGATGTTCTTCGATACTCATCCGGACTTTGAGTAGCTATAAAAGAAAGAAAGAGAGATAGAAATAGAGAGTTTAACGCTGAGAGATGCGACGAAGAACTCGATGGCCTACTTGACGATGACTTTACGCACAATGAATAAATCTACACACACAAATATACATTATATGTATGAATTTATATATAGATATAAATAAAAGTATGCGCGCCAGCACGAGGCTCGTAGAGTTTCGATTGTGTACTTCCATCATGACAGGAGTTGTTTCGTGAGCCCACATAATCGGCATGCTTAGAGCATTGCCAGCGCAGAGAAAAGTGAGACGGAAGGATTGAAAAAAAATAACAATAATAATAATAATAATGATAAAAAAGAATAGAAATAAACGAAAAAGAAACGATCAAAGTATAAGTGTTTGTAATTTGGGGGCTTTCGCTATGGGAGAGGCAGAAAGACGCGGGAAACATCAGAAGCACGAATAAGAATGACAGAGACAGTAAAAAAATACATATGTATAGAAAAGAGAGAAAGAGAGAAACATAGAGATGAGGGCAATATATTTATAGAAGAGAGAGAGAGAGAGAGAAAGAAGAAAAAAGGAGATAGGGAGTGTGCGCGGGTGTGGTTCCTCGGTCGAAAAGACTCACAAATGTCTCGTGACATTATTCGACACACGTGCATGTGTTTGGGGACGTAGAAATCGTAAGCCCGGAATATTTATATTATTTGACGTTTTCATTTTTTCTCGATATGTTTTTTTTTCTTTTCTTTCCAAATGGACTGTATTTCGAGTTTTATTTTTTTCGCTTCGTGTATCGTAACTGCTCGATTTCGTAACGTCGAATCGCTAAATTTGGACAACGAAGTTGACAATGCAGGAACTATCGTTCCGTTTTCTTTTTTTTTTTTTGGCTTCTTGTATTTATTTTACACGCGTGTTTTGACGACTACCGCGTACACTAGGGCTTTTATGTAGACGAAAATAAGGTTTAAAAAACGTAAGCTCGAAACGCGTGTCGCACACATATCGATCGACGTGCACGCGAGCACACACAGTGGGGATAACGCTTCGCCTGTGTCGTGGCCCTCCTTATTCAAGCACAAGGTCAACTGCGTAAACTTCAGTGCGCATTTTTTTTTTTTTTACGATTGAATCTTGAACGCGTTACCGGTCCCCTTCGTTCTACCACAAATCAAGGTCATCAGGGTGTGTATGTGTGTAGATTAATCGTACGCACGGAACATTTTGTTTGTTAATAAATTTTCGACATATAATTGTTATTGGTAAGTGAACAATTCGAACTTTATGTAATATTTAAATAAACCGAAATGGTGATTAAATAAAAGATGAAGATTAGTTCATTCGCGGACTGTATGTGCGAATCTTTTGAAATAAAAAAAAATAAATAAATAAATACAATCGACGATCACGTGCATTAAAAAAATCGTTGTAAAAAGCAGCGAAAAAAAAGCGGACGTTGAACGTCGTCCATGTCGAATATAGAAATTGTCGCACATATTATGCGTCGAGCTTAGTGCGGATTGTTGAGTAAAGATCACATTACGGTATTTTCTCGATATTTACTTAGTAATTATCGATGCGCGGTTATTCACACCTGAAATCGAACCGAGGAGACTTTTCAAAGATCAACGTTTTCGAGCAATGACGTTAACTCGATATTTCCTGGGATAAAGCTCGTCGGTAATACAACAAACGCGATGTTTTAATCACCACCGAATCGTTGCAGCTAATTGTGAAACGACGTTTATGTTTTTTTTTTCGAGTCAACGTACTCGAGGTTATTTTTGTTGTTGTTGAATAATTTGATTCACCGACACTTTTGTATTTCGACGAAAAATACAAATGATTAAAGCAAAAAATACTAATAAAAATGTGCAAATATTTCGATTATTAATTATAAATGACTCGATAAATCCATTCGAACAAAAAAACTTGTTAATAACGATGAAAAAATCGAGTGAACAGATAAATAACTGTTGACGAAAATAAAAAGTCGTTTAACTCTCCAAACAAATAATACAAAAAATAAAAATAATGTTATTTTATAGCCACTCGACGTTAAGTAACAATAAAAATATAAAAAATTGCCACGCAATTTATTTTCGAATATCAAACAGAGGTAAATTTAATTTTGGAATGAGATTCGCCAACATTTGCGATTATTAAATTATTTTTGAAGGTCGTTTTAATGTGTGCAGCTTGAGATTCGTTGCCACAGTTTGCCAAATGAAAATAAGATATGGGAAGCAGCTCTGTTTTTTCTCTCCCTCCCAGTCTCTCTCTCTCTCTCTCTCTCTCTCTTTCTCGATTAAACGGACAAATATAAAAGTGTGTGTGTGTGTGTGTCGACAGACAAATGAAAATGCACTCGGGCAAGCGACACATATTCTTATAACATCATACACTTTATGTACAACGTTTTATGTGCAACAACGAGTTGATTTATAGCTCGCACACTGATTGCAGATTATTCCTTTATTAGCTGCCCGAGAGAAGTCTCGAGATATGTGAAAAACGTTTGCTGTAGGTCATAAGAGTATCGTATAAAATGAACCATCGCCGAGCTAAACCGCCCAAAGGGCGTTTCGGTCAAAATAGACACATTTTTTATAAAAACAATGTATTTATTTACATCGTCAACGAGTCGCGTGTCATTGGCATTATAAAAACAATTTTTAAAACACCCAAAAGGACCATAGGAAACATTTTAATTTCTGGACCCTATAAAAACTATGATAAATAGTATAAAAATAAAAAAATAAGAGAAAAATATTATTTCAACACTCGTGTGTAAAAAAAAAGCCAAATACTAATTAAAATTAGTTTTCCACTGGCCTAATTAACTATTTCAATTAAGGTACCTCATTTTCGTAATTGAGTGAACAATGTTTCGTTCGTAAAATTGAAAAAAATAATGTCAAATTCCACATTTCCTCATCACGTTTTGTTGCGATACCCGAAAGAGAAAGGCTATAATTAAGAATTTCAAGAACGCGACGTCCCGGACTATTCTGACGTGAAAAGTCTCATGCACGTCAGGACAAAACGACACATCCGTAGAAGTGTGAGTGTTGCTCGTTAATCGAGTAGCGAGAGAGGATCGTCATATGCTCGCCTTCGTGACTATTATTATCGTCACAATGAAGGATAATCAGGCTTTCGTATGTATAGATATTGACAAATGCACGTGTGTGTGTGTGTGTGTGTGTGTGTGTGTGTGTGTGTGTGTGTGTGTATGTGAGGTATCTGATACTCGTAATAATGAGTGGGATCGTTAATTCGGAAAATTAGTGGAGAGACGATAAAATCGAATGGCAAAATTGAGCGAAAATTGAGATTTATGAATTCGTTCGTCGTTTTCAAGCTTCGTGGACGAGAGAAAATTTCACTTGACCCTTCGAACCTTCATATACGGATGAGAATAAGCGGTAAAATTTTCGGTATAAATATTCAATCTTGAATAAAAATGATTAATAAATGCACATTGCACATGTGATTGAAAAAACAAAATCGTTGCCACGCAGTAGTGGCTGATAAATATATATAAAAACTGTTTACCAAAAATGAGTTTTGCATATGACAGACCATCAACCAAATTTCAGTCGATAATTCAATGAATCTCCATTTTAATTGAGAATCCCGATCTATTTTTGGTAAATTAATATCCAACTTTAGAACCATGGGAGTTGAAAACAATAATATTTTTATTATGGATGGGAATTCATGACGAACAATCAATACTGCATACGAAAAAATAGTCGTAAAAGCTTTTCGTTTATTTACGACCTTTTCATGTGTCCAAAGTGCAACACTTTTTCGATGTTTTAAGTGCAAACTTTATTTTCCTTGAATTTTTTTCCAAATTTAACGTTTTTTGTTTTGTTTTCACGGATAGAATCCTCTCTCGTCATAAAATCGAGGGACCAATAGCAAAGTTTTTCAAAAAGGTGAATAAAAAAGATGATTCTTTTACTTTTGAACTGTCAACTTCGATGTACACGATTCGAATTTCCGATCCAATTGTTTTTTTAATTCATATTGGTCACACCCTGCACGGAGATAGGGCGCGAATGAGAAAATTGCAAAAAACGTACTGGATCTTGTGTCTAATCGGTGGAAAGGAAGGACAGATGAAAAACAAGAGAGAGAAAGAGAGAGAGAGAGAGAGAGAGAAAGAGGAAGAGAGAGAGAGAGAGAGAGAAATCGAAACAAACAGAAAAAAATGGTCCGAGGATGCGAAAGAGACGAGAGAAAAGAGGGAGAGGGAGACGAGAGACCTTGAACGAGAGGGAGCCCGAGGGACGGTTCAATCAACTCCTGTTAAAGAGAGCTGCGCACATTTCTGCATCGCGAGCGTCTCTCGGTGACGCATTCTTTTCGCTCCATCTCACTCTCTCTCTCTCTCTCTCTCTTTTCGTTTTTCTTTTCTTTTTTTTTCATACGTCGATGAGTACATACGATACGAGTTGTCGTGTGTTAAAATGTATACACGAAACACGTCTCGATTCTTGCACAATAATTCATCGGGTGGATGCTCCCGCGAGACGTTACTGCATCGCACATTTTTGCTCTTTTTCACAAATAAGTGCAACTTGTTTGTTCTTATTTGTTTTTATTTTTTTGAGTTTTAAATCTTGGTGAACAGAAAAAAAGTAAATTTACAATAACGTTTCAAAAATAAAACGTTAATAAAAAATTAAAATAATAAAAAAATAGAATAAATTATTTATAAACTGAAATAAATATAATTTGTCACTATGTCTATGTCGAAATGAATGAAAAATTATAGAAAATTTAAAGAAACGGATTAAATGCGGAAATATATATGGCATTCGCGATGCAATAGCTCGAACGAGCTCAATGCACTCGGTTCGTCAATATCCGTGCAAACAATTAACGAATGTAGATTAGCGTTCGATAAGAGGAATGCGCGCGGCCACGGGCGTTGTGACAAGCGGAAAAATATTAAGACATTCTCACGAAACCGTATGACGAATTTTTATTTATTTTAACGAGCCGCAGTACCGTGGATGGTTCGATGGCATCGACTCTTAGTCGTGAGCAATTGAGTAAAGTACCTTTTTTTTTTATGAAAAAATTAGAAACAGCAAGAGGTTTGCCTCTGAAAACGATGTTTATGTTGTTTTTTTTTTTTACTTTTTTCATTATTTCTCGACGAACGAGAAGAAATCTGAAGTACAATTGCACTTGTATTTGTCGGGGATTTACGAAGAGCCGTATTAAAAGTAGAAAAGAAAAAAAAAGTTTTATTTCCATCGTCAAGAACATTCAATAAATAAAAATGGGAGTAAAATGACGGAATAAGTAATCGACACGATTTTTCAAGGGTCCTCAAAAATTCTGGCGGCGTTTTCTATTATTTTTTCTCTTTTTTCAGCTTGAGGCAAGTGCTATCTTTGTATTAAAAATTTTCATGTATATGGGATCGTTTATAAATGGGACTATTCAGATGAAACTTTTTCTTTCGATCGTAAAAGTCATAAATAATGTTTAAGGAGGCGTTAGGCATGTTTAAGATGCTCAAGAAGATTAACGCAAAACTTCAAAACATTATCTTAAAAAAAATTGTATCTGACGATTTTATAGACTATTATAATTATGGCGCGTGAACCTCGTTAAAGCCAAATTTAAGCCTCGCTGGGTCGGGTCGATACAACAAATCAATCGGTCAACGGAAGGCCATTTTTTAGAGTTTTTGATGTTACCAATCGCCAATTTGTTCGTGGAGTTTGCAGGGAAAGATTGAAAAAATATTGAAACGAAAGATTAGTACAGTTTTTGAAAAATGTATGTTTTTATATCGAACGTCGATAAATAAAATTTCTCCGATAATGAGTTGGAGAAAAAAAGAATCATTCGACGATATTGGCCTCGAAAAACTTTGATATAGAGATTCTAAATGTGTAGAGAGATGGCAAAAATAGTTGAAGGAGTCCTCGAGACCGTAATAGCGTGGAACACGGATCGATTTCGATTGAATGTAAACACAAAGGGTTACGGCAGAATGGCACAAGTAGGGCTCGAGATACTTCAACTTATGTTGTGAAAAGAAAGCTCTGAAAAAAGAGACAAGAACAACGAGGAGCTCGAATATTGAACAAGAGTTGGTAATAATTCCAGTGGAAAAGGAATCTGAGTGTTTTCGAAATTTATTATTTTGAAATACTTTTGTTTATTCATTTTTTCAGGAATTAATGCATTAATTATTATTTTTCATCCAATATTATTGTAAATGACAATTGTCAGCTTCGGGAAATACTGTAAGAATTGTTCAAGCCATTTTCGTTTTCTATGCAAATTAAGGGCACGATGTAGATATGAAACTAACGAGGTCCGGGTGAAAAATTAATTCAGACATGAAGTTTCTTCGTTAGCTCAATTATCGTATTCAAAATAGCAAAAAGAAACAAAGAAAAAAGGAGTAATTTCCAATAATTTGACGAGAAAAAGAATAAAAATCGAGTGAAACACATCCATATTTAACAAATGAGACTTTTTATTGTTGATAATATTTATCTTAACTCTCCGTTCCTCTTTTTTTTATTCGTTATCGAGCGATAAAGAACGAGCCACGAAAAAGAGGAGAAGAACTCAAGGTCAACGTGAAATACGCGACGAAAACCACGAAAGAGAAACCTCAAGCAAAAAAAAAAGACAAACTCGAAAAAAAAAACGTAACTAAAATATATCGTTCTGTAAAAATGACTTTGGAGTTGCTTTTCAAAACGTTTATGATTTATCGGGAGCGTATGAGTCACTCAAGCATATGAGAAACCAGCAAAAAAAAAAACAGTGCTTCATCAGAATTGCAAAATGAAATAAATATTTTTGTCCGAAAAGTAAATATGAAAATTCAATCAAACGAAAGAATCCTAAAATAATGGAATTGAGAAAGATCATTTTTGTCCACGACGAAATATTTTCTGCAGTACTTATCGGGCGAGAAATTTGAACGAAAAAAAGAGAGTGTACTGTATTTATCGTGACCTTTTTTTTTATTCTTGGTAAAGAATTGCAGCTGCTGCAATAATTCGTCGTGGAGCAACACGACGTGATGAATAAATACAATTTTTTGCAACCAGAGCACGAAATTCAAAGTACGAGGCAATTTTTTTGATTCTTTGAAAACGATTTCTGTAAAACGAGAATTTAGTAAGCAGAGACGAGGGCTCGATTGATTCATTTGAATCGATTTATTTGAAGACGAAAAAGAACTTTTTTCTTTTTAACAACGTGAGCAAAATTCACAAAAGTCAAAGATTTCAAACTTCGCCGCAATTTTTAATCTTCTCATCTCTTTAAAGGGTGTCCGTTTTTTTTTGTCCAAAAATTGATCCCTGATTACGTCAAGGCCAACGTTGACCTTATTATACGATCATTTCAAAATAGAAACATATTTTGTTGAATTAGGTCAGAGTGTTATCGCGAAAAAAAATGACATTACAGATAATCTCTATTCTCTCCTCATGACGAATCGAAATTTCGAGTCTACTTATATATCTATGGATATATACCTACATACGTCAAATTTCATTACATTTAAAGTTTGCATCATTCGAACGAGGCAACAAATATATTTTTCTAATTTATGACTTTTTCCCTTTTTTTCCCCGAAAACTTCTTGATTTCCCTCGGACTTTTGGTATTCCCATGTGAGAAGAAAAATGATCAACAAAACTGCATATTGCAAATAAGAAAAGAAAAAAATTCCTTCCAATTTAACTTTTGAGGCTAACTTTCGTGAGTATTTTGAATATAAAACTAAACATATCAAGGGCTTGAATTATTTCGTAATGTTTTAAAAAAAACTATTGTTGTTGTTGTTGTTGTTTTTTTTTTAATTAAATCATAAAAAGTATAGAAATATTAGAAAAGAATTATGCTCCAATGTTTGAAGCTTGGGGAAGTGCTGCAACAGGTGTGAGCGAAAATGACACACACCTATGGAGTACGAACAACGAGCCTTTCATACACGTTTGAGAGCGTTTAGATAAGAGAGAGTGACTTTATTTATCTGTCTTTGTAAAATGGAATATAAAAAAAAAGTGTTCGAATGCACATAACGTAAAAAATGTTATTATTCCAGAAGCAAAAGTGTTGTACAATAAAATCTAAATTAAAGTACTCCACATAAGTTTTATTTCGGACTGAGGCTAGATACAGTTTGAATGAAACACAATGAGAGATAAAAATAAAAAATAAACAAACATTTTTACAGACAAGTGTGACGCTAGATTTTTTGATTCGAAGAATTCGTTAAGAAAACTAAAAAAAATGACATAATAAAGAAAATAAATATAAAAAAATTAGCCATTTTATTGTATTCGTCAAATAGTTCAACCCCAGAATTTTCTTGTCTGTGATAAAAATTCTCCAAGTATTTAAGTTTCTAAATATTTTCCTCTCCATCGAAATTGCGGAATCGGGAAAAAAGAAAAAAAACTAAACGAAGCCTACGAATAATTCCGTGAAATTGAATACTAAAACGACAGAATTAAAAAAATGAATTCATTGGTTCAAAGTGTCCAAAGACAGTGAAGCATTTCGAGAAACAAATGAAAAAAAGAGGGCAAAATAAATAAAAGATAAACGATCGAAATAGAATCCTCGGAAAGGGGCGGAGGAGGGAGGGGGGGGGGGGGTTTAGTGAAAAACATGCGATGATGGTAGCACACAGGATGTTGAGTTATTTCAGGACGTTTCGACAAATGACTCACTCCTTTGAGTTGAAACATGGAAAGGCTGCTTAATCGATTAATAACGATGTCGATTATTTTGGCTCGAACGATGCAAACGTGTAAAGACTACGATCTATAGAAAGACAAAGAAAGCAAAATAAAATAAAGATCGAGAGAGAGAGAGAGGAGAAGGGGATGGAAATAAAAACAGAAGAATCGACGAAACGAAATTTATCGACGTGACCTCGCTGCTTTGACGTAAAAAAAAAAAAACCGAGCTAGAAGGTGATAAAAAGAAAAGAATGAGAGAGAGGAGAAAAATAATCTCTCTCTCTCTCTCTCTCTCCCTCTTTAAAGAGAGAGAGTGAGGTTTTTGCCTCGAGAAAATCATGACGGATGAGAGGGAATCGCAATTTTGAAATGGGGACGTAGAAAATACATTGTGTATCGACCGGGAAAACTCGTATACGTTTATTTATTCCCACACACACACACATTGATCAATCCTTACGATTTGGTGTACAGCACATGGATATAAATAAACGCATACATAGATAGTTAAACTTTTTGCCACCTTCATGTTTTTCATTGTGTATTATAGATGGAATAGCATTCAAGAAAAAAAAATATACAAATACATATGTGTACAGAGGTAGGAGATGACAGTGGTACGATGTATTGTTGTTTATTGGAGGGGGAAAGCAAGGAGCACAAATGCGTGGGTCAGCAGCCTCAATGGTGTGTAGTACAGAACGTAGTAAGTTTAGCTCGAGTTTCCTCATCGAAACTTTATGATTCGAGAGTTTGCCTGGTGTTAAGACTAAATATAATAATCATTTGATAATATGACGAGAGTGTAAGTGATGTTTGTAAATTTAAGAATAATAATGACGCAATTGATCGTAAATTGTTGAAAACTGGAGAAACAACGTAGAAAAATGGGACTTTTTTGTAGTAAGTATGGGTTTTGATTTTCAAGATTTGAAAAAAAAAATGTATGGAAAACAAAATGAAATTTGTAAACTGTCTCGAAAGGGTTGGATGCGCACGGATTTTCGTTGAAAAACGTGAGTACCGCGGGGTGTAAAAAAAAATGTTTGAATCAATTTGTTATTTTTATTATTTTTATACGAACGAAGTACATTTTCCAGGAAGTTTTGAGCGGAGCGTATCACAGCGAGAGATATTGCAGCAGGAGCAGCAGCAGTAGCAGCAACAATAACAATAAAATGGGCATTACGATTTATTGTTTCGCATAACAGTGAACGAAGAAGGAGAATAAAAAATAAAATAAAATAAACAAGAAGGCAAGAGAAAAAAAAACGGAGAAGGAAAGAGAAGAGATCTCGAAAGCAGCTAACGCCGTCTCGCGATTACAATTGAACTTCCATAGCGCGAGTTCTCGCCGCAGTCAAGGTCAGGGCCAAGTACCAAGAACGCTGATTACGCCCGAGCTCTTTTGCTCCCTGCATCGTTTCTCAAAGAGGAAGAAAGATGGCGCGAAAAAATGAAAGAGGCGGATAGTAAGAGAGAGAGAGAGGGAGAGAGGGAGAGAGAGAGAGAGAGAGGCAGAAAGATGCGAAGAAAAAAAAAATGAGGCACAAGAAGCAGAAGAAGAATAAGAGGGGAAAGAGAATCGACGATATACTCGCAGGAGAATACCGAGAGACGAGAAATAAAAGAGATGAGTTTTGTTGCTGTGCTTCGTTGTAACTGAGATCGTGCTACTACTCCCATTAGCCCTGGCCATAATAGCTCAGAGAGAGAGAAAGAGTGAGAGAGAAAGAGAGAGAGAGAGAGAGATGGGGACTTTGCCTCCGGTCTCTTGGGTGCGTGAGCTCAAGATCCGTGACGAACTGCGAGAGTCGAGAGTATATGTGCATTTATGATAGAATTAGATGAAATATACGTGTAAAGAAAATGGTGTATGGTTCATATGTATAAATATATTTCTAAGATCGAGTGAGAGAGAGAGAGAGAGAGAAAAATACGAGACCGTGCCAGGACAATTAAATCGGCGTGGAGTCGCTCGAGAGATAATAAAAGTAGAGAACGAGATCTCGAGAAACAGTAGGTTGTTCTTCTTTGCAACGAAAGAAAAAAAAAAACATTGACATATTTTTATTCTTCTGTTCTAAACCACGTGAAACGAATAATTACTCTCAACATTGAAAAATACAATTGCTGAGTGAGTAATGGAGAATGAATTTATCGACTGATAATTGAAAGAAAAAAAAAAATGAGAACTTCATTTTTCCTGGGGGTAGGAATTTCAAATATTTGGAATGTCATTTTTCGCAGTCACTGGGCCACGTGACGCTTCATTACGAAACAAAATTATACGAACTCGAATATCGGTTAAGTGTGTTAAGTAAAAGTGTTTAGTTTGATATTTATCGAAAGAAATGTTTGAATAAACAAATCGTTATTTTTCTAACCAATGCACCGTATCAACAAAAAACAGAGTACAAAATTGTACTCAAAACGTTGCAGCGACTCAAGTGAAGTGCAAGATTTTCCACAAGTGACGTTTAGATTATTTTTTCAGTCAATTGACAAAATTTACGTCATTTGAAACATTTTGTTATGTTTGTTGAGTTGGCTATTAAAAAAAAGCCACACGGTATCAACATAAAGAATATTTTTTGTTGTAGTTTCATTTTCGAAGTTGGTAAAATTTGGTTGAAGATGAAAAATAAAGTCGAAAAATAGAATTGATAAGTAAAATAATCGTAAAATTCACTTGTTGTTGTATTGATAAAAATTTAGCACGATCAGCGACGAAGAGACTTTGAACCATTGCCTATTTAGTATATTCATTAATTATCGCGTGTATGCAATCGATGTCTATTTTAAGGGGACTATAAGGAATGAAGATTAAGGTTAATAATATTACGAAGTGGTTATTCGTACTGGAGTTTCGTGATACAAATCACCATCATAGACACACGACGACGTAAGTCGATAAGCCACGCGCGCGTCCTCGTTCAGATGTGTTTTCCGTGACCTCGAAACCGAGCTCCGACCACATTCCCCCTCGGTTTTTCCGCCATTCACCCCGGCAAATGGTTTTTCATTTTTTTCTCCTCTCTTTACTTTTTTGTCTCCCCTCACGAAATGTGGGACAGTCGAGAGATCGAGTTCCGCATCGATGAATAAGGGATCGCTACATTCATTTATTTACTACAACCATTTCGCAAAAGTATTGACGAAGAAAAACGCGTTTTTCGCAGTGCCACAAAAAGAATGAGTCGAACGAAAAATTTTAAGAACGAAAACACCAAATACTTTTGTCCAATTTTCCACAATTTTCAGAACTTTCCACATTTTGTCTGTATTTACAATAAAATGAGGAAAAAAGCGTTGATAATCATTGGTAAACAAAACAATAGACGAATTTCATATTTTTTCGTCAACTGTAATTAGCGTGCGAAAATATAAACCCTGAGGGCGAACCTGCGACCCATCCTCGCCCGAAGTAGGTCGAGTCGAAAAAGTAGGTCGAGAAAGAAAAAAGACGCGAGAGAAATAAAGAACAACGAATTCCTGTCGTTTAAGATTTCGGATTAAAAAAAGAGCGATAAAAAACAAAACGAAATCGAGTTTTTTTCGAACGGGAATGACAGTTAGTTGGGGTGAAAAAAATAAAACAACAAAACGACGAAAAAAAAAGACTTTAGCGGGTAGCCGTGAATGGACCGATGCCAGAGACACGAGAGCAAAAAAATCTCAGGTTCACGATATATATAAATATAGATGCAAATATATATTTGTGTATCCATAAACCTACAGGGGAATTTAATTTATATTGAGATTAAAACGACTATGACACTCCAGAAAGAATTTTTCTTCACGAGACTGGCCCCAACCGGCTCGTAAATTTATTTCTTTGTAATATTATTTTTGCACGTTTTGATGCCAAACAAAATATCAAACGAAAAAAAAAAAAAAAATCCCGTAGCGAAAATAGGAATAGCGAGAAATTCGTACAGATACGAATTTAAAAACGAAATATCATTGCTGAGTTTCATTCGTGACTTTCAATTATTTTTATTTTTATTTCATTGTTTGTTCAGTTTTATCAAATTTATGTCCTTACTCTTGTTTCATTAGCAAAGAAAAAAAAAAAAACAAGATTCACGTTGAGAATTTCGTACGAATACGATATCTTTGAATAAAAATAAAAATGATTGTAATTCCCATAGAATGAACTAAAATAAACAGAATTCTATCATTTGTGCGATGAAAAAGAAAAAAAATCTTCAAAATGAATCCATTTTTTGTTATATAAATAATAAATGTCCAATTAATCGTCATAATAATCCTGAAAAATCGATATTTAAGTAGCTGAAAAGATGTGGAAATGTTTTTCCGATTTAAATCTCATTGATAAGTGTTCGGAAAATGTAATTTAAAGAAATATTTGTTGGTGACTGTACGTGGAAGGGATGGGAGGGGGGTGAGGGGGTATTTTATCAAGTATAATAACGTAAGTGTACCTTCGATGGTGGTTGGGGTAGGCGAGGAGGCGTCACCGGGTGTGAGAATGGTGGTGCCAGGGTTGGTATGTTCATTGTTATGATGATGATTATTATTTTGTAATCCACGATGAAGATCGAGATCCCACAATTGAAGTTCGTCGTTCCTAATGGCACCACCGCTACTATCGTTATTATGAAAGTGTCGTGTGGGTGAGGATAGTTCGGCGCTGCTGGTGACCTCGGGACTTGATTCTTGAAGTCCAACGATTCTACCGCCCCACCTACGCTTTACTCCCGCCATTGGGACTCTGGGTACGGTCTGAAGCATCGTAACCTCTTCGGCCTCGATACCTTCCTCAATCTCACTTTTTTTATTACCCTCCACCACTTTCGTAAACCTGGCAACCACCCTCGGCGTCACCAGCCGAGATTCACTCTCGGACTCCACTTTATCGTCTTTTCTTTCGATGTTTTCAAAATAATATTCCTCTCGCTCTATATATATATATATATATATATATATGTATATTTACATATATATGAACAATTTCATTAATAAAAAAAAGAATTGAATTTAAAAAAAATGTGTAAATAATGGAAAAATACACTTGATCCGAAGACACGTAAATCACTTCACCTCACACAATAATCCAATATCGATCCTGATTCAATAACTTGACGATTCGTAGCGATCTTCAAACGTTCGCGTTTCCGTAACACGACAACGAGGCCCTTGATGACCTCGCGAGGGAGCATACCAGCTGATCCAAATAATCTTCACTTCTTATTACTGTTTCACTAATATTCGTTTTTATACGAATAAACGTAAACATGAAAATTTCCATCGATTAACACTGTTTGTAGCCATTTTCGAAGAAAGCATTAAATAAACACAAAGCATTAAAACACGCTCGGTTTATCTTGATTTCGAAGAGCACAACTCGAAAAGTCAACGCGACAATTGCGCGGCGCACTTGTGATCAAATCAGCGACTCTTTCGCCCACCCAATCGACACACATGGACAGAGACACTGGCACACATGCTTTTGCTTCGGAGTCTCTCGGTCATCGAGAAAAACGGGGTCACGAACGAACGAGCGTGCAAAAGGGAACGTTTGTGTGTATATACAGAGAGACTCGGGCGTCTAGCGTAAGCGAGAATAAACGAAATGATTTTTCGTTCGTTCTTCACACTTTTTCAACGTACGATTCTTCTCCCTACGAACACACGAAAACGTCATTTTATGCTTTTCGTAAACAGTACCTTTTTCTTGTTTTTTGTTTTGTTTTTTTGATCGTGGAAATACGATTTCATATGTCGGAGAGAATTTCTCGGGCAGTGTTATTATGAAGAACTCTTTGGATTGAGAATAAGTAGAAGAAATACGTTATTTTTAGGACGCGATCAGAAATAGTCGATAGTCGATACCCTCTCCTTGGGAGAGCTGTTCGAATTCGTCGCTTTCGCGATATTTAGGTCACTAACTCGAATTTCACCCACGAACTTCTTAACGTATGTATATATTTTTTGACGTGTGTGTATAATTGATGTATGTATGAAAATACATCTATATATATGCTCTATATGTATACAATGAAACACAAGCGGCCTTTAAATCCATCGGTTTCGAGATAAATTAAACTTCGCGACAGTGGAAAAGAATTGTCATTCAGCGACGTCTGGCGTGAGGGACGCGTTGAAAAGAAACACGTGCTTTTTTCTCTCTCTTTCGCTCTCGCTCGTTCTCTCTTTAATTTTTTTGCTGCTCGTCTCACACGCTAGAGTAAAATGTCGAACGAGTCGATGTTTGTTTTAGTTTTTTTTCTCCTTCACGTAGTCGTTTATTACACGCGTTTGGACGAACGAACGCACGAGAGACACCTCAAACCATGTATCTCTGTTGCAGGTAACATACGCATGCGCAAGAAAAAAAGAGAAACGAGAGAAAACACTACGAAAAGATTCTTCGACACTTGGACGACGAGAATCGGAATGGAGGTAAATGTATTCTCGATGTTATGTTTTTTTTTTTTTCGGAATTTCGAGGTCGAACGAAACATAAAAATAATAATTGTTCGTGCACGATCAATCCATCATTTTTGTATAGAGGAATTTATAACTTCTTTCGCCTTCCCTCTCACGTCAAAAATTTTCCTGTACGATCTGTATGACACTCGAAGAGTCAGTTCGCTCGTCGTGTTGTGCGCGTCGCCTCGCTCCTTCTGTTGTCTCTATCCTCTCTCTCACTCTTTCCCCCACTTTTTCTTACCGACCTCACAGCCGAACTGCCCGCGCACGAGTAACTCGTGAGTCTTCCACACTCCCCGCGTCTCTTTCTCTCTCACTCTCGCTCACTGGCGACACTTCACACTCTTTTCTCTATCTCGGTCGCTCCGTGTATGCGCGTCGCTAGCTGCGCAAACAACACAACGATACTACCGCGACGACGGTCCGTCACTGACTGGTTGAATATTCTCCGAGCGCTCTTGCTCGGCTCTCGCTCTCTCGAAGAACCTTTCACGCGCGTCTTTATATATATACATATACATGTATGCATGCTACGTATATATTAACACGCGACGCCCCGAGATCGCACGAGGAACTCTCCTCCGAGCCTCCGAGATTCCCCTAACGTTACAAGAACTCCCAACCAATGTTGTGCGCCGTAAAACTCGCATCTTGTCCTTTAAACCACCAGAATTAAATGCTTCTCGAATGTTGTTGTTTTTTTTTCTCTCTTCTCCAACCCATTTCGCACATTTTTACCGTTTTCAGCGTTTTCTACTCCCCTTTCAACGAATAATCCGTTTTCACGTCAGTTCCACTTTTTTCTACGTAATCGAAAGTGTGTCACAACGACGCACCAATATATATATATACGTATATATCGTCCGTTTTTCGTGTTTTACGCTTTTCTGATGCAAGTCACTTTCCAATGATCGTAACTGCACCAGGAGCTGAGGAGAAAATGACAAATTTCACATTTGTCACGTTTTTCGTGTTTATCTGTACACTTCCAGATATTTTCATGTTATCATTTTTTTTTCATACTTTGCAGTTTGATAGAAAACTGAATAAAATTCATCCATATTTTGAATCGTTCGAACATGGTTTTTCCATTATAACGGATGCGAAAAATGGTCAACTGATTGTTTGAATAAATAAGTCTTCTACAAATAATGATTTTTTTATTTATTTTCGTGACACGAAAATTCGGAATTTTTCCAGAACTTTGTCAAATCGTTGTGTATCGGATTTTTCACATATTTTGTTTGGAATGTGACGAAAAAATAGTCTCGAATCGTGCCTTCGTAAAATAACATTTAAATTGATGTCTGGAACGACCCTCGCGATCGAACCTACCCACACTTTTATTTTACATTGGGGTGAACACTCAGTCGGTGTTTCAACAGTTTCGGAGCTGGATTTAGAGTTTCGAAAGCTCGTCTCTGGTCCCTTGAGGCCTAGGAAAGTACTAAATTTAGGTTCACCGTTTCGTACGAATCGCGCGAGTCTAACGTCGCGGGTGAAATTCAAGCTCACGGTTTTCTTCGTCGAGCCCTTTCCGCATTGCCGAACATTTTCATAGTCAACCAAAAAAAAAAAAATTCAAACCGTTTCACCCATTATTCATAATTATTCTCATTCTCTTTTTATCCTCGATGCGTTTACGGAGGTGAAAAAATGTTGGGTATAAATTTATAAAATGTAATATGACGTATACCAACTTGTGTTGGTGAACTATGGCGCCCACACTGCGTGTGTAGGTATGAGAAAAAAAATTCTTTGCAACAGAATAGGCTGAAAGGTCTCGCGCGCTCGGACGATTTTTCATGACGACATTCACAACGTTGATGCATAGAGGGTGTTACATAAATGATTTTTCAAAATTTAATACCAATTAGAGCGTTCGATTTCGAAGAGAAAAGTCCTTGGAAATTTTTCTCTCCGACTCAGCGTTGAGGAGATATTAATTAATAAGTAACGGCGAATCGGGTGCGTCGATAAGACACGCCTCTTTTTTTCTAACGGCGCATCGGATTGGTTGTTAGTAATCATTGAATTACTCTTCAACGCTGCCTCGGATCGAAAAATCGTTAAGGACTTTTCGATTCAGAATTCTGAGTTCTTTCGACCCTTTTAATCTCCGTCTTAATTTTTGGCACAACCTGTTTTTCATTGATTCATATACACGGCATTGACTTTTGGAACTTTCACTGTCAATGCTCTCACACCCTGCCACATCGTGACTCCTTTTCAGGGTGTATCCCGCGTTTTTATATTCTCCCCTCTCAATAACACAGTTTGTTCACTCGAGCGAACCGCAGAGCAGCCTCTTGCACAGGTGGAACGAGCTTAAAATACTTGGAATTCCTCCCACCATAATTCACGACCAACACGTGGATTTTTTGTACTTTACGTTTCCTTTCTCTTTCTCTTTCATTCGATATCGAATTTTCTACAATAATTTTCATGTCGTGCGCAAAACCAACACTGAAATATTTTTGATAAAATAATAATAAAAAAATGACTGCAAATCAATTGATCCAACTATTCAAACGTCTAAATAATTGAAATTGCTTTTCAAAAATTCCACAAAACCGCCAACAATGCAATTTTTTCCTCAAATATTGTCAACGCAACTCTACATTTTCCATTGAAAATCTAGACACGCATCCATAACGAACAATGAAATAATTAAATAAACCTCCCGCGTGTCTGTTGCTCTCATATTTTTCAAAACAAAATCCCTTTCTCTCTGACCATAGAGAGCAAGGCCAAAGGTTTGAGATTGTGAAGAGCGAGGCAGAGGATGCAGGTCAAGAGTCGGGGATCTGTTACGGAGATTCCTGGAGGAGGTTGATCGGTCGGAGGGGAAGGGAACGACGCGGTCGTCCCTTCAAACAATGAGAAACGAAGTTGGGACGCGGTGTTTGTGTGTATATAGGAAATGGTAGGAAAGGGAGAGAGTTTCTAGCCTGGGATGACGTCATCCACCTGTTACACACCCCGTGGATAAAATGGAAGGAGAAAGATGGAAAGAGACAAAGGAAGAGAGATCTGCGCTGCATGTGCATCCGGAGCCCTGTATGGATCTCGATGCGACGCGAGGCTGTGCCAGTAGAGCAGGGGCAAAAGGATAGAGAGCGAGAGAGAGAGTGCGGGGAAGGGGTAAAAGGTGGAATGAGTGAGAAAGCGAGTGTGGAAGGAGGGGCGCGGGGAGGGGGGAGGGGGGGAAACACTTCGGGGGCGTATAACCGGGAACGTTGGGTCGCGCTCTCTCGTGGATGGCCGGGCTGGGTCATGGCCAGGGAAACCAGGCCAACTCCCTGGTACACCAACGGAGGACGCGGGAGCATTCAGCCAGCCACATCTAAAGCGCAGCCGGTCTGGTTTGGTCTGTGCTATTGATGTATATATATACGGAGGTTTCTATGCGTTATTGTCTCAACTATTATAAGAGTTGCTTTGTCTTTATTTTTCGATTTTTACACGAAAATAAAAAGCCCAAGGGGAATGAAAAGACTGGGGGGATTTCATTGTGGTTATAACTTTGAGGATTCGTTAAAAATTGAGGAAAATCGTTAAATCGAACGTTGTTTTGAGAGAAATTCAAACACGCGTTGGATTGACACTCAGTCAAGTCTTGAGGTGATGGATCAGTCACGGAGCCTTAACTCGAATCTTTAAAATCAAAATGTTTCGATGTCCTTTGACTAATCACGAAAGGACTGTCAGCGGACGCGGGACAATGGCAAAAATACGCTGCGAGGGGCTTTTTTTAAATTGGTCAAACCGTGTCAAAAAAAATTTAATTTCGATAATTGCAGCTATCTCTCTCGCACCCACAGTGGCGAGATAGCCTCTGATCGGAAACATCGGAAACATCGGAAACACCAGTCGTGCTTTCTTTCATCTCGAATTTTTATACACAAAAATCCAAAGGAACCGAGGGAATTAAGATTTTTTACTCACAAACTTTGAAGTTAAAAGTGGAGACAGTGAAAATGGTTTTTTTTTTTTGTTTTCATTATTTTTGAATTACAATAATTAATGCTCGTGTTCACGCACTCCATGGAAACATTTTGTGGATTAGTCCGGGGGTCATAAGCTTTTTTTTTTTTCATTGCAAATAACATTGGACACATTGTGGACGAGAACGATGCTCAGGAACATCAGAATTTTGAGATAACTACTCACGCAAGTTTCGCATCGACGCCTTCTTTTCCTCCCTCTCTCTCTCTCTCTCTCTCTCTCTCTCTCTCACTTTTTCTCTTTAACGAACACACCTGGAGAAGTACTTTAACAATATTATTGGTGGCTAATGAGCGAATCGTCAAGGTCTCTGTGTTCGCCACGCTACCACGAACATATAATGGGTACGACTTGTGCACGGGACTTCCGGTCTATAGAATTAATACTCCGATCAGCATAATTGTTTCATTCAAGCCTACACATTTCCGTATGAGGAAACAACAACAAAAAAATCATCGTCAAATCTCCAAAAGCCACGAAAATTCGCTTCATAAATTAAAAGATTGTGTCACTGGCCTAAATTTATAAATCGCCAACCGACACGTGGCTCCTATATTTCAATGGCAAAAAAAATCATAACCATAATAATAATAATTCAATTTGAATTTATTGCCTTATCCATACGACCAAAAAAAAAGAAAACATTTTTTTTTTACGTGACAGCTTTTTTTTCGATGCTTGCCAACACTTTTAGTCGCTCGATCTATTTTAGAGTGGCCTCTTGAACTGCGTTTTTTTTTCTTTTGCCCCGTTTTCCATTTTGCATGGCATTGTTTCGAGTTTTTATTCCGAAAATCGGATTCTTTCGGGAATTCGAGAATCCTCGAATGAACGTTCAAAAAGTACGTCATTTCCGATGTTTTTTTTTTCATTCTTTCGGAACCAACTTCCAAAGTTTGAAAAAAAATGGTATTTGACACAGAGAAATAAAGTTTTGGTTATGAAAAAAATTGTTGAAAAATGAAGAATCAGTATTTTTTTTGTATTTATGGGTAAATTTTATTTCTTTTCCATTCCAAGTTTTTTTCCCTGCTTGATTCAATCGTACCCACACTTTTGACCCCTCCCTTCAGCAGTTACTGAGTGCGCCATCGCCGACCTTGTCCCCAGCATCCGGCGGGAGTTTATGGGACAACGAGGGCGAAGGAGAGAGAGAGAGAGAGAGGGAGAGAGGGAGAGCAAGAGAGTGTCAAGGATCTAGGACGGGCATTTGATTTCTATGGCCCACATAGAAATTCTGTGACGCAATAGACGAAGAATAGTCCGGGATTTTCTAGCACGATATATTAGCCCTGAGGCTCAAACATTTATCGTTGCTTTATTTCGTATTAGAATGTGTATTTTGCTCAAAAAAAAAGAAAAAAAAATTTCTTCCCCACAATAAGAAATGAAGATTGATTTGACGGACGATGCTTAGAATCAACCAAAAGATATATCGATATTTTTTCATCAATGGCATTCAATTTCTCGGATTGATTATTAAACATTTATCAATAGATGATCGAAAATATTACTCTCGTTATTTTCGATCAAGGACGTTGTTTACGAAACCGGAGATTGGATCCATTTGACTTCCATTGGACACTATTTCGTTGATTGATTTTTTATACGTACATTTTCTCAGTAAAAAATGAATTTCTATCGAACTTTCAATATTTGGCATCGATTTTTAATAATAATTAGAAAACGTCTCGAAAACATTGTGACAGCAAAATATTTATTGGGAAAATTCATTATTTTTCGGTCCAAAATGAATGCTCATCATTCGTCAAATAATTCCGTAAAGTCTTTTCGATTTTCGAACGTAGTATTTTGGGTTGCAGTAAAAATGTCACGATTTTGAGTCACCAGGAAGATTTTTTTCGATAAAAACTCGTAGTCGATTTGTACATACGAAGACGAAGAAGAAAATTGTGAATGATTTTTGAATTCTGAGAGACGAAGAACTAATGGAAAAAAAAAAGAAAAATAAATGAAAGAAAAAGAAAAACACAAGAAACGTGAATGCCACGTATGCATCGCTACGGAGACGGGGGGCGCAGCACGATGACCTTGAGATTGTTTTTACAAGCAACGTGAATGTGAAAAACATCATGTTCGCTCGAGTCTCTGTTCCAAGAGGAATATCTATATATTTAAATGCATATATGGCTTGAGAGAAGAAATGTTTACGCACCCGCGACAGTCCTACACATATTTCTCGGAACATCCCACGAATAGAGCCCGAGTTTCGAGAATAGAGCGAGAGAGAAAGCGACGAGTAGGAAAAAAAAGCAGCATGATGAAAAAAAATGTGTACCACAAAAAGAAAGAGAACGAGAAAACCGCGTGACTGGATTCTTAAGATTCTCCGAGAACCGTAAAACACACAAACCTTTCGCGAGTGTCTCTTCGGACTCTCAAGGTCAGCCCGAAAACTTGACTCTAGTTAATTGTGACTTGCGTTTGACCAGAAAAAAACATCGTTTTTTTAAACGCTCCCGCGTACGGTTAAATTGCGAATAAAGTGTGATTGAGAGAGCGAGAGACTTCTTTGTGTGGACACCCGCGAAACAATAAACTTGGAATAATAACTAAAATTTTGGTACTCGTTGAATGAAAAAAAAAAATTCCAAAACAATGTAGTAAAATAATTTTGTCTTAAAAAAAAAATGTTATCGAAAATAAGAAATGAAAATCATTTGTTTTCGTTCAAACGATTTGTTAATTAGTGTTCAGCATTATTTCCATAAAAAAACACACCACGTGGTAATCTGAGGATGGCTGAGAATTTCTGGACTCGAGTGCGAGTGACTAGATACGAGAATTTCCAGAAAATTCAAATTTTTCCTCAGAATGTACGTGTAAAGAATTAAAATTAACATTGCGAGATAAGAGCAAGAAATAAGAAAGAGAAAAAAAAGTAGATTACGAAAAATGTTGAGTGTGTGTGTGTGTAACGCGTGAAATAATGCTGAGAGCAAAAGCCATCAGTCCTCGCGGTTCATGGCTACCAGAAGACTGTCCGATGACGTGTATGGGTTTTCTCAAGGGCGAGCTGCTCGCTCACACGCGTGTGAATTAGCAGCACGCCACTCACTAACAATACCACCAGGTACAACAAGCCTTTTATATACACTACGTCGTATATATTTATGTGTATTTTAATATATACATACATAATATTATAAACATGAGTTTTAAGGTCAACTCGCCGCGACGAGGCCTCGATTCTCACCATTTTTAATTCAGTTTAATAACCGTGTCGTAAGAAAAAAAACGAAAAATTTTCTTATTCCATTTTCACGTTTTATTTCCTAATTATGTCAGCCATTTTGGTGGAAAATTGTAACTGGAGACATTAGAATGATTGTTTTTTGTTCTTTGGAAAATTTTAGTTTGGAAAATGAAGAGTTTTTGTGTAAAAGAGTCGCAAACATTGAAAAGGGCTCAAGTCCACACCGTGGATCGTAAAAAGTTACGTAAGTAAGCCCTTTATTTGCTAAAAATCAATGCATTGGTAATTTTCTAATGCTTCGAGTATATTTACCGTCCGGCTTATACGTAATGCACATGAATCCGCATATAATATGCGTAATCTGCGTCTAATAACGCATTTTTTGTACAACACGAAAGTGTTGGTCAATGACGGTATGTACAGGCACGTAGCCGAGAATGGAAAATAATTGCGTTTGTCAGTATAAAACTGGAATCATTAACGTGTACAGGTTTTGACGGAACTTTGTTCATCGGTAGAAAAAGTGAAAAATTTACAGACGAATGTATAGTCGGAGCTGTCATCCATGAGAATTTCGATCGGGGACAAAATTTCGAATCGAAAAGTATCCAGAAGTTTTTAAATCCGATGAATCATTGATGAGTTATTGATTGTTAAACATTGGGCCAATTAGAGGCGGGCGAAAGATCGGGCGGTGGGGGGCGCACCACTAGGGGCGCGCTCCGCCCACCGACGCCAAGTCAGTGCGGGCTCTCGGTTGGCCCAATCTTTATCAATCAATATCTCATCAAATATTCGTCCGATCAAAAAAAACCTTCAGAGGCTTTTTACTCGGAATTTAGTGCCCAATGAAAATTCGTCATTATTTGGATATAAAAATTCGTTCCAACCTCACGGTCTGTTGATTTATCGAGTATCCGACTTCTCGGAGTTCGTTCTACTGGAAAATACTCTTTTTTTTTCTTTCCAGCCTTCCTGCGACCCAACAAATACGTTAAATATATGTTTTATATTTCGTCAAACATCTCTCTCAAATGGAATCAGCATTTTTATCAACAAAACGATTTTATTCACATTCAAAAAGCACGAACCTGTTTTACCCCGGTATTTTGTTTTGATCGTTCGCGTCGAAAGGTCATATTTTTTGTCGAGCATCAAACGAAACTCGATGGAAAATGGTATTTTGACCGAAAATATTTGAAAAGCGATATTAATATGCGGACGTGGGTAAATAACCACAAAATCGAACAGAAAAATCAAAGATCTTTATCGGGAATATATTAATATCAACTTTACGCCCTTCTGACCTTGAGCTCCGAGTATTCTACCATAAATAGTCTCTATATTTGTCGTGTTCTGCCTTCTCTCTTGATTTATAGATACAAATATACATAAAATGTACTTTATTATACACATACACAGAACACACACACGTACGTGTGTTCATTGGATGCAGAATACTAGTCGCGAGTATACGCGGCCGACCGTCCGACTAATAGCGCTAGAAGGGACCGGACATGATTACAGAGCAGAGTGAAGCTTCGCTGAACACAACCTGGAGGACTCGGCCACGCATCAAGGCCCATTCCTCCCCTCCTCTTCCCCACCTCCTACCCCACATATTCTATGTTCGTTCACTAAACGCACCAACAAACCCACAACCATGAACGTAAACATGAAAAAATAAAAAAAAATACCTTTTTGAAATTTTGTTCTCTCTGTGATTTTACTATAAATTAAAAAATTCGGGAAATTGCTAAAAACCGATTGTCGATTGTGATTTTTCAAATAATTGAATTATAAATTTGTTGCATTTTTATTGGCTTTAATTTTATTTTCACCTTGTACGCTGCCAATTAGTTGAAGATTTTTATCGCGATTTGAAATACTTCAAGGCGTCAGCTGTTTTTTTTTCTTTTTTTTTTCGGTACGATTTATGCACGAAACTTCCTTAATTGTGTCTTATAAATAACGACGTTTATCACCCTTTGTTCCTTTTTTATGTTTCTTTTTGTTTTACAATGTTCCACTTACCGATTTGTATTACGAAAGCATTGAAATTTTCTCGAGATTGAGAAACGAACGTGAGTACCCACCTGGAATCAAAAAAACAAGACAAAAATTAACATTTAAATTAGTCTCAATGTTTGATTAACGATAGCACAAGTATTGAAACACAAAACACGATGATTTTTCGATTGGAATATTTCTTTGAAAATAATCATAATTCGTAAATTAATCCCGGAATAATAAAATTGATAAGAGAAGATGAAACGTTATCGCTGATTATTGCACTCGAGTGTTGAAGAATCGATGCGAAAAGATAATTGTAATCCGATCGAGCAACGTAAATGTCAAGAAACGTGCATCAATTTAGTGTGATAAAAAAATAATAATAATTGACAATGTTGCTTTCATAATAACGATGAACAGCTCGATTTATTAATTTAGACAATCAAACAAAAGAGGCAGGAATATTTTTTGTTGAAAAAAAAAAAATCGAATACGACTTTCAAGTCCAAGGACAAGAAGTAAAAGTTTCTGGTCGAATGAGGAAAAAAGTATAAACACAATGGAAAGGAAGGAATAAAAGTTTCCTGCTGATAGTAAAGGTCCCTCGGGTAAAGGGCTGACGGCAGGCCCTTTAGGGAATCGAAAAATCCAAATTTTTCTACCTTTTGACAGGCCCGCAGTTCAACCTGTTTCCGACTGGGCACTTTGTGGCTTCCTTACATTGTTCTCATCGGTCGGTTTTGCTCTTTCAAGTAGTATTGAATGAGATACATCTGTGAAGGGCCCTCGACCCTTAGTACTTTTCTGGCTCCCGAAATATGGCTTTATTGGAGCCGTTAAACTCGAAATAAAAATTTGGCAAAACGTGCACATCCATTGTGATTACTCGAATGAAGTTTCTCAAAAAAGGACAATGAGTTGAACAAAAATTACTGATACTCTGCCATCTTTGCCGATTGTGTTTCTTTTCAATTTCATTCGTTCGAAAGAAACATAACCCAATTCTTATAAAACAGCGTTGTATACGCGCACAGCCTGCATTCTTTCATACTTTTCTTGATCGACAAAAAAATGAAATTAACAAAAAAAATACAAAAAAAGTAGACCACATCCGCGACTCGTGCCCCGAGGCTGCCGATAAAACGGAAGTAACTTTCACGTTTCAGACTCACTGCCACAAAGCACGCACTAATTTTTATAAGAGTATGTAAGTGCGTGCGAGAATAGAAACCCTGAGATTTTTGGGCAACGGATGCTCCCTTCTGTCGTTGCATCGTCGAGAACCGGAAGAAGTTCAGTCAAAAGCCTTCACGATTATTCATTTTTTCTACTGCTGGTGGCCCTCTTAGCATCCCTCGCAACTATACGTTGACACGTACAACATGACGTTACATACGCACAGATACGTTACATCTTCAAGATTAGGTAAATAGTCGAATCGTAAAATTCTGAAGCGAAAAGTCTTTGGCCATTTTTCTCTACGAAGCACCTTTGATTAGTTATTAATAAATTAGTCAACTACTGCGCGTTTATTTGAGGTAACTGCTGCACTGCATATCAGTCAAATGAGTGCTAAATTTTCGAAACGCTTTTAGACCAAGTTTAACGTTATTGAATTTATATTGCAGCATGTCTGATTAACGTGGAAAAATGTTAAAAACGATAGTTCTCCAAAACCATCAACTAATGAATGCAAATTTACATGATGACACATTTTCACTGGGATTTTTCACAAAATAACCTGTACTTTTCAACCGATTTTGATGCACTGGGTCTCATTTCGTTCTCTTTTACTGATCCTCTACAAACCAACGACGTGAAGTTTTTTTCCAGTTTATTCGTTCAGAAATAATTTATGAAAAAGTTTTTTCGCTTGATAAACAATTGACTGCAACAGTGAAACGATTAAGTTTTAAACAAAATCTACGCGGTGGATTCGTAGACGATGAGTTGAGGAGCAAAATGAGACGAGGTGCATTGAAATCGGTTGAAAAATACAGATAATTTTTTGAGAAATCCCAGCGAAATTGTGTCATCATAGAAATTTGCATTTCTCAGTTGATGGTTTTGCAAAACTATCGTTTTTCATATTTTTCCACGTTAATAAGACACGTTTTAATATAAATCCACTGATTATAAGGCTTAATTGATATGTTAAAATTGGTCTAAAAGCGCATTGAAAACTCAGCACTCATTTGACTATTATGCAGTACAGTAGTTATCTTAATATTTAGTGAACGGTGCATCGGAGATAAAAAATCTTAAGGATATGTATACAAGTATTTTGATCCAATTTCCAATGATAATTTGTTCCCTGAGTTTCGTAATTCCAGAAAATGACTTTCAGATAATATACCGAGTCTCTTGATATTTGAATTCGAATTCTATTAAACCCTTCAGGCACGAACTTTTTGTCAGCACCGATTTCCCTGAAAATTGATGTTCGGAGATTTTCGGGGTCATCGATTACAAATCCTTCACTGGATTTTTGAAATTAAAAATGGCGGATCCAATATGGCGAATGTTAAATTCTAAAATCTTATCAATTTTTCTCAAACTCTGTACCCAGAGACTTCGGCGTCACTGGTTACGAATCTGGCATTGAATTTTTTAAATAAAAAATGGCGGATCCAATGTTTCGAACGTCAAATTTTAAAAACTTATCAATTTGTCTAAAACTCTGTGCCCAAGAGTTTTCGGAGTCACTGGTTACGAATCTGGCATTGCATGGATTTTCGAAATTCAAAATGGCGGATCCATTCCGGCGATCGTCACTCTTATGTATTCCTTCAATATTAGGCAAATGTACGTGCTCGTAATATATATTTTATACATTTACATATATTAGGATAGATATCATAGAATCGGTTACTTCTACACGTGAGATTTCGATCTTTTCTCTCCCCGACTAAAATCTTGATCGTGGCTACGCTTCCGCTTCGCTTCGATGCTCTCCTTCATCGTTTACATTCAAAAACTTGGTAATTGAATAAAAAAATAGTCCAACATCCGTTCGATGAAGTCTAGAAAAAAAGCAACTGAATGAAAGTTTTTAAGTTTTTTATCCTGGTTTTATAAATGTCAGGTAAATTGCAGAATGCTTCATAAATTCTATTCTCGCAATTCTGGTTTCTCAACGTTTTGCTTCATCGTCTGTGGTACTCTTTTCGTTTTGCGGATTTCTTATTTTTTATCTTTCGGTCTCTTTAATAGGGGTCTTACACGTCAGGCTCGAGACGAGGGTAATGCAGGTTATTCGTCAACGATTCAATGCAACAACCGCTCATGCTAATGTCGCATACGCGTTTGTGGAGAATTTTTTTTTTCTTCTCCTTAACGAGTATACATACGAGGGCTGCATTCTCACGCTGTGTTCCTCGATCGCCTCGAGCTGCTATTCTCAGTGAAAACACTCACAAATCATCGCGGTCACAGTACAGCATTTTTCGTTGTTGTTAAAAATATGAAAATTCTATCGGGAATTTTAGTTCATTTTATTTATAAACATTTAAAAAGATCATGATTAAAAAAATTCTTTGTAAACTACATAGTTTTTTTTTTCAAATGTAATTATTAATTTTTGGATGTTTTATAAAGTGCGAGTTAACGTTTCTTATTAATTTGTGAAATACGTGAAAAATTATAGTAAGAAATGTCGCAGAGAATGCAAGAAATATTTCGAGAAATAATGAAAAATGGCCGAGGAGCCAGAGAGAGTGTAAGAAAAATGGCAAGTAACCGGCTGATGAACATCAGTCAAAAAGCCTGTCGCAGAACGAACGCGTTCGATTCTCGGTGCAAAAATACGTGACCATCAGCAGGAGAAAGACCGTGGCGTTATTAACATGACAAAAGTTCCATGATTGCAAGTATATTCGAAAAGAAGTAACAACTGGCGATTCGTTGGACGAAACAAAACAAAACAAAAACTGCTTTCAATATTTTTTATGCAGCTCGTGTTTTATTCAAATTTTTCTTATTGGGATTGAATAATGTTCGTTTTTTTTTTTTAGAATTAAGACAAGCAGAACTAAATTGAGAGGAGAAAATCGGATGAATTTAAAAATCAAAGTCTTTTTTTTTTTTTAAGCAGCAGCTTCCAGCATCCTATAATCCTTGTATTATGGTCGCCATTTTGTTCCAGAGGGCACTAACCTAATCCACCGTGGAATTCCATGACTATGCACCCTTCGACAGTCCCTCCGTCAATGTCCCTCACAATTCAAATATTTCAAAAAAAAAAAAAGTTACGGCCAGGTATACGAAGGGTCAGAGCTCTTTCAGAGAATATATCACTCATGCTCGCTCTGCGTATTGGAAATGCATATTATGCACAGCGACCATTCTTCATCCAACCGTCTAAAACTTTATCCCTCACACCTGTCAAATTTGTTAGTGATTTTTTAACGTTACTGCACCTGTTGCTGCAAAAAGTAATTTTTCATTTTTTTTATATCGATCTAAATACACTTTTGATGATTTCTTTTTTTTTTGACAAATTCGACTCTCCATCGCAAGTAACGGATCCAGGATCAGTTAAGGGGTTATATACAATTGGAAAGTCGAAAAAACTCGTTTTTTTACGATTTTTTCTGGATGGAGATTTCATTTGATGAAGAAAAGTGTAAGGAAGTAAATTTAGTGTCATCTTTCAACGCTCTACCGTCATTTTTCATTTTCAAAAATATATCTTCAAATAGCTCTTGTAATTGATCTCCTGTAGGTCCTTAAAAAAAAAAGCGTTTTGCGGTGAGCAAGAAATCTTCGGTTTAAATCAGTTGGAATAAAAAAAACCAAAGAGATTTGTTTAGTGGATAGATGAATCCAGGTATTCATCGAAGGAATAGTTGAAATTTCGAATTTTGACAAAACGGCGGCTCCTCAAAGACGAAATTTCAACTTTCAACCGAATTTTGTTCATTAATAGTTCAAGCAAAAATAGAAATAATTTTCGGAAATCTTATTCCTTCGATGAATATCTGTGGAATATGTCTGAGAAGATTGTGTCAAAATTGCAGACCGATCAGTTGAGCCATTTTTGAGAAATCATAATAATGGCTAATTAACGAAAATGAAACAAAATTAAGTAAAAATCTACTTACAGTAGGCACAATAATGAAACTCAAGATTCCAATTTTTCGCCACGTCAAAGAAAACGAATAAAAGGTTCGATCCTTTGGATCAAAACTTTTTAGACGGGAAAAAATGGTAAAAGATTTGTTCAACAGAATTCGAAGTCTCGCAAGAGACTGAAATATCCTCCGAAGAAGAAACTCCAAAGCGAAGAAACTTTACAAGTTGATTATTTTTTTCTGTCCAAAGGAGCTTTCCGCTCGAATAAATTCAGTCTCTTTAAACCGAAGCACTAATTTATGAACGAAAGTTCGAGCGTACCTGAATTTCATTGTAATTAACGTCGGCAAATATATTTCAGGGAAAAGTTATCCTTCGAAGACCTCGACGAGTGATCCACGTCCAAAAAATAATCCACTTGTACTTTATAATAATAAAATAAATAAAAAACAATAACACAAAATATCCTCAACTCAGAAGCATAAAAAAAAATTGTCGCCTTTCCGATATGTTTTTTTCTTTTTCGTTGTATATTTTTTGTATTCAACTCGATGATTATGCATCATAATAAAAATGGATATTTCCGATTGCGAGGGTGTTATTAAATCGCCTCTTCACGTCCTTGACATTTTCAACGATGAGTAAAAAGATGATTATAAATTCTTAACGTATATGTTTATGAAAATTGATGACGAAATCGAAATGGACAAATCCATTTTTTAAACTGACTTAACTTAATATTATAGCCAAAGATCTGTATTTCAACACTTTTTTTATTTTTATCATCCATTGTAAATAATGATGAGTTAATGATTCTGAGTATCTTACGGGGTTTTATGACGCGATTAAAGAATTATCATACCATCGTAACCTCTGACAATAATAACGTGAACTAACACGTGCCTGCACTGCCTACAACTTTAAAATAAATCTCTAATCAATTGAAACGTTTAAATTTACGTCTATTCAATACAAAAATAATTTTCTTCGAATAAAGCACCAAAAGAGATAAAAGAGAAACGAAATCATTTCGTGGGAATAAAAAAGACATTTTTCGTACTTCTACTATAACAATTTTGCCTCTAAATGATTTGTTCATCATTTTAAAGCAGTTTTATGACTGGGAATCGTTTTTTCGTACTTCTACTTTAACAACTTTGCCTCTGAATGATTTGTTCATCACTTTCAAGTACTTTTATTACTGGAAATCATTTTTTTTGTACTTCTACTTTAACATTTTTGCCTCTAAATGATTTGTTCATCACTTTTGAGCACTTTTATTACTGGAAATCCTTATTTAGTGCATACCGGAAATAGTTGAACTTTTTTCCGCATATTTATCACAACCTTATGTGCCAAAATCTTGGACAACTAAAATTTTTCATTGCAACTGTATGTTTTTTGGCCTTGAATTCAATTTGACGAGATAATTTGATGATAAACGACAACGGAAAAAAAAGCAAAAATTAAACTCAATTTGAGTTGAAATTCCTTTCGTTTTGCTTCGTTTGTAAAAAAAATGTAGTATTCCGTTGAGTTAAATAAAAATTAAGTTAAAATATCCACCTGATGATCTCAACCGCGTGTAAACTTGTATGACAGATCGTTCAGCTGGAAATAGTTTTCCCTAGGCGTTGAATTCCCTCCCAGTTTCAAAGAGTCATGACCTCCTGCCCTAGAACTTTGCTGGACTGAGTCTCATGTCCATCTCTCTCGGTTGAACACTCACTCAACGTTCCTCACTGCCTCGAGCAACGATAATATTCATTTTTGTCGAGAAAACGAACCACAAGGAATGCGAATTTCTTAGCGACAATCCGAACGTGTCACGTCCGTAACTCGACGATCTTTGCAGACAGATAAAAATTGCGTAAATCTTTGTCATGGAAAGTCGTGACGTAAGAACAAAAATCATTGACTGATTTTTTTCAAATTTCGAATTTCGTTACATCGAAGAAAACCAAAAAAAAATAATCGATCGCGAATACTTTGTGGGTGAATAGTGAAAAAACTTTGAAGAACTTGAATATTGAAAAATATTGAAGATTCGAAATCTGAACCGATTTATTCCAATTTCTAAAATAAACGGTTAAATCATTGAATTTTCGAAAGTGACGTCACGCGTTTGAAAAAAGCAATAAAGTTTCGAGAAGATTTATGGTTGGTGGTTGGAAAAAAAAAAAAAAAATTGCCAACAAGTGAATGGAACGCTTTTCAGTGAAATTGAGATGGTACAAGGGATGCTACTTCTTTGGACACAGAACGATAAGTCGAAAGAAGAGAGAGGAAGAGAGAGAGAGAGAGAAAAGGGAGATGGACTCACGACCGCAGAAGAGAATCGTTTGGAAAACGCATCGAGAGGTCCGAACCATAAATGGCTACCATCTTGATGCTACAGTGGCTGTAGTGGAGCCTCTTTCCTCTTACAGGTCCACGCGAAAGGAATGCCATAAATCGAATCGTCGAGTCCAACACAGTGCACCTTTTCACGATCGAGCTAAAGGATGTTTCGTACGTAACTCGTAGCAAAAAGTCAGATTAGCTGACGATTCCGAGTCCTTTGCAGTACGGCAAAGATTTATAAAAATCAGTCGTTCCTGATGAAACCCTGACCACATTCATTCTGGACAACAATCATCCTCTAATAAAAAGTTGATGGGTAACGATATATTTCGATTGTTGATTGTTGCCATTTTATTCGTTCTGTGATTGGTCTGTCGGTCGGTTGGTTATGTAGCGTATTTCAGGTTGCGCTGTTAGTTTGGCATTCGCAGTCCCGCTGTCATTTTGACATTTGCGTGAATATGCGGGCGGTTATATGTTCCTCTCAGAATAAAACTTTTTTTCACATGTATGAGAGTAGTAGTAGTAGTAGTAGTTAATATGGTAGTAGGTCATGAGGGTAGTATATTTTTGAAATATTAATTAATTTGAAGACGAATTAGATCACGTCTATTTTTATCAACAGCGTTTAATGGTATGGCCCAGAGATAAGCAGCACATTCGGATAAAAAAGAATTTGTATTTGTGTATGAAATAATATAACGAATAGTTTTTCAGTCTCCACTTTTTTTCCTCGAAATGAAAAAAAAAAAATCCGTACATTTCAGCTTGAAATGCAATATTATTGTGTTTGTGACGTCATTCACATTTTGAATTGAAATTTTTTAAATATTTTTTTATTATTTTCGAAAAATAACAGATTCATCGTAGGATAATTCTGAAAATACACGGATATTACAGGGAATCGAATTATAAATCGTCAGTATGGAGCAAGAGGAAAACTATTCATAAGGTGCGAGGTGAGATCGCAGAATCCAAAATTTTGTGGTCGAGGTTGATTTTTCCAAACTTCAGTGATTAGGTCGACGGTTCTTAGTTGTTGAAATCCAGGTGGACTTTGTCATGGTTTTTGATGACCACGTCGACAACTGCGTGGTTTTTGTTGTCTAGGTCACCGACTTCATGGTTTTTGTTGTCGAGAGTGACGTATCCACAGTGTTTGCTGTCTAGGTCGACGTCTCCCATAGTTTTCGATGTTTATATTTCTCCATGTTTTCCCATGTCTAAGTATATTTCTCCATAGTTTTCGCTGTTCAGGTTGACAGCTCCATAATTTTCGATGTCCAGGTACGTTTCCCGTGGTTGTCGGGGTCTAGGTATATTTCTCTACAGTTTTCGTTGTCCAGGTCAACAGCTCCATACTTTTCGCGGTTCAGACATACTTCTCCGTGGTTTTCGATGTCTAGATCGACGGCTCCATAGCTTTCGATGTCTAGGTATATTTATCTATAGTTTTCGACGTCCAGTCATATTTCTACATAATTTTCGATGTCCAGGTATGTTTCTCCATAGTTTTCGCTATCTAGGTCGACGGCTGCATGGTTTTCGATGTTTACGTCAACGGCTCAATGGTTTTCACTCTCTAGGTCGACGGCTTCATAGTTTTCGATGTTTAGGTATATTTCTCCATGTTTTCTCATGTCTAGATAGATTTCTCCGTAGTTTTCGCTGTTCAGGTTGACAGCTCCATACTTTTCGATGTCCATACATATTTCTCCGTGGTTTTCGATGTCTAGATCGACGGCTCCATGGCTTTCGATGTCCA
>JACEOJ010000200.1:151090-245471 GCA_013761285.1 Campoletis sonorensis
TCTAGATCGACGGCTCCATAGCTTTCGATGTCCAGGCATGTTTCTCCATGGTTTCCCATGTCTCGGTATATTTCTCTACAGTTTTCGCTGTCCAGATTGACAGCTCCATACTTTTCGATGTCCAGGCATATTTCTACGTGGTTTTCGATGACCAGATCATCGACGCCATATCTTTCGATATCTTGATATATTTCTCTAAGGTTTTTGATGTCCGGGTATATTTCTCCATAGTTTTCGCTACGTAGGTCGACAGCTCCATAGTTTTCGATGTCCAGGCAGATTTCTCCGTGGTTTTCGGTGTCTTGATCGACGGCTCCATAGCTTTCGATGTCTAGGAATATTTCCCTATGGTTTTCAATGTCCAGGTATATTTCTCCATAGTTTTCGCATTGTAGGTATGTTTCTCCATAGTTTTCGCTATCTAGGTATATTTCTCCATAGTTTTCGCTATCTATAGGTCGACCACTCCATGGTTTTTGATGTCTATTTCAACGGCTCAATGGTTTTCGATGTCTGGGTATATTTCATCATAGTCTTCGATATCCAAATCGACGACTCTATGGGTTTTAAGGACACGGAAGATGTCGAGGTCACGGAAGACCATGAACAAATATCAACGGACGCCGATAACTATGACGATGTCGACCTAAACATCGAATACCATGAAAACACCCCCCTGGACATCGGAAACCTATGACTGCGACACGTTGATCTCGACCCGATAAACTATGACGGCGTCGATCTAGACACCGAAAACCATGAAGCTGTCGATCGAAACATCAAAGACTATGGAGACGATCGACCATGATAAAATCAACATAGAAAAAAAATTCTTGAGAAATTGGTTAAGCCACGAGATGTTCGACCCCGTGCGAATTTGCTTCCATGGATTCACACCTTAGAGATCGCTTTCCTCTTGCTCCTACCTAGCAAATTTCAATCTATTCGTTGCTTAGTGAATTTGAACTTATTCATATGAAAATACTTTAATCTTAAAAGTAATTGTGCTATTCACCCAATGTGCTTCCGGAAAATTCAAGAACGAAAAACACTTTAATTTTAATTTGATTTCAACATAAAGTAAAATCAGAAAATAAATATTTAAATTAGGTGCGCTAAAATATATTTCACCCTCGAAGCATCATAGATTTGTGAAATAAAGACATTTCATGATCCCAAAAAAAGATTTTAAAAAGTGACGAGTGTTGCATCGGCATTGGTAGTTTATCTAGACTCTACTGCACAGCCTGAAAATGCACGGGTCGGAAAACCTTCACATTCAAGTTTACCGCCTCACGAACTCCATTTCAGAAAGTATAGGATTTCCATACTTATTAAAAACTTGAGCATCAATGAAGGTTTATGCAATGGTACGAGATCACTAATTTTGAAATTAGGCAATACGGTTTTACGATGCGAGATTTGGTCTGGTGACGAAAAGGGCAACATCGTTTTCTTGCATCGCATTACTCTTTACTGTGAAAATGACTGTTTCTTCTCTTCCCAGCGACGTCAATTTCCTGTAAAGGTAGCTTTTGCTTTAACTATCAACAAATCACAGGGACAAACTTTCGACAAAATCAGTATCGATCTTCGTAAGGAGGTATCTAATCATGGCCAACTATACGTAGCCTTTTCGCGAGTGCGTTCTTGGGAAGCACGCAAAGTTTATTTTGGAATCCAACGAAATGGAAATATTGTTAAAAATTATGTATGCAAGGAATTGTATCGTTGATAAAAAACGCCAGATTGTTATCCACATTTTGGATCATTTTGAACACCAGTTTTGAATTAATGTAAATACTTATTGTGAAAAGAAATCAAAACATTCAAACAAAGATATTTATAACGCTCATCAAACTTTTTTTCGGGTCGATTGCAACTATCGCTCCTCTTTTAATTTAAAATTTGGTGCAGAGAAAAAAATGTTAGAGCGCTGCAGCGCCACTAGGAAACCGTTCGCGCGCGGGAGCGCGCGTGATGGACCCTAGTATTATAAAAAGTGATGAACTAATGGAACAAAAATCAATGGATCGCCACTTATTTAGAAATATAAATCTCTCTCTTCAGGAAGAACATTTTGCAATGGCTTTTTCGAATACAACAAATAACAAAATTCTTCAATATTTCGTGAAAGGAATATTTCGACGAATTCGTTCATAACTTTTTACCATTAAAATCAAAATTACCATTTCTTTGTCGCGTCTTATTGAACAAATGATTGAAGAAAAAATTCTTTCGTTTACAAATAATGGTTTGATCGTGGTTAACATAATCTCGATATTCAAACGGTAATTGAAAAAGCGAAGGATTGCCAATTGGATTTACTGGATCGATCGTACAATTAACATTATTATAAATATTATAATAAACCGGTAAAGTCGAGCACGTAGAGATTGTGCAATTATTTTTTTGCTGCCATTGATTCATGTACGCAATTCTAAAGGATAGAGCCCCGGGAATTGTAATCCAATGTAGAGAGAGAGAGAGAGAGAGAGAGAGAGAGAGAGAGAGAGAATGGAGTTTTGTAATTAGCGTGCGTGTTGGCTTTTGCGCGTCGAATGCGCTTCCGCAGTTTTCAAGGTCTCGTGTATATGAGCAACGTGTGTGTAGGTACGTACAGAAGATGTTGATCATTGGCATTTACATATACAATGTATTTATATATATATATGTATATATATCGATATATAGACATGGACTCAGGAAGAATATAAAATATATAATATAGTCAGTAGCAAGAGGCAATATATCGGTGACGTTTCGAATCGAATACAGAACACGCCCGCGCCCGATCGACATCTCGTGTCCGTGAAGAATTATTAGCATGCTCTCTCATATGCGGCTTGGCTCGCGCGCTCCTTCTTTTTCCGCGCCCACACTTTGCGACCTCGAAAGATCGATCTTTGCACATGTCTACGTTCTCAGCTTCTATCTTTTTCTCTCTTTTCTATCATTTTTTATTTGCTATTTCTATTATTATTTCTAATAATATTCATAATGTTTATATACAGACTTTTCTATTACTTTTACAGTCAATGTTACATTCAATGTTATTTTCGTGATATGTTACGATTATCACCGTTAATTATCTTTGCTATCATAGCGTGCTTGCAACCCAAAATAATTACACTTTTCCCTTAACTTCTCTTCGTTGTATTCTCATGTCAACACGATGGAGATTTTATTTCGATAATCTTATAGCTTCTATTTCATATCGAATAATCTTTTATCTTATCGATACCCATGTACAGGGTGGCTCGAACGAAAATATTCAAGCTTCGGTGTTTTTCACATTCCGATGATATTGAAAAAAGGGATCTATTACACGTTCTCTTATAATTTTTTTTTCGTTTCAGTTTCTTTTGGATTATTATATTCGTCATTATTCGATAATTGCAATAATATGAAAAATCAATACATAATCAAATTTTGTACCCGGAGTAGCAATTTTTTTCATGAACTCAATACACGATTTTTACAGAATTCATTCAAAATATTTCGTACGGTGGTTTTTATTCACGAAATGAATGTACAATTCATTTGCAATTTTCAATTTTCAAGATCGAATTCGCAATCAGCAAAAATGAAAAAATTCCAGAGTATCAAATTTCAGACCAATGTCACGCGCGATTATTGATGAAATGATTTTTATATAAAAATCACATTTCGTGGAATAATTCCAAAATTTTCATACAGATGTTCTTTTTTTCTTCCTCTATTTGTTCAAAGGAACCAATGACGAAGTTTGTCCAGAAATATCAAGAATTTTAATCGGAGCTACTTTTCGGAGGTACAGCGATTTCCAATTATTGTGTGTATTACACGATGAATGGGGAAATGAGACATTGTCTCGAACTGTAAACTTCATCTGAGACATTTTAGCGAGCATTTCAGCATTATCGAAGTTGTTAAGAAGGTTTTCACGGGCCAGGCATGAATTAGACGGATTTCAAAGTTGATTGTTTAAAATTCGTATGAACCTTCATAACAATAATACTCAAAACTGTGGGTAAAATTTGACGAAGTTTCACCGAAAATCGAGTTATTTGTCGTCAAAAATCGTATTTTTTCGTAACTTCCCACAAGACTTCATGTTAAAGTCGCGATCTTAAACATAGAATATCTCGATAACTAGACGGTGAAAGCTTTTCAAATTTTTAACCCATTATAATACGATGCTCAAGAAGATTAACGCAAAATTTCAAAAAATTATCCTCGAAAAAATTGTATCTGATGATTTTGACGTTACTTCTAGATACAATTATAATAATGACGCGCGAACCTCGTTAAAAATAAAGCGGAGAGTTAACTTCGAAACGCGGAACTGTGCGGGGAAATGACAAAGTCAAAGATTTCGTGTGGTATTGAACTCCGACACCCTATATTAAAAAATGTATGCGAGATAGTTTGCAGGCTGATATCGTGGCCAGAGCCTTGACCCGATATCTTCTATATATTTATGTATACGAGCATCGACTTCGCCGCTTACCGGAGCAGAGTCACCGCGAGGAATTTCTACATAATTTGCACCAAATAGACCTTGCCACGAAAATATACATGCGAAATATATATAACACACGTAATTCACGACTCGTACATTGAGATGGATCGTCTAGGCGTTCAATTGCATCACCGGGGAAGTCGCGCCGCCACGAGGTGTACGTGTTTGCTGTAAAAACGACTTACGCGCAATGTGCACCGTGTCTCTCTCTTTCCCGCTAGTTGCTGTGCCCGAATCATTAGCCATATTATCGTTCACGAGCCTCGGAGGCGCTGCGTGTCTCATGCAGCACGCAGAAAGACTCATTTTTTATTCTCCGAATAAAAGGAACGAGAGAAAAGGAGAAAAAAAACAACAGGATGACGAAAAAAAAGACAGAAATAATGGTGAAGTCAGACGCGGAGAACGTGGCAGTAAAAATAAGTTGAAAAAAAGGAGAGGGATTGGTCGACAAATTGAATTAATGAACAAATTGTTTATACCGCGACTGTTGATGTATGCATTTTTTCAAAAAATTTCTAACTGAAATTCGGATATTTTCATTCTTAATCCATTTATCGGGATCGGAAGTCAATTTTAGATGGAATTTTCGGAATCTTCAAGCATGCGGAAATTTAATTTTTAAATGGGAATGTACGTGTGAAGTGTATCGTCTTGAAAATACACATGCTAAAGAGTGTCGAGAAAGAGACGGTCGAAGGAGAGAAGGGGGGTCAGGAGAGGAGAGGAATGGAATTATGGGAAGGAAGGCACTTGACAGTGGCGAACGGTTTGGAAGCGTTTGCGACCCGAACGCCGCCTACGTCAGGACTGGGTACTGACCTGCGCAACAGTGGTAAAGTTTGCGCGCTGTACTGGCGGCGAAATGCGAGCTCTCTGTGCCACAAAACTCCATAATATATACATATATGTATATAAATATAAATATAGCAGTGTGTTGTGGCCAGGTCAGGGCCATCATCGGGGATGCTGCTGTTGAAGGAGCTCGCAAACAGAATCGAGGCTTTACCTCTGGTCGTTGTCTTCGTCGTCGTGGTTGTTCGAGACGACTATATGGTGTGGGAAAAAGGATAGCAGAAGGATGGGAGTTCAAACCAGGTCAGTATGCGCGTCATCCACGAGAAGCTTTTATTTCAACAGATTTACTCGCATTGAACAAGCCGCCAATCCAGTGGTTTCGTGTAAAAAGCATTGAGAAGCGATGAAAGCAGAGATTCCTAGAATTTTCTCTTCATTTAATACGTATACATGGATTTGTAAGTGCGTTACGTCGTGTTTACGTGTTTATGTGTGTACACGTGGACCCTCGAGCCCGCCCCATGACACACTTTCCGCTCCTGTCGTTGCCAGACCTCCAAAATCTATTACGACATATTTCTCTTTCTCCCATTTTATTCCTTTTTTTCTCTCTTTTTCTTCTCGCACCAATAAATCAACCGATAAATAGCACTCGGGCTAAAATTGACATGGGAATTGAATCATGTTAGTTAGATATTTCGTGCTAATAACCGCGAGAGCCGATTGATAAGCTGATGAAAAAGTTTCTTTGTCGAAACTCTCTCGTACGAGAACCCGACGATAATCAGAGTTTCTGATTTTATGGAAAAAGTGTAGCGATTCTTTCTCGGATGCCGGAAATAATACCGTGAAGAATTATCGCTTCTGCGGGAATTCAATTCTCGCAAGACTATCATTATGGGCTTCTTACCCCATTATATTTATTGTGGGGAGAAATTTTGGTGAGCAGTGAAGATCGAGAGTTTAGGCCTTTGTGGTAAAAATCAATGTCGCAGATATTTTCTACCCCCGATTCTTGTTTTCGTAGTTTAGTTTTATGGAAAAGTTTCCTTCCGTGTTTTTCCTATCTCGATGGATTAGCTTAGTGTGCGAAATCTGATTCTTTGATTTATCATTTCACGTTTTTTTGCTCTCATAAAAAGCAGCACCGAAATTGTTCACTTCTTGGATTTTGGCGATGACACAACAGGAAATTTTGAAATAATTCGTCGGTCTATGTACACTCCTTTCGAGCGGAAATCCTCGCCACATTAATCATGTGCCAATCGAATAATTTCGTAGGCAATAATTGGCGCAAATTCAATTTCTCACGATCGCACATTCATATCGCGCTGCGGTTTATGCTCGCACGAGATAACAATAAATAACTGATTGGAATGACAGCAAACTGTCATTTCCATCAGAGAAATCAACACCACGAATGATTTTGATTAATCTTGACAATTTTTTTCCAATTTATTGTCCAATATTTCGGTGACATATTCATCGTTTTTTGTGTCTGGCGTATATCGATTTAAAAAAATTACTTAATCGTCGAACTGTATTCGGCGATGGAATTGAGTGGTTAAAATTGTGGTTGCGAAGGTCAAGCATTTGATTAAAAGATCCAAACCGAGTGGCTCCACGAGAAAAAGTAATTTCAACGATGAATCATTTAGTTTGGATGAGTTCCAGGCAGTAGCAAAGAAAATGGAAGCTGCATTTATTGGAAAGGAAACAAAATGGTTGTCCACGGAGCTGGAAACAGGGAAGAAGAGAGAGCGTGTGGGAAAAGAGGTTGGAAAACATAAAGTGGGTCAAGCTCGACATCCTAGTAGCCTATTTCTTCACTGGGTCGAGAGATCCGCGGGGCCACAATGGGATTATATTCCGATGTGGATAAAGTGTTGTATATAACTGTACGGTACGTGAATGCGCAGAAGGGAGAGGTCGATCTGTTTGCCTGGAAATGGCGTGTCGTTCCGGAAACTGGTACAAAATTGACCAAGCGATTTTACGTCACCACCCAACGGGGAGCTGCTCAATTGCCTTTCCAAATGATGACAACTTAAAGCCACGCTAAGTTTTTTACTTCAACGCCCAAGAGTTTGCGAAAACATTGTGGCCGTTTCGCGGGATACATTGATCAAGCAAGTGAAAATATATAGCTGTTGACCCGCTTTAAAGTTGCACATCTTTGTGGCAAAATGAGCTATTTCGTTGGTTCTCCTATTTTTTAAATCTGGGAAAAGATTTTGCACATTTGTGCCATAAAAACATGACTAAACATTCATTGAACAGCTGCCGAGAATACACGCAAAGAAAAGGAACAAAAACGAATAAAGAACCAATAGACGAATGACTAAAAAAACATTTTTCAAGACAACGAGTCTTTGTGCTCTTTATATTTTTGAAGAAATCAACATTCTTGAATGCCTTCTGTAGTCGATCGATAAAATAAAATTCAATTCCAGACGCAATTCGATGGTTTCGAAAATCAAAATAAAAATGCCTGGCCACGAATTGTAAAAAAACAGAGATATTAAGAATAAAATAATGCATATAATTTCGTGAAATAATATCAAATGTCATTATTATGTGAAAGGGAGAGTAACGTAGATAATTAATTCACAATAAATAACTGGCGTTGGCGATTGAAATCTTTTTCTCTCTGCCACTCGCTTTACGGACTCATTTCATCCCTTTCACGAGTGTGCAACAGTCACAATTCTCCCGGGAGTCTGAGCGATAACTGGGTCACGGAGCCAGAGCAGATATCGACATCTTATTCAGCCCCCGCAAGCCTCAAGTGTATAGTTATCATTCCCCAATAGGGAGCAGACTACGAGTCTCCATCGCGGCTACCCCTTCGTTCCTTTCCGAAGCCCCGAACCGTAACCTCCAAAAGCTCGCTCTGTTGCATCAATAGCTGTTGGACCAATGATGCAAAAGATGGCATTCGATTGCAAAAACGCTTGCATTTTTCACCCCCTTCAATTCACATCTTTGTAGGACAAATACATATAGACCGCTCGCGATGCTGGTTCTGATTGCCAGAAACTTTAAAGTCGACAAAACCATTCGAGTTAAATCGTCCGAGTTTATGAGCTTCTTTGTTCAAAAGCTTTGTGCGTTCCTCTATTGTGTACGACATTCGAGTAAGACGGTATTTAACCCAAATTGGTGAAAGCAGATATGTCTTTTTCTTGCCCGTCGAATACCACCAGCATCAGAACTTTCGTATCTTAATAAAAAACGACCTTTTGTTATCCGCACTTTCGACTCGAGTATTAAAAAAATCAAGTGACCATTCAATGTTCAATATATATTCTCACGGTTGATTTGTATAGTTATGAAATTGAGAGAATAGTTGTTAGTGGAAAGAAAAAAAAAACAAAAAAAAAAAAAATCTCATCATTACTGCAACGAGTATTACGAGCGTTTCGCGTGGTTGTAGGTCGTACGACGTGTGTCGTAACCGAGTGAGCATAAAGTGTACACGTGTATATACATGGATATGAAGCTCAGCAAATTCTTTGATCTGCGCCATAGATCGTGCATTCCCGTGACCTCGTAACCGACGTATGTATATATAACATGGACGCTACAGTTATATATATATATATATACATAGTCCGGGGGAACGTTGGTGGTTGGCGAAGTTGTAGCGTGGGTTATACTATTACAGTCCATGTATACGTATGATTCTAGTTAAGTAGCAGAAAGGCGTAACGAAAAATGTCCGAAACTATTGAATAATGCGTCGATTACACCCTTTCGTTTCTCAGTACGACGATATTACGTAGACACGTAATATATAGTAAAATGTTTCTCTGGAGCTTAAGTTGAACTATATAGATGGGTGGCCGCGAGAGGTAACCTTAGATCACGGCTAGTTCGAGCGTAGAACGCCTCGTTGTTCTTGTACACACACCCATATTCATGGGCATGCTGTATATAGTTGCAGGCTTCACGGAATATTATTGTAATAACGTACGCGCGTATACAGGGTATGCGATAAATTGAATTAAAAATCTCGGAGGCTGTTGGGTTTCAAAATTTTGGAGAGAAAACTTGTTGGGCATTTTTTTCTACGATGCACCGTTCGTGAAATAATCATGATCGAGTTACGGGACGAGGCAGCCAATCCGGCGCGCGGAGTACGAGTAGGAGGAGCTACCCCCACTCCGGATCTCCGCGGAAACGGATTCGCTCTCGCGTACTGATGATTTAATATCTCATAAACGGTGGATCGTAGAAAGAAATTGCTAAAGACTTTTCTCTTCGGAATCTTGAAATCTATCAGCTTGTAATTCCTCAGGAGCAATCTTTGGACACTTTGTATACTACAGTCCATTTGTGAGTATTTTACGCTTTGGCATAAGTATGCACGTGGGCTGGAGCTCTGAGAACGCCAACAAAGTGCAATTACTGTTCTCCAGATGCATATACACGCGTGTGTGCATTGCTATACACGAAGTAATAAGGTGCAAAAAAGATTTTCTCGCTCTCTCTCTCTCTCTCCCTCTCTCTGTTTCTCTTGAATTAGCAATACTCGCATAGTTAAGTTCCACACAGGTTCTCGTCTGCGATGCCGGTTCTACCGCCTTGCTTGCAGCCTCGCAACGAAGAAAAAAGATGGAATACAAGGGTGTAAGAGAAAGAGAGAGAGAGACAGAGATTACCTCGAGTCTCAGAGGGGCTCCTTTTGCCCTCCTCTTGTGTTCTCCATAGTTATATATACCGAGCGAGCCACAGGCTTGAAAGAAAAGGTTGAGGTCTGAGTTCGAGGCCGGCTCCCTCACTTTCCCACACTCGTTCCACCCGTCTACTTCTCTTTGCTTCATGCAAGCGCCTCTCTCTCTCTCTCTTTCTCTCTCCCTCTCTCCGGTATAGCTTTTACTTGCACATGCACAATTTACATGGATATGCACTTATTATTACCGTAGAGACGAACGATTGCCGAGAATGACGTGAAAGATAGAGAACCGGAGTGACGAGAGTTGGGAAAAATATCGTTGCGCTCTCTTTCTCTCTCCCTTCGCCTCTTTCTATGGTCACGAACTCGTCAATGCAATCCGGTGCATACGTGCATTCTTGCACTCTCGATCTTGCAAAAGGGGCCGGCACACAAACACACTAGTTTTTTTGCAAGACCCACCAATCTTTCCTCACACGCGTCTACCTTCGCTTTTATCGTACGAGCACATTTTTCTTTCAGTTGTTCCAGGTTTGTAGAGTGCATCTGCATCTCCACACAAGGAACCTCGAATAAACCGTTGCTCGTATCTTTGTACCGAACATTTTTACAACCCCCGGAATTTGCAAATCTATTTATTTTCCGTCTTTCTGGACAGATGCCATTTGAGAGTACATTGTACCAACAATTATTATCGAAAGTAAGGTCCGCTGTGGGGATTTTTGTTGTTAACGATCAAAAGTCAGAATCAACGAGCCCTCGTAAGGGCTGCAAAAAAAAAATTTCTCATAAAATAACTTTGTTGCGTTTTTTGCAACATTTCAGCGGTCTTGAATCTTTAATGACCCATAATACATTTAATTATTATTATCCTTGATGGTATTCATCAAGTCCACCAATTTTATGGACAACTTCGTATTTTACTGCATGTTTTTTTTCTATAGTTTGCTGATATAATCTAGAGAATTTTTCTTGGATTTTATAGAGACTATAATCTTTCATCGCGATGAGGGGAAAAAAAAAATTACCTTCGATCTTCCCTATCAATGTATTTTATGGCGTTGATAGAGGAGGGTTAATTGGATGTATACCTCGAGGGAAAATGATAAGAATGTAGAAAGGATATTTTCAACGATAACTCGAGGCTAAAGGGACCCCTGACGATAAAGGTCAGACTCTTTTACTATACCCTGTTTGTGATCCACATAGATTCTTCACCATGAAAAAGGGAAGCTCTATCTCAGAGCCTATCCCACTTGACACGCATCGTTGGGCCGATCCCTAGTGTTTTTTTTCGTTTTTTTCGTTTTTTTTTTTCCAAATATCCTTTCTCTTCTTCTCAAGGAACCTCATTAAAGTCTATCGAATTTTTTTAACCCTCTCTGTACAAGGTTATCCCCTCTCTCCAAGGACTCGGATTTTTGTGTTGGTGGCGCATGAAAATTTCTTCATGAAACAACCCGTACACAGATTGCTCCACTTTTTGTCCCTCGTTTATTTCGGATTTAAAGGCGATGAAAGGATCAAGAGATGATTATTTTTTTCCAAGAATAAAAGGAGCTCCACTCTTTTTAACTTTTAATGCCACGCTCTTTTAATTAAAAGAATAAATACTAAAATAATAACACTGGAAACAATAATAACAACAAAATCGTACAAAAGAAATAACAGATTTAAATAAGAAATGTCTTTATAAAATGTGCGAAAATTGGGAAGAATATGAAAAAATGTTCCAATCGGTTTATTTACATTTGATCAAACGGCATGCGGTTAAAAAAATTTCAATATATTTGTCTACCGCGGATATGCCACTACACCGACGCATAAATCGTGGGGGTTTTTCAGGCGAGCGAAGCTGTAAAGTGTATGAGTATTGTGTTAGGTAAACTACGAGAACAGAGGGAACCTACGATGGATGCACGGTGAAGAGAGTTCATTGAGTGCGCATTCTCAAGTAATCGTGTGACCGCCAACAGGCGCCACTTCCCTGGCGTCTTACAAAGCAAATTTTTTATATAGTTCGTATTTTTTTTATCTACTGGATTACACAGCCCTACTCTCGTGAAAAATCAAGTTCTTAGAAACTACAGGAAGAAAATGCGAATTTATGAACTCAATCAATGAAATATTACAAGTTTATTGAGACGCTGAGTCTATTTTCGAGGATTGCCGCAGTACTTTTTAAGAAAAATGAAAAATTTTGGAACTCCCGAAACGAGATAAGTTCATTCGTTCAAAAAAATTTTATTTTTTTTCTTAAAAATCTCGTCAAAACGATATTTTATTATGGAATGTTCATAGTTTGCCCAGCGGCGGATCAATTTAGTAGCGAAATTCAAATTAATGAGTCAACGGAGGGTTAAGAAAAAAAAAACAAAAATTGAAAAAAATTAGACGAAAGATTTGGCGGAGTGAAAACATTCAAACTGATATCAGATAATTACTTCATTGAATTGAACGTAAATGAATAAAAATGAGTGAATATTAATAAATAATTATTCATTTTCATCATAATGAAAATTGATTTTCAATGGTTTTTCAGTTGAACGATCACCATAATGTTCGAAGTATCTTTATATATACGCGTACACATTATCACCAGAATAAGCGAGAGAAACATGTCGGCCATGAAAAGATCAAAGCCGATCTCGTATCGAGGGGAGAACACGACGTTTATATGTACGCTCGCTTGCTCTTTATATATTCTCTAACCAACGAGAGTCTCTGACCGTGATCCTGACTTCTTACGAACTCCCCGGAGCTCGATGAACCTCGAGAAATCGATCTCGCGAGAAATGAAAGAAAACAACAAAAATACAACAACGTGAAAATAGTGTCTTGCGCGTAAAGCATTAAAAACGTTTTCGAGGACAAAAAATTGCAGTATGAATTGTTCAATTGTAAAATTCAATGAACAAAAAATGAACAAGTTTTCATTCTTTTTTTGTCGTTTCGAATTTCTGGCTTCCCTGTCACGCTTGAATCGTAGCACGTTAACGAAAAATGAATGGATGAATACACTGGTTGCTGATTAAATCGCTGCATGGCTTTGCGCGTCGTTCACTTTTTTTTAACATTATTTCAATTTTTTTTTGTTTTGTTTTTTGTTTTTTCACCTTCACTGTAATCGCACGTGGTTTGCCGCTTTTGATTTTAATGCGGCAACGTATTTCGAACGTGTCTCAGAAAGGGAACGGACGACAGCTGTGACGGACGCGAGATACGTCAATGTCAGTGACTGGTCCATCCGAGAGGGAACGTGGATGTTGGGCAGAAAAAAAAATCGCGTCACGAGCAGCGAAAGAGATCGAATCATGGGACAAGAGGAGAGGAGGTCCAACAAATACAATACCACCATCAATATATATTCGCAGGGTGATCAAGAAGAACCATTTTTGTATAACAAGTTACTGGAAATTTATGTCTCGACTTTTTACTCATTTTTATGTCGAATTTAATCCCATTAATTAACTCTTTTTTACACTTTTTTTTTGTAATTATTTTTACACGTGGTTCCTGAGACATTCAGAAATAATAATGAATAATTGAATTTTGTACTTTTTTTTTGAAACAATTTATTTTCTACTAAACCACAAGGAACATCGAAATGGCAATTTTTTCACAAATTCAATACACGGCAAAAAATTTTAGAAAAAAAATTCAACTATTTTCATACGGTGGTTTTTGCTTGATAAAATGAAGTACCAAACCATTTTGATTTTTCAAATTTTGAGCTCAGATTCGTAATTGGCGAATAATTATTTTCATTGTTTTCATCGAATTGCATGGAAGTTTGAATTGAATTGCATTTTTCTCTACGATTTTGTGGTTTAAGCTTTATTTCGTAAATTAAGTGATTCTGGATCAGCCTGTATTTTGTACAAACGTATGAATAGATATAGATAAAGGTTTCCATGCGTGGCAATGTTCTTTTCAAGGATATCCAGTCACTTGTTTGGGCCAGCGAGCTAACGACATTTAAGGATTGAAAGAAAACGTTTGAACCGAAGGACAACAGACAACAGAGTCAGGGGGCACTTATAAAATACTAAAATTCGTCTTCTCGTTAATTTACGCACGCTAACACGTAAGCAACTGAGTGTATGAGTCAATTAGTCATGCGTTCAAAGCCCCTGGCTCATTTATACGTTGTACTTTTTTTTTCAATTTTTTTTTCCTTTTTGCAATGACTTATATTTCACACACGAGTCACTAAATCGTGACTTGTCAAAACTCGTGATTTCACGTGCCGTAAGCACTTTTGCACTCGTAATGAAACACTCGTCGACCATTTGTATTCAGACTTTTTTCTCAAATAACGCTATTGGGAACGTTGCTTATTTATTATCTATTTTTATCATTTTCTCAAAAAAAGAAAACAGTTTTGTTCGAAATTATTCTCAAGTTTGTTCAATTGAGCTTGTGATCAATCAACAAATTCAAAGTTAGTAATGCAAAAATATTAATTTCGATGTCATAAAATAAACCGAGTCAATTTGTCGACAATAATAATAATTAATCTGCAAATGGGATGTGCATCGAAAAACTTTCAACTTATTTGATTGAAGGAACGATTGCTCTATAAAAAAATGAGAACGGGGGTCAGAGCATGAACAAAAAAGAAAGGAAAGAAAAAGACGGAACTTATGGTGCGTGCTCTCGAAAGAAGAAAGAGAGAAAGAGAGAGAGAGGCAGAGCGAGGCACGTTCTGTGCACAACCTGATTCGATGCTCCACTTGTTTTACGATGCGGCAGAGCTAACAAATTCTCTCGAATCTCGAGAGCGAAGTAATCGAAAGAAGAACATCCTTTTTTTCATGAAAATATCCTTTTTCCTTCAAACATTATTTCTGCCCACTAGGCCGACAAATAGTATCGAGAAAAAAAAAGTAATGTAAATGTTTGAACATTCTAATAATATTTAAGCAAAGAGTGCATCTTTGTTAACATTGCACAAAAGTGCATACGAGCATTCTCTCGAAGAAAACAGCGGGGAAGGACATTCTGCAGGGAGTTTGTCCGGCTTTTGCAGAATGCCATGAGCAAAGAGAGGACCGAGACAAAAACTGGTCTCACGCAATCTTCTTGGTTCTCTCGATTTTTTCTTTTTCTTGTATTTTTCTTCCACTGTCTTTCTTTTTCTTTGTATATATATACATTTTTTTTTTCATTTTACTTTGGCAAACAAGCCAATTCTCTCGCTTACCTAGCGGCTTGTACAGCCATTCTCGAATCACTTGCGAGCACGTCCTTTGAAATTTCATGAACGAAGGATGGCAGTTTACGAGGTGGACATAATTTTCCAAAACATACAAAGTATCGGAATTTCGATAAAATCATTGGAAAATTGATATTAGCCCGAAAAAATTCGATTGTGGATAGAATGGTGCATACTCCTTTTTTGAAAATCCGAACGAAACTCCGTACAGATTCTAAAAAATTCGAAGCACCATCGTCCATTTTTCCAAACCGTAAGATAAGCCTTATCTTTTTCTTTCTTCCGCTATGTATCTATCCCTCTAACTTAAACAAACAATCAGAGTCTTTCCCATCATTCGAGAAAAGACAGCATTCGCGACAATCAGTTGGGAAAGTTTGGTTTCTGTCGCTTCTTGTCCCCGTATTTGGTATCTAAGGCATGCGAGAACTCGGATTTCTCTATTTATTGTACCAAACACCAGATTTGGACATTCCGGATAACGTGCTAAATACACAAACATGTGTAATTTATAAAAAGATATATCGAATTGGAATGTTAAAACTCCAGTGACGTCTACAAACGCGACAAACAGCAAAAAAGTTCATTGGAGATTCGATTGTGCCTGGCTCTGCAAAAAAATCGTTAAAACAGTCTCCATTTCATTTTTGTTTCTCCATTCATTTGATTTTTCCTTGGATTCATTAATTCATGTTTCACAACGTCCTGAAGATTAATTTAGATGAATTTTTCATTTTTTTAGATGAATTTTGATGCGTGTCAAATTTTCATGTCAATTTTTACTACATTTTACTACATTTTTGACATTGGTGCTCGCTCGATTAGTTCAAATACTTTTCGATATAGATTTTCTTTCTTAAGGGCTGTCCCCGTTTTTCAATCTATAATCAAAAAAGTTTATATTCGTTAATTTAAGTGTTTTTCAATATGTCGATCGACTGTTTTATTTCTGTATTTTCCTCAATGAAAATACATCTGCAAAGGGTTGTTGTTCTGTTATTCTTGTGCGAGAGCAGGAGAGAGAAGGAGGAGAAGAAAAGAGGGGAAAGAGCATCGAGGGCGCCACCTGCAGCACGAATTGCAGAGATTCGGTGCGTCTTTGTAAAGTGACTACAGGTGGCGGTGGTAGCATAAATTGAGAGAGCAGTACAGATCGATAAGTAAGGAGGTTTTCTCGTGGAGTAACCGGAGATTTCTCATCGTACCGTAATAACCAACGTGCGATGCATATTTCACAATGAAACTTTCCCATAAACTCATTACTCTTATGATAATCATAAATCGAAAAAAGAAGAACAAAAAAAAAAGCAAAACTCTTGAGGAATTTCATTATAATATGAACGTGAAGTTAAATGATATTATTGAATTTCAATTTATTATTGTTCGAGGATGCTTATTCAAGCATCGAAGGAATGCAACTTCCGAATTGCATTTCCACTCGATGTGATAACGTGAATATAATATCGAGGGAGCGATAAAATGAGATATATATATAAATTGATAACCTTTCGAGTGTGAAAACTTTCCGTTGCACCGAATTGAAAAAAAAAAAAAAAAAAATTTTTAACTGGGACACAGGCGCTCTGAAAATTGAGAATTGAAGGTTCGAGAGAATGGACCTTGAAAAACAAACGTACATACGTTCTCAGACAAAAATTTTATCACGAAAGCGTCAGCGATATCTCATTTCTTAAAAATTTTGTTACTTTGAGGTTCAAGGAAAATTCGATAGAATGTACATGTGATTTGGTCACAACATAAAAAATGAGCGTTTCGTTTTGTACAATGAATTTCATATTTTTATCTCGAAATTCTCCCATTTGATTTTGGTTTCGAAAATAATGTTCTTATCACTGTTCCATGACTTGGTATCACGAGTAATTGAAAAAACAAAAAAAAATGCCTCTCTCTTTTGGTATTTCAAGACTTATAGTTTTTTCTTCTAGTCCCTGACACTGTATCTCAAATTATAAATGGCACAAAAGTGCAGTGTACTGTTGTATAATAATGGCGAGTTAGAAGAGATCGCAAGTGCAACAGTGCGAGAGAGAGGGAAAGGGAAAGAGTCGGTGTCAGGCGGGCAGTACGGTGTCAGAGAGCGTCATTCTTATCATGACGTGGCCGTGATAAAGCGCCCACTATTTGCAGCGCATACCAACATTGTTCCGTGTGTGTGTATATAAATCCATATGAAAACAAGCTCAACATTGTGTGAAAGTATGTGCGTCGTTAAGTGTGTTAATATGGTGAGAAAAAAAGAAGGCAGAGACAGTAATGCCAAAATCAGTAAAATTGGCTTCACTTAGAATTTAAAGTTTTCGCGCAGTAAGTTAAAGTAACTGCGAGGGTTCAAAGACGTGTAATAAAACATTTGACGACACGCTTATTTATTTTCTATGTACGTGAAAAGCTAGAGAGAAATAGTCGATTTGGTAGCGACGATGTTTCACGTTTCGCGTTCCTGACGCGTCGTCGCTCGAAAACCCAAGAGCTCAGGGGCGGTGGACGAGAAGGCTATTAGCAAGTCGAGCGTTCTCTCTCTCTCTCTCTCTCTCTCTCTCTCGTCGACGCGACAACAAAGTCTAGCATGTACGATCTATGTACGTTTTATATACCTCACACAGAGATTTATATAAATGTATATAAAGAGTTCGAGTGTACGGGGCAACGAAATATCGATCGTCCTGTAATTTCAAACTTCTCTATCGTTGCCCTGCATCTTTAGCTCTGTTTTTATTTTTTGTTTCTTCTCTCTCGCTATTTCTTAGTCGCTTTCTCCCAAGTATTTTACGCGAGATTTCATGTTTTTCTTTGACGAAACATTTCGAACAAAATATTAATTCGTTTTTTTTCTTACTAATTTGTTTATAAAAGCTTTAGAGTTGGATCGCACTTGGACGAAGCAAAATTCAACTGCGCATAATTGAAATATAAGTTGCCATATATTAGAAATTGTCATTTACTGTCTAATTATTGATTAATATGTCTGATAAGTTTGTTTTAGTAGGAACCTAGTGGGTCGTTAATAATGATATTATGAATTTTAGTACTTTTTAGTGATAATTGATACAAAGATTCAGATTGGGACAAATTTCCCGACGATTCGTCCCACACGAAAAGCCGCGACGCCTCCGCGCGCGTCATTTCGCGCCTTCCCGCTATATATATTCTCTTCCTTCCTCTCTTTCATCTCATCATAATCATCATCATCATCGTTGTCGCGAATGGCCTCCTCCGCTTTGGAGCATTATTTACGAGCGATTATATCTGCCAGGAAGCTTCGACGCTATCTTTGGCCAGAATCGACTTCCGGAACATGAACTATAACCGCGAACTCCACCTCGCGCTCTCCGTCCCTCTCCCTCCCTCTCTCTCTCTCTCTCTCCCTCTGTATTTCGCGTGCGTGCATTCGTTCCTACTAAATTAAGCCACAAATGCGTTTACGGCACTGTTGAAATTGACTACATATACCAATGCCGCATTATTATAACAACAGACAAATATCTGAAGAATAATTACAGGTTAGCTTATTGAAGCGATAATTAATTACGAGTTAACAATTATCATCAATGGAATTGCAGAAGAGCTACGAATTAATTGAACTCTCGGATTACCATAATTTTCAAGATTTAAGTTTCTCGATATTATTTCATCGTTCGGTTGAGTAATTCAATTTTTCCGAAAGAATTCCGCGATAAAATTGATTCAAAAGTGAATTGAATAGTATTCTGCTTTTTGAGCGCCTAGAGCTTCAAAGTTTGACTTTGCCCGGATCAAATAATCCTTTGAGACCCAATTTTCGAAAACTCGAAACCCAAATATTCAGAAAACGTCTGACTGCGGTCAGAAAAGAGCGTTAAATTTTTTCCGTTACTTAAATTGCTCCGATTTCAGACGAAAAAATAAACTTCGCAACATCGCGGCGAAAAAAAATACGTTAGCATTTTCGAAAATGGATGAAAAATTTGGATAAATTTCGGCAAAAATTGAAAAAATAATATAAAGAAAAACTATCCCGAGTCAACGGCACGTCGGATCTGGGTCAAGCAGCCGTACAGTTGCAGCCGATAGCTGGCTTTGATAAGGAAAATACATCGAGTGCTAGCAAGTGAGGTTCAGGAGTCTTTACACATTGAAACGTTCGTACATATACGTGTACGTGTGTACATATATGTTTCTGCAAGTGTGTTGAGATAGATTACAAACCGACGACCTACATCAATCCACGAAGCGATGTACGCGTTTTATTAACACTTATATGGCACGTAAACTACAGAGTCTACGAACTTTACCTGAGCTACACACGCGTTAGACTCTCATTTAATACGTCATTCTACTCGCATGTACAATCATCGTTTTATCTATTTCTTGAAAATGCTTTTAATTATTATTATGTTCTACATATTCGCGGGAATTCATTGACTTGAATTTCGAGTGGATTAATCATAATAATAATAAAAATGGTATATTTTTATTAAATAAATAATAGCCGTGCAGACTCGCGCATCAATCGTTGATTGGGAAGCAGATTTTTCAAGTTTCGAAAGGTTCTGAAGAATTGAAACTCATTAGTAAAAATATAGCTGCCTGCATTCAACGAGTTTCTGTACACGAGCAACACTTCTGCGGAGGTGTAGAAAATATTTATTAGAATCGTACCACCAGCTGCTGCAATGAGGCTGAATTTTTCTTTTTAACTTCGTCTATCATTTGATATATTCGATATATTTGAACAATTGATATTCTTTCCTTCTTTTTATAATTTATCGTTATTGATTGTTACATTTATATTGTTTCGATGATTCTGTTGAATGAAATATTTACCGAGTTTATAATCGAGCACATAAAACTTCGACTTGATCTGATGCTACGTATATGTGCAGTCACGTGTATTTGATCGAGCGTTCAGATAGCTCACGACCTCTTGATGGGGTTTTACAATTGAAAAAGATGACGGAAGATCATATTTATCAAGACCCGTCGAAAGTATCTCTTGCTCTTTCTTAAACTCGTTCTTGGAGCGATGAAAATAGTCTATGAAATATTTGAGTTTTTCCTTTAGGCCATGGATCAGTCGTTCGATCGATGAAAATTCTGCTGCGCATTCAAATGAGACTCGCGCATTTGAATTATCGAGTAAATTAAAAGTTACTCGTTACACGATGTATTTTTTTTTCATCTCGTAATATCGAACGTCTCCGATAAAAATGCTGTAGAGCGTCTCGAGTATGCAAAGCCGAAAAGCCTCACATCGAAGGATTGTATGGATTTTTTCTCTCTTAAGAACAATCTTGTATCATGTAACGAAAATGGCTGAATTTTTAAGTATTTTTGTTAAATCTGTGATGAGCAACAGTGTTTCATTGGAATATAATTTTTGGGAGGGACTGTAAGTGTAACTTCTCGATCATGGTTCCGTTCGCTACTCCTACCGTCATATTCTCGGTGTCTGCGGAGTTGATAACCGCTGATAAGACCAGACGCGGTAAATATAGATAGAGGGAAGCGCGAGAACGAGAGTGAGAAAGCGAGACAGTGGACACATTGTTCAGACTTTTTTCTCCTTTTTTTTTTCCTTTATTCTGCCTCTGTCCTTCTCTCTTGTCATCAGCGAAAATCGTGGCTGTCACAAACGTTACAATGCATTATCGCTGCGAAGGCGTTTCGTTGTTTTATGCATGTTCCACAATTTTTTTCATTGTTGTTATTGACACGTCGTACTTTCCTTCGCATCGATTTCGGTCGAAACTCCAAACAATCACAATAAATGAAAAAAATGGCATTAGCCAAGTTAAGAGAAAAAAAATAGTTTTAATACATGCGATTTTGCACGATTTTTTCGCATCGGTCAGTTAATCGTGTTCAAGTTCGTGAAAATGAATAATTGTTTGAAAAAGAAAACAGCAATTTAGTATGACGATGAAAAAGTCATTTTTTTATTTAAACGTTGAATGTATTTTGCTGAGCAGCCTTGATTGAGATTTCGAACGTCATGATCGAATGACAGAATGATATTTTTGCAGTTCATAGCCATCGATAACATTTTTTCTCTCCAATGTTACGATTGGGCGGGCAAAATAAATAAATAAAATATCGAGTGGGAGCGAAGAGATCGGGAGAATCGTTCTTGATATCAGACGAAGTTCAAGGTGAGATTCATCTGTGCGTTCGAGCTTGAAGATATAAGCGAGTATATCGTCGGGGGCCTTATCTCGACATTGCAAAATTCGGAGAATTTCAAACGCCACTTGTCGGACACACTGGTCGTCCCGCGATATGATAAGAAAACAAAAAGTGAAAAATAAGAAAATAATCGTGCGAGAGGCAAAGGATGTGAATTTGGACTCCCACGCACATTGAAACTGCAGTGAGAATTACAATTTGTCATCACTACCAAATTTTAATGCAACGAACGAGAATTTTTTTTTTCTTTCAACTTTATCAACGAATAATGATGATAAAAGCATAATTATTAATCGTAATGACATTGAAACAAGTCAAAACGATGGATCAACAGATTTTCAAAAGGATTTCTGTTCGTCGAGGAAAGAAACGAGTGTATTTCGCGCCCGCGAAGGACCGGAGGTTGGGTAAAAACAGCGATTTCATGGATATACGGGGTCATTCGAATTCGACGTTGAAGGCCACATTGAATTTACACGGTACGTCGCGTGATTGAAAGATTGTCAGAGACAAAGTGCTCAGGTACGAAATAAAAAAACTGAAAATCAGTACACGACGTGTTTTTTTTTTCTCTACGAAATTCGACGTTCGTGATTTAGCAATTTATTCAAGGAACCAATAGGAGGTCCTGTTGGCAAGGCCAACAGGATGCAACGGAAATCCGTTGAAAAGGTCGTTCGAGAAGACTTCGGTCCTTGAAGTCTTGAAAACATATGGTGTGAGAAAGAGGCGATGGGTCAAGGAGGCAAAAGCTTTGCGCAAATACTTGGTTGGACATCGTGAAAATGTAATGATCCTGGAGACGAGTTTAGAATCTCGAGTGAACAGTATCAAAACTTCAGAAGTTTGATTATACGTTTTCAGTTTCATTTACTCAATTTTTTTTTCTCTTCTTTAACCGAAAGTGTGTTCGGAGTAGTTTATTTACGTGGAGCTCGTATTTCAGTATTATTTTGAACTGTTTTTCATATTTTCTTCTTTCGGTTTCTTAATTATTTTGTAAAATTATGCAGAATGAATAAAAATGGCGCGTTTAAATGACTCGGCTGGTCATTTGTCACGGAACATAAACACAAATGGAAAATTTTTGCAAAGAAATCGTCTGAGCTCTGGAACTTTAGTGTGATCGAGCGTATAAAGTCAGTGAAAAGTAGAAATAACAAAAAAAAAGTATTAAAACAGCTCAATCGAAAAGCAAAGACGAAGGAACTTCAGAGGCGAGAAAAAAATGTAAAAAATTCCGACGCGTATTCCACGCTGTCGATTTGCATTTTTCGTTTCTTTTTTTTTTTTTTATATAACGAACGATAAGTTCCGTCCATACATCTGTGCTCGAGCTCGTTAAATTAAAACACGTAAAGTCGTCTGTGTGTCTGCGTTTAGTGCCGGAAATTGTGAGTGCTTCGATAAACATGCAAATCGTGGCTCGAAGTAGAAAAAACCAGTGCACAGTCCGACAATATTTCAGCTTTTCAAGGTCTATCGAAAAATCATTCATTTCATTGTGTATTTTCAATTCCTTCATATTGCAGTATTTTTCTAACATGGCTTATTTTTACAATTCACTATTCACTATTTTAATTATATTTGTAAATAACTTAATTCCGTCTTTTCATTGTCTATTTTTGAGTTACAAATAATTTTTCATTATTTTTCGTATCCTGGTGCTTAAAAAGATTTTCCTTTTCAGATTTTCCTCTGACAGTCAATATCTTACGAGTTTAATGAAAATATCTCCGCTTCGTATAAAAGTGTACGCTTTTAAAATACGTTTTTTAGATTTTTTTTTCTTCACTATTCGACTATCGCAATTTCGTTATCTATCCTCGTCGTCGTAATATGTTAGCTGATCGTCGTCGTCGTCGTCGTCGACACTGACCTAGACGAACATTCAGCGCGCTTATTCACGGTGATGTATACACATGTACGTATTATTAGTATAGTTGGATTGCGTAACAGTGAAAGATAGAGAGAGAGAGAGGGAGAAAGGGAGGGAGAGAGAAAGAGAGGAATGAGGAGGAGAAGAGAGAAAATCTCGAGAACGAGTCTGCTCTATCTGCGGTGGAATTTATAAATTCATATTGTGAGCTACACATACATGCATAGTCACATACACACACACACACACACACACACATATATATACACATATACTATGCAAATGCGAGTATGTGTAGCTTAAATACGTTGCTGGCAAATATCGTTAAAGGCACATTAAAGCTTCAAGCATATGGCTAAATATTCGCAGCGTTTCTACGTCGTGAAACTCTCTGTGAAATTTCTGAGCGTTCGCGCTTCTAGCAGGGGAGATTAAAGAATCGTAAACTTGTAGGTAGTACAGTGAAAATTATAATTTTGTTGAACAAGTGCTTCGTCAAGTTTTTCCGAACCGAAATAGTTGGGAAATGATTAAAATGACTAAATCAAAACGTTGCTAATATTTATTGCAAAAATTACGCCAACAATAATAAAAACGAGTGAAAAATTGATGATGCTTTTTCGAATGTTCTTTTTTTTTTGTTGAACTCGAAACTCCTGAAAAAATTATATCACGAGAGAAGGTCGTAAGTTGCTTTATTAATCTAGCAAAACGAACAAACGACTCGTCTAGCGTGTCAGCAAAACTGAACTGAGACGAGAGAACAACACACAACGCTCGGGGAAAATGATGTCCTCGCGCTTGCACCGGCGATGCACGCACATAACAACAATTATTATATGGGCCAGTGCACGAGGCGTGGGACGATCGCGGGGAGACTCTCATTGTCATTAACCTCGTGTGTCCCGCAGTCGCCGTACAATGCGCTGTATGGCGACGAGCTTACAGCATTCGAGGGACTTCATCTATGCATGTACAAATATTACCGATCCATCGGACATTCTGACTCTAATTTACACCCAACTGTTCATTTGATCCTGATCTTATGCATTTCTTGTGAATTCTTTCCCTTAAATTTGTCCAAATTGAATGAAATAAAAATTTCATAATGATAGTATGAGAAAAAAAAATGTGTCTCCAGGAACGGTCAGTAAAATATACGGTTCAAAAGATTTAAAAAATTGGTTTTTCAGTTTCTTACTCAAATTTTTAATATCAATAAAACAATTGAAGATTTTTCGATCAAACGATCGTATTAAGAAGAATATGAAATTGAAAATCATGGAGGTCTATTGAATAGACTTGGAACGTCCAATGTACAAACGATATCAAGCACGCATATATATAAGACATGTACTACAATGCACTTTCAACTATGTTGCACTCGTCGATCTGTGTGTGTGTGTGTGTGTGTGTGTGTGTGTGTGTGTGTGTGTGTGTTTTGAGGTTCGAAATGAAAAGGGCGTGAGTGAAGGAGCGTTAGACGTTAAGTTGAGTGGAATCGGGTCTTTTCATATTGAGTTTTCGATTTGTGCGCATGTGATTGGGCACCAATACGAATGCAAGTGAGAACTTGAACGTAAACTACGTGTTCATTGGTGGTGCACACAAGAGACGCAACGTAACGTCGAGACTTTCAGTGAATTTGTGTGGGCGCGAATTGTAACGTGTGTCTTTATATTTCTCTTTCTTTCTCAGTACATATATTCGAGTATCTCGTGACTGGACGTTTAGTTACAGTCAAGGCCGTATATCTGCATCCTGCACTCTTCTCTTGTCAGTCAAAGAGGAACGGGTTATTATCGCACCAGAGGTACGTTTCGTATGTGTCACAGACACGCAGTCTGCTCTCCTCTCGTAGCTTTCACAACCGAACTAATTCTCGCAAGGGTCAAATATAACACTTCCAGCCATATTTGCAATTATTTTGATATCGTATAATCAATAACAAAAATTCTGCAATTTATCTATTCTTTCATTTTTGTGATCGGGACTCCATAGAGTTATGAATAAAAAATGAGCCAAGGCAGTGGTAAAATAATTTTTATGATTTTTTGAATTATACTAAAAATTGATGAAAATGTAAAAGATTTTTTATTTCGAATTCAAGAAAATTATCAGTTTGCACTGTACGCGTGTGGAAGATCCTAAATGTTAAATCTTCCGAGGTCGAGACACTCGTTTATCACTGTACGGCGATTTCAGTATAACCTGAGCAGAGTTGAGTTCATGAACGCGTAAAATATGTAATTCATGATACGACGAGGAGGGAACTTGGGGGGAATGAGAGGGCAAGTGGCGCCGGTTAAGGTGTATTATTACGAGGGTTATGTGGGCCGATCGTCGTTATAATTGAGAAAGCAGTGCGTTATCTTCGTCGCAAGAAACTCGATGATATATAGTTTATTGGACTGTCATGTTATTTTAATGGCGAGAGTGAACCAATGTCTCGAACCATCATTAAAAAAAAAAAAATCGTCCATCCTACTTATTTTTTGCAGTTTTGGGCGATTATTAAACAACGAGTATTGCGCTTTTTCGAGGCAAATGTGAAGAAAATCTGAATAGCCATTATTTGCGACTTGTACAGATGCGAAATATGAATAAATATAGTAAAATTTCGTACTTCTTCATGAAAAAAAATACGTCCTCTCCTGAACTGGTGTGAACGCAGGTATAATTTTTTTTTTTTCCAACACATTACACTACCAAAATCGTCAGAGAATTTTGTCAATACTTTTCCTACCATGGTTTTCATCTAAATAAATAATAAAAAATTGGTTTGGAATCTCCGGATATCGAGGTCAGATTCGTAATCAATGACTTCTTAAAAAGACCGATTAAAGATTCCGAGTTAGAAAATTCGAGTCAATTGCACCCAACAACAAATGTATGGCCCAAAAGATTAAATTCTGGAAAGACACTTTGCATTTTATAATAAAAGATTTCGGAGGACATTTAGGAGGTTATTCGGTGTATTAACGAAAATGCTACCATATCAGGTACACCCTGTATAAACCGATGAAAAAGAGAAGAGTTTTGCAGGGATAATTTAGCGGGCCGGCACTTCCTGGCATGTGGGTATTTTGCGTGGGTATCTTTGCAACCGTACGTTAACTTAGCATGGTACATGTTGAAAACATACGTAGATTATATGCCCGCATATACATTAGAGTACCTAAAATATACACGTACACAAGCAATCAAGTGACTCGTTGCGATAAACGTGATATGAACCTGCGACTACTGTGAATGTCGTGATTGCTCAATGACAAAAAATTTATTTCGGAGGCAGCAATTGCAAAAAAAAAAAAAAATTAAATCATTATATTTGAGGGAATAATTTGATGAAAATAACTTTTCACCAATTTTCATAGTCATTACTCGTTCATGACGAAGTTTATGAGGATTAAACAAGAATCCGAAGATAAAAATGGGTGACAGGCATTCGTCCCCTTCGCCCGTGGTAGCTAAAAGGAATTTGGAATTTAGACCAGATCGCTACGATCAAGAAACGTGACTCGGGCGTCAAATGTTCTCATGTACATTTAAACAAATCCAGGGTGTCGCAGAAACCTCATCAACTAAAGTCTATTTGAATTCGGTACAGAATTCGGAATCGATAAGTCGTATGAAGTCTTTTTCAGTATTCGACTCACCATCGATGAGTTATTAATAATCAAAGTTGAACGAATCAGCAATAAGTACAAACGCGGAGGCTTCCGCCCACCGAACTCATTGCAATTCACTGATTCCTTCAACTTCGATGATTTTTCACTCGTCACCTATGAATCGGATTGAAAAATTTCATTGTACTTTTTGGTTACAAATTTTTATTCTGCAGCCGAAGAAAAATTATTGACTATCAATCGTTGGACACCGTGTATACAGTAGCTGTAAGTAATTGCGCGTTTTTGGCACGATCTCGAGGCCCCCACGAACGATCGATAAACCACCACCATCACCAACGCGGACAACCCAATTTCCTTGTGGTCCGCGCGTCTCCCTATTCGGCATTCCACCACTGCGTGCCCCACTCGAAGGTCGGTTTTGGCTCTCGTCCTCTGGATTGGTGAGCACCGATCAGACGAGTGTAATTATTCAAATGAGTCAAGTAAAACGCCAGCCTCGAATACATATAGCCACAAAATCAACGAGAATTCGCAACATTCATCTACGTCTATGTGCACAACTGTCACAAAGTTTTGAAATATTCGAATTCTTCATTCTCATTTTATCGAAAATTCTCTAAAATGAAACTTTTATTAAGAAAAAGAATATTGATTAATAAAAAAAAATAATAAAAACTTATATTTATCGAGTGACGATATTTTCAAACTTTCTGTCTGTAGTGTACGAGTTCGTAGTTTTCACCTTACAACGATTTCGTATTTGAGGAGAAAGGGCGCAGTACTATAAGGAGGTTCGAGTTCCTACGACTCTCGGCTGCACTTCTCTTTGCATTTTCAAGGATGATGCAAAAAAATTGCAAGATTTTAAAAGCAATGGCAATAAAACAAAGGAAAATAGAAAGGTGAAAAAAAATTGAAAGGAATGGAGGAAGAAAACGCGACGATGGAAGAGTCTCGCTGCAGTTATTGGCCGGTTAATGTGGATCCAACTGTCATGATTTTAAATCCAAGGACAAAAACTCAAATTTGTTTAAAAGTTCAAAGTACAGAGAAAGAAAATGTTAAGAAAATTTCTCCAAAATGAAGTAACTTTATAAAGTAAACGTTAAGTATTGATTTCATGAATATTTTCAAACCTCCCGACAGTCAGGGAAACGTAATTAAATTGCAAGTGTGATTGAGGTGATTCAGAGCCTAAAAAAGAAGTCAATTGTCACGACAATTGGAAAGTGTCTGAATGTTTAAGCCGGGGTCACTCTCATTTTGAATACAATGTCAAGATTTTGAAAGTATAATAAGAATCGACAAGTACATGGAAAATAATGGATCTCACTATTGTCAAGATAAATTGTCACTGGTGTTAATAAAATGGTATTGAATGCATGTATTTTAATCGAAATTGAGTGAAACGTGCATGCAATTTGTTTGACGTGTTTCATGGTCACAGTGTCTTGTCAGTGTGACTTGTCAAAACAATCAATAGTATAGAATTGATTTTGATGGAACAAGGAGTGAATCCAGCTGCGCGAATAAATGGATAAGAAAATAGTGGATCTAATGAAATGAGCGATGCGGTATTTAAATTCATGTCAATCGAAACGGGATGAAACGTCCATTTTGTATGACTAGTTGTACACTGGGGATTTAAATAACTCATAGAAAACAAGCGTCAATTAGAGGACGGCCAATTACTGTGCGAGCGCGCAACCGGTCTCGGTTGGCAATTGCGTATATACGACGACATGGCGTGGCCGAGAGAGGACGAGTAACTCGACGAGGCCGCGGAGGGAGAGCAGTATGGCAGTAGTGCAAGCGTGCATAGTCCGATTGACGGAAGTGGACACGCTGCAAAAGTAGGGAGAGAGTGAGATGGATGCGACGGTCCAAGATAGACTGAGAAAGATGAGGAGAGAAAATAAGAGAGATAGAAAAAGTGCTGCCTCGGTCGGATGACGTCACATCCGTTCGGCTTCGAGCCACTGCTCGGACGGGCATGCTCCCTTTTTCGCGGACGTTGAGCGTGCACGCGTGTTCATACGCACACGTGCATGCTCACACGGACAAAAACACGTACTTACAACATTCGTGTTAAATACTTGCTTGTATGAGGAGTAAATTGAACGTGTATGGGATAAAAAGCGCGAGCAGCATTCTCATTGAGAGCTAGAGCAAGAAAAAAAAACCAACAGTCGTACGAAAGTTACTAGAGTGAATCTCTGGAAGCGTATAATACTTGAGGAAAATTCAACGAGCTCGAGACATTCGCGTTGGTTCAAGAACAAAAAGAAGGAAGAAGATGAAAGGACGAGAAAAAAAACGTGTATTATACGAGAAAACTATGAAAGAACGAATGGCTCTTTCATTAAGGCAATCGCTCTCTAATTAGGTGGGATTTAATTTGATGATCGTGCACTTGAGAGCATCGCTGTTGGATCCGCAACGCGAAAGAGATCGATCGGGCACACGCTACATACACGGAGATTCACAACAATTGGATTGTTTATCAGTTAATAAACCAGTCAAGTGTGAGAACGTTGGAAACGAGACGATGATGAATAACTTCTAGAATCTCTCGTGATCGTGCTGCACGATGCTGGGGGAGAATGAGCTACTGCACTTTGCAATGATGCTGTATAGAGGAAGCTGGCTTTATGATTGTTTTCTGTTCCTTCGTATGGGATTCGTTTCCAATCCGAAGTATAGATGCGATAGTTTCGTTCTCTGTACTGCTGTATACCGATGATAACACGTTCGAAACAGTCGATCATGAAGACTTTATATCTACCGTTAAATCATCCTTATATACAGGAAATCCTAGAATTCACGATTAACCTTTGGAAGTTGAACAGATCGTGAAATGCTGAGTATAAAGCAGTCTTCGACCCTGCTTTTGCTCTCTGATGTACCGTTAATTAAATATGAATGAGCCAATGGGGTGCGTCTGTAAACACGCCCCCTGGCCTCACGGACAAACTTCATTGGTCATCCGGAATGATCAGTCCTTTTTCCTCGGAACTTCAAGAACGCCAGACTTTCTGAAAACTGCCTGTCACTTCTGGGTCAACCTGTATATAGACGTTTATTGTAAAAAAAACATACAGGGGGTGTGTAATATAAGTGGGAATGAAGAAGAGAAACGCCTAATTTGCTAAAATACGGGTTACTCGTATTTTCCCTCTCATAGCAGCCGGTTCTGCAGTACAGACCTTACCCTATGGAAAATGATGCGGTTATGGTAAATAGGCAAATGTATATACAAATAATGCATCGAACGTTGCCAATCTCCTTCGTCGTTTCTTTCTTTTCTACGCTTCCTGCAATTTTCCTGTCTCTTTTTCGTTTCGTTACTCGCGTGTAAGGGAAAAGACACCCCCGTTCGTCGAGCGTATGATTAAAAGATCGATGGATCTAATGCGTACACGGGATGTTGAGAGGCGCGCGAGAAAGCCCACGTCGTGAACTAAGCTCGCGGTGTGGTCCGTTGATGATAGCCACTCCAGGTTCACTCGTGCATTCGACGAGGACGTTCGCATTTTGCGACTTGTATATTGCACGCTTCGCTGATCGGTACCATTCAATACACCGATCGGTCGTAAAACACGTTGATTGACGAGACTTGCAGCGTAGAAACCATCAGCTAAGATGTGTACCATCTTTTATCTCAATGATATCTCTGGATCACCACCTTACAGAGGATTTTGTAGCTAGATAAACATCATTCGATTCTATATACTCTGTGAGAAACTCGTCGTCGGATGATGGATAAGATCTGGGCGAGCGTGACGATGAAGTTCTGAAGATTGAAGAGACGAGACTCGGAAATTGAATTACTTTTTCAAGGCTATTTATCAGTTGATCATAGGGTAAAAATCCGACTACGTCATTTTTTCCGGCAGAGTTGAGTTTGTTTTTTTTTATTTATTCGACACATCAAGCATCTCCGAGAAAAATGGGCATCTGTTTTTCCACTATCTCTCCCGCCCTTGCGTGACCGATTGAGCGTCTTAAGAGCCTTATACACCTTCTGGATGTTACCTGTGCCAACTATATAGCAGCGGTAAAGTCATCGATTGAACGTTTCACGTACAGCCACGATGGAATATTTGAGGATAGATTAACATGATGTTGAAATTGAATAAACCGTTTAGTAGCAAATTGAGAGTTTGCATCCAACAAGTATCCAGTTAAACAGCATTGAGAGCCCGTAACGCGATGGCATATATGAATCAACTAGTTCGCGACGGTAAATGAAATATTAATATAGAACCGTGGTTTTGCGTTTGTTCGTATATCCCATTTAACAGCTCTACATTGCCGTTGGATTGCTCCGTTCCCATGGCTTATATACTCCGGGTGAGAACGACGTATAATGTGCTACGTTACGTTCTCCTACGTAGTCGTATATGCTTTTTAATTGGCTATGTCAAGACAGTGAGCGATCTTATCAAGTGTATGTATAAGCGGGACGACGCGAGAACCCGACGGGGTCTCAAGGACGTACTCTCGAGCGTGTAAGTATGGCACACAGCTTGAGATAGAAAAAAAAGGTTACGGTAATTGCTGAATTGGCGATCATCTTTGGAGACGCCTTTGCTCTCGATCTTATTCATGTTTCTTGTCATTTGGTTATTCAAAATATTTTAGTTTTCAGCTGAAATAAGATTTCCGCTATTGACCACTAACATATTTGAATCCGCGAGAGTTTTCACCTCTGTTTTGATGGTGGCATCGGAGAGCTGCCTCCACGTCGAAGTAGTTGTGCAATGTCACGAACCGCGAGACTGCAGCAAACTGTTACATTTGGTAGAATCCACTTCCACGAATAATAATTATTTCTCGAGTAAAGGGTAAGAACTCTTGCTCTTGATTCCCAAGAGCGCTGCTTTTCTTAAGGTTGATGAGATACTTTAGCTTCTTCACGTTTCTCTGACTTATCGCACTCGCTGGAAGATGCCGACAGTCAGCTAAACGCTTCGTTGACTTGACCAGCAACGACCAAAGTTCCCCGCCACTCTACAAAGATCTCTTGTCACTCTCTCGTAATATTACAATGTCGCCTTCTGTCTTTTTGCAGATTGGGCGTCACTAATCGAGTGTTTAATGGCAGCAGCAGCAGCAGGGGGGAGTTTCGTGGAAGCGATATGCGCGAACGAAATTGACTCGATGTTGAACGTGCGGCTAGATTGTTATCGAGTTGCTCGTTTCTTTTCGTAAATATGATTAATGAATGTCAAGTTCCATTCGCGAGTCTTTGATAAACTACGCATCAGGGCACGTTGATCGCGGTAACGTTTGCGATTTCGAGAGCTCCGTTCCCAGCGAGATTGATATAATCTCTGCTTCGTTTTACAGATTGGTTTATTCCTCAATATTTCTCTTATGCGTTTCGTCATCCAGGGACAACTCAAATACGTACGCTATTTCGGAACAGTGTGTGCGAGTAAGTTCGTACGTGAAAGTAGCGATTCATCTCCGACCTATTATTCACATCGAACGCCCCGTACTTTCTATCCAAAGCCAAAGTTGTACGTAGCCCCCCCCCCCCCCCCCCCCCCCCCCCCCCCCGCCCCTCTTGCCCTCCATCCAATTTCTAATCGTGACTTTATATCTCGCTTAATCTCGACTAATTATAGATTGTGTGTAGCTGTCTAATGACGAGAGACTGTATATACCGGGGGCTCTTTCCGCCTGGACTCGTTCGTATATAGATATCATAATAGGCCGTTAATAATGCATTCGAAACAAGAGATCGCACCGTAGATATTTTTTTATACGTTAAGTCACGGAGAATAAATTATAATGCACGGGTATATAAGTTTGGACTTTTTTTTTCTTTGCATTCTCGATTTCGACTCTCGTGCATTGAGGATATGGATGTTAAAAATGTTTTCTTTTTTTTTTTTCGAACACGCCCGCAAACCCAAAGTAGGTACCTTATGTAGCAAGAAGAATTCTCTACCAACCCAGGCACCTACATCTTCCGGATACCCCTTGGGAGAAAGTGTATGTATAAACGGCGATCAAGGAGGCACGATCTTCTCTCTCGACTCTGTGGTCAGCTACCTCCTTCCTTCAATTCTCTCACTGTCTCTTTCTCTGCTTCTTTCATTTTTCTCTATATCTCGGTCTACACGAGAACTTTATAACGCGCTGATCAAGCGATAAATACCTTCTCCTCGCACTTTACGTTTTCGCCTGCCGGTAATATCATGGCTATCGGAAGATCAGCCAAAATGTTGGGCGTTGAGCTTTTATTCGAATTATTTACAACTCTTACTTACGAATCTCATCACTTTCGAACGCTACGCGATCTCTCAGTTTATGAAAATTAAAGAATGTTGGAAGGACTTACCTATTTTTCCGTTGGGGCTGTAGGGGTCGTAGCTTCCTGAGCTCATAGGACTTGCGTAACCATTGTTGTTCGGGGGTGGTTGTTGTGGTTGCGCCGGAGGTTGACTTATCGGTGTCGAATGAGCCATGGGAGGTTGTTGTTGTTGTTGTTGTTGTTGTTGCTGCTGCTGCTGCTGTTGCTGCTGCTGCTGCATTTGTAACGTTTGCACTTGGTTTTGGGAGGCTGATTGTTGGGAGGGTTGCGGTTGCGATTGTTGTTGAGACTGTGACTGTTGTTGCTGCTGCTGCTGCTGTTGCTGTTGCTGTTGCTGTTGCTGCTGCTGCTGTTGTTGCTGTTGCTGTTGGGCATTGGACAGTTGTTGTTGTGGGGTCGTATAAATGAGGTGTTGAGTTGGGAGCGGACCTTGCGGCGAACTTGGACTATTCGGTGCCAGCCAATCATTGGGTCTCGGACGTTTATTACTGCTGGCTATACCAGCGAAGAGGCCACTTCCCGGTCCGACTGGTCCCGTAACCGCTGACGCGGAAGTCGTAGCTCTGTGCTGTCCTTCTGGTGTCTCGGCCTTAATTAACGCGACCGCTGGACCACCTCCGACCGTGGGACCCTCCGAGGTATCCATATTGGATGGCGGACTCATCCTGGATGAGGGTGCCAGAGCAAGCCCTGTAACGGTTCCACCGCCTCCACCACCGCCACCAACGTCACTCGCCGTCGTCGTCGACGTCGTCCCGGGAACACCGCCCCGCGACGCCTCATTGTAACGCACCGTAACGTTGTTGCTCACCAAACTCGTCACCGTGACACGTGTTCTACCGACTTTAATGGAAACTGTCGAGGGTGAAGCACCACTTGCAGCTCCGCGCATATTGTCGAGGATGACGTTGTCACCGGCGGGCACAGTCTCATGTACCCGTTCTGCTACGCACATTCAAGGGCTCAGAATACGGCTGCTTTCTATTTATTCACGAATCGCCCAACGTTGCAGGAGAACTCGTGTTTCGATGTTACTTTCAATAGATTGTTCAACGAACGCGGCGATCAATGCTGCTCGTGCATCAGGCGAATGTGTAGAAATCCGATTCAAACGACTCACCATTGATACCCGATTCGTCCAGCGTTTTTTTTATTCTCTTGTTTTTCCTATCGGAATCTTTTTTACGATGGATTGCCAAGGGAACGCCAGATGTTCGAGATTGTCGACTGTCTAGTGCTTGTCTCTCTTCACCCTTTCGTGTTTTTATCCAAAATTATAGGCCTCCTGGGTAAGAAGAGCGATAATCGCAGATTCCTTTGATAAGCATGTACCACTTATTGATCCAAATTCTGGGGATATATCGTTATAATCGTAATACACCGTTAGCGATCGAGCCACGGCTTTTTCCATCATGTGCCTTCAGACTTTCAGCTATTTTCGTTTTTACCAGCCCTGACCCTTTTCCCCAACGTCACCGCCGTCTTTTGTTTTCCGTAACTCCCGTCGTTAACACTAACACTGATGACACTTTGCCACTTGAAACCAAAAGAGAATTCCTATTTTCACTTTTCCCTTCGCGTGATATTTCTACTCGTTACATATAATCTATGTATGCATTATATACAATCCAAACGTTATCTCTCTGCTGTATTTGAAAATTAAATTTCATCACCGCGAAACATTCACGGAGGCACAGTGTCCGTACCTGATTCTTGTACTGTGATTTCGAATAAAAGCTCCACGCTTCGCTCTTGTTTATCTTCGGTTAGTCCCTTTCACGTTTTATTCCTTTTCTTTTGACGTCCGCGAACGAAGATAGACGCACAACACGCACACACATACACATATACACACGGTCTGTCGCACGAGAAACACTTGCTCGCTTTCAAAAGCCTTGACTCTTAATCCACGAAAAATAAAGTCTTCACCGTCTCTGTGATAAGGCGAAGTCTCTCTTTTTTTTTTGTCTTTGCACTGGAGGTTTGTTGGTTCACACTTTGTAATTTTTTTCACTTGAATATTATCACGCTACTTAATATTATTATGTTTACTTGTCAAATTATTTATATTCCATCGACCATTACATTTTCATGTGGGCATCGAGACGCTTCGTTGCATCCCGCTCGTCTGTGATGGTCTCTTTGCTGTCCTGAGGTATCTGAAACATTAAGAAAAAAGAAAAGACGACATTAAAAACCTCTTGCAACAATGAATGGGACATGAGAATAGTAATGTGGGTGCTAACTCGGCAAATTGTTTCATCTTTCAGTCGAGTCGAAACGTTTGGAAATATGAGAAACAGGTACACCAAGCAACTTGAAATACGACAGTATCCGTCAACACAAGCTAATACACTGTATGAAAATAGTATTAAGTATAGAGAGATCCCGCTGGGTACCTGGTACCGTGACGCAGTTGCCGAAACTGCCGGACTCAAGGCCCCCTCTTTGGGCGGGAGAGTGGGTCCGGGAGCCCCGAGAATTCGGTAACGGAGAAGGCGAGGAAGAGAGAGAAGGACGCGGAGATATGAAGAGAGACGAAAGAAGTGAAACGCGGCACGAAGAGGCCAGCCAGCGGAGAAGCGAAGGGTAAGACGAACACGCGCGCGCGTTCATGTCCCGCGACTTTCTACGCAGTCGAGAGAGACGAGAACGAGACTCGAGCGCGACTGGCCCAAAAAAAATGAGCGTAACGTTCCTCGTTCGAGTCCTCCTGTCAGCTCTCGAAACTCTTGTTTACGTGGACCCACCTGGAGAAAGAGAGGGAGAGAGAGCTATACAGAAAACTCACGGAGCTGTTAGGCCCAACTGAGCAATCTGGGACCTCATTCTACGCTCGGCGTGTCAAAAAATATTCAAGCCTTGTTTATTGCTACCGTTGTCATGGTAAGAAACGTATCGCGTTTTTATATCCTATTGCTGTGCCGTTGTTGGCAAAAACGTTATCAGTGCAACTAAGCATTAACCAATTTGTTGCGCGCCATGGACCACAAATGGCTTTTTTCTTTGAGGAGTTTGCTATAACTTCTCAGCCAAGAAAACATACAAGTTTAAAGGAGGCAATCATTTCCGGGTCGTGGACTGCAAATAAAGTCTCTGGTATCCGTCTTTGCGCATGGACCAAATTTGAGACAGTTTTGGGTCATGATAAAAAATTCACTCGCGGTACGGAATGTGTTAATGATGTTGTACGAAGTCAAGACTTTCCAACTCGAGTTAACTGGAAGTAAGAAGTAACTTTGTGGAATATTCGGAAGGTTAGAGTGTGCAGGAAATCATAGTAAAGCAAAGATGAGAGAAAACGGTCAAGATAGGCAACCTTGCGCCGCAAAGTGTGAAAGAGACGCTCATGTGAGTCTCACGGACAGAGCGTCGCAACGGGAATTTAAGGTGAATACATGGAAGGGAAAGCACGCGGCAGACTGTGAACTCAAGAGGTAAATTCTGATCACGAATACGTCCCGTCGGTGTCGGCGCTTCGCCTGTCAACGTCGCGTCCGGTTCCTGACACCTTAACCACGGTAACACCTAACGCACATCCCAACAGCACTGATGCCACGAAGAAACTTTGTACCCAAACCCGATTTTTTTTCTCGCTTTGCTCACTTCCCGTCTATGTGACTAAAGTTAACCAGCTCCTGTTCGATCCCACTCAATTTCTCTCTCACGTTCCTCGTCGCCGGGCTAAGTCAATGACGCAACCAAGTGAAGTAAGCTCGACAATTGCTATAAAAAAATGTACGAAGATACTCTGGGTAATCATTGTCGCGTGATAAAACTACACAATAAGAAGTGAGAATTCGATGTGCCGAAACAAACGGTAGTGGAAAACATAAGACGAAAAGACCAATGAATTTCAAACCGTTCCGGCAAATGGTTAGCCACCGATTGCCACGTTTCGACACCTGATTTCACTTATTCGTAAAATCCTGACACTTTGCAACAATAGTTCTTTCTCTGCCTAGCAAAGAGAACCAATAACCAGATTAAAATGAATCTTCCATGAATACTACGTAGTTTACACAGACTCCTACAGCTGACAGTATCTTAAAATAGATGTCGTAGATGTGCTACTTGTAATATTATGGCACTTGGAGTGTCTGTATCCTGTACTTAACTGATGGTTATGACACTCAGTTGATTTGACAATTAATTAATCGCAGTTCTCCAACACTCGTGTTCGCACTATGTTAACGCCCGAAGTACAGGGTCAAATGTGATATTCAGCTTCCATCTGCAGCTGACAGATTGGGACTTTCTCATGGTCGAGAAATACATGCATGCATCGCATCCATTAGTGTTTTCGATTTGATTACAAGGACTGGGCGGACTATTGCAGTAAGCTGTTGTTGACAAAACGATTTTTCTATAATTTTCTGATTATAATTCCGAACACAGAGTGTCTTCGATTAAAGATGAAGTACGGTGAGAACCGAGGATAAAGTTTGCGGGTATGCGTGGGTGAAAGGATATTTATGATGACCGCAGTGCGCTCATTAGAGTGTAGACAGACTATCGATCCTACCCTTTCACTTGGTTCTCGTTCATCCCTTACTTCCTCTCTATCCCTTTCTGCCTTCTACCCTCTTTCTCCCTCAGAATACTCCAACCATAGTCTACCACCTCACTTTTAGCTGATTCGCGAGGCTCGCAAAATCGAGTAAATGTATATGTCTTCTGGTCGTCGACTGGTCGATGCCGTTTTCATTTCCGCAATGGTGAGCGCGTACGAGGAGCCTAACCTCCGACACTACATAACCCTGACCCACCCCACAAACATACAATCTTCTGTGTACACACGGAAGACTTGTTGGCGCGGCCTCCGCAACTCTCGCTTATACTTGCGCTCTTTTACCCTCGCTCTCTACATCTCCAGCTTTATGAGAACTGGTCACACCCTAGCCAGTTTAATGCTCCTACATTTAATCGTGGAAGTCAATTATCTGACTCACTCTTATCATTCTATTGTTTCTCTCAATTTTCGAGACAAAAAGTATACAAATTCCACACCTCATTATGGGCGAGTTCCAGACGACTATATTCTTCAATGAATTTAAAAATAATGTACGAGACACAAAATGGCACAGTTCTTGTAGTGAACACAACTCACGAAGTTCAAACCTCTTGAATGTAAAATTCTAGGTCACATCATCGTTTATTTATTTTTCCGGTCGAAGGAGATGTCACAATTGGGAATTTTATCTTTTCGTGTCATTGGCAATCAGACGGATCGAGGAGAGTATTCTTCCGATGAGTAATGTTCCACTGCAGAGACCACAAATAAATCGATATGTATAGGTCGGAAAATGTGCAGCAGAGTTGAGGTGACATTCTAGAAATCTTTTTTTTTCTCTTTTCTTGGTTGTCTTGTTTAGTTTTGCTACAATGTTGCCTTTGTCTCCCTAATTCGATAACGTGTATCATGCGAAGCAATGATACCATGACGAATGTGGTTGACCCAGCATGGAAAAAGATCATCCGGAGTTTCCAGCAAACTGGTAATAGAAGATCGAAACTCCGATCAATGCCACTTTTCATTTAGCGAGGTTGATTGATCAACACTAGTGCTGCTCTATTCTTATATGAACAAAGTGTTTTGGATTCTCTTTCGTTGGCTTTCGTTCGGATAAAGGTAATGCTGCTGTTTAAAGGCCCCCGCGATTGGTCCTCGATCCCTCTTTCTGATTAACGACCTCATCGTCCTAGCTGTCAAAGTTAAACTAGAAGAAGATTGTTTGCTGATACAATTACCACGGTTCCTGCGCCACGTGCACTGTTTCCTGTCGCAACATACATCAATTCCCGAGCAATATTTGCACGCTAAGCAAAATATTTAGATTCATCGTAGGTTCGATTAATTCTGCACGAATGATTTGTAACATTGTGATACATCGGAGGGCCCATCGACGTGACGGACGATAAAATGCATCGATGTGGAACATCGAGTTCATTAAGTTCTCTCGTTGGTATTACGACTATCTGGTAAACAATTCCTGATGACACTGATTAAAAACGTAGTTAGTTGAAAATCGATTATGAATAGTATTTCTATAATGGTGAACGTCTTCAAGTTTCTGGAGGATCCACTGCATATCTTTTCAACCATTTTTTTATTTTCAGTTTATTAAAAGCCACACATCAATCGAGCCAAGAGTGTTGATGTAACTGAGCCAATGGAGCGAAACTAAAACGCAAGCCTGCGTGGACTTCATCCCCTTATCGTGATGCTTCACCCATTTTTCACATTGTAACGAAGCTTTACCTTTCTCGTCATTTCTTTACACGGTTCACAAGCTCGTGGTTGAGAATAGGGCGCTTGCATTGTTAATCAATGAGTCATGAACTTCACGGATCCGAACCAAGTGTACTCGGGTGAGTTGATCATCATATTATCGATAGAATTTTGTGTGCTGTAAAACTTAATGATAATCCAATTATGTGGTTCTGAATGAAAATTCATGATATAGACATTTCCTGACAGAGTCAGTTTCGTAAATACGTATTGACGAAGTTAGTTACTGGGATGCAGAAACTCGGTGTGAAATGTCCATTAAGTTGGACAAACGGTTTGCGAAACACGAGGGAGACAATTGCAGGAGCAGTCGGTAATGTTAATTCATCACCAAAATGACTACTCGTTTCTTGGTCATCGTCTAATTTATTTTCGTTTACACGTTGGAGCATTAAAACCTGTATTTTGAGCGGTTTTCTACCATTGAACCTTTATCTTAAAGGGTCGCCTCAATGAATGACGTTACTTCACTTTCTACTTCTTCTTTTCGCAATCTGTCTACAATAGAACAAAAACAGGGCCATTTATATTGAGATGTAAGAAAAATGCATAATCAAGATGTATGAGACGCTTTATCACAACATGAGTCGTGATAGCAAAAAGTTGGGATTCATTGGGTGCAGTAGGTTCGAAAGTTGGAACTAACTTTCCAGTAGCAGCACCGTATAAGGGTGCACACGTATACATACCCAAGATATTCGCGCGGAGAGAGTTTCGCGGGTGGGATCCAGACAGGATCAATACGACCGTGGCCGTTGCCGAGTAATCTCGCGAAGAGGCGCCAACCTCATACCGCGAGATAAGCAAAACCACCCCAGCGAGAGCTCACCAATACCAAAATAGGCCATACACATTGGCAATGTTACAGCAGCCTATTCATGTGGTAGGTTCTGAAGCTATAAAGGGAGAAAGGAGGAGGAAGGACGGGGGAGGGAGGGGGGTGTTGTTATTGAATATCCCCACCGAATGCGGCCAGCAACCTACCCAGTAGTAGTTGTATTCGAGTAAAAGCATAAGGACCACGCGGATAGCACAACCGGGGGAAAGTCCTAGGAGTATGTCCGTGCATTTGGCACCCCTTTGCGAAGCAGCAGCGCGGCATCGAGGCTAGTAGCATTGATGCTGGCGGGCTGGTGATTTGCAGCATCAAAAGGAGGGGAGCCGCGTAGCGTCAGCGCACCACGGAACCTGACGGAGCCTTGGCGCGCATCAGCAAACTCCGCCAGAGGCCGCCAACCGGAGGGAGAGGTCCTGGCTCCCCGTCTGATGCTCCCAGTGTATATACACATGAAGACGGAGGAGAAAACACCAAGGCGCGTTCATCCCAGGGCCAGGGTCTTGTCCCTGCACCAACGTCGCCCATCAGCTTGGCGGGAGCAGAGGACTAGGAGCAGGAGTGTGCGCATCGTAAAGCGCCACAGATGGAGAGAGAGAGTGAGAAAGAGAGAGAGAGAGAGAGAGAGAGCAAGAGGGCATCTAGGTCAATGCCTGCCCTCGCCCCCGGGGTTCGCATCCAGGCTACGGAGCTTTCAACGAACGAAATTCAAGGGACTTTGCAAATGACGCAGCTCGTATCGGCTGATCACCCTTTGCGGTACTCAAACCATAGAACATGCGAAGAGCAGCCTTGATGCGGGCTCTTAACCTCTGTTGTTAAAAGGCATGCCAATTTTCCATCAAATCGAATTAGGATTAAATGTATATATCAAGGTTATAGAGAGCATGGCATTCTGGTGGCGATCTGTTCAAGACTGGTGTTTTCTAGTCCAAAATTCATTGAACGTCAGTCTCTTGCTCGTTTTTTTCTTTTTGTTGTTGCTGTAATTATTTAACGAGCAAGAAGTGCATGTTTCATACGTAAGCACATTACCCTTAGGATTCTTTTTCTATCCGGGGCTGGTGACCGAGTTTGCGGTGTTATGGTAGGATTTTCTTTCCACTGGTAAACTGGGACATCAAATCGATCCTGCACCAGGGCTACCAATACAAAGACCTTCTTATTTGTCTCTGTCTCGTACCGCTTCGCAAGAATACTCGAAGACAGGGAGGCGCAGTGTTACGAGAACTAATAGCATCATTTGTTACAAGGAATAATTTATATTCCCGGTAATGGTTGAAATGCATTAAGGATTACTTTGTTCTTCAGACATACGAACGATTTGACTTACTTCTATTCATCACATTTCCAATTCTCTTGGACCATTAAAACTTTATATTCGACGACGAGAAGCAACGTTAAAAAGAAACCCCGAACGTTCTTCGAAATAGTACGAGGGAGACTCGGTTGACACGTGTCGAATTGACCTGAATGCAAAATTCATGAACTCTTGACAATAAAAGAAACGAGAAGAGAAACAAAATGAATATCTGGGGAATCTCATGCACGTTTTCGATCACGCGGCGAAGAAAATCTTAGATGTTGGAAAACATTAATCTCAAAAGACTTTTGTTGATTAGATTTAAAAATATTACAACAATGGATGACGACGCAAAGAGACTGAAAACGCAGTTGTACAAACAGTGGCAAAAAGTCGACAGTTCTTGCGGTGCACGTAACATCGAAACTCTCTAACTAGAGTTTTCTCGTTCTTAACCAGCGACACAATATATTGTCAACCCTCCCGCGCAGCTTATAGGTTGTCACGAGCAAAGTTTCTTGAGCGTGGTAATATAACTTTTCGACTTGGAGCTACGATTATTAACTGGTAGAGCTTCATCATTGTTACGAGCACGTGCCGTGTGGGGGGCATTATTTGATGTGGTACACAACTGAAATACAAAGTGACTGTACAGCAAAGATTTATATGTCAAAATTAGGCAAATATCACCTGATCCATAAAACAGTAAAGACTTGTTAAAAAATACAATAAATGAAAGCATAGACGGAGTGAGAAATAAAAAATGAATGGTAAAACGATTTTCAAGCTGGACACATATTGTATAGATATACCGGGCAAATTTCAGGGATATTAAGAGCGCGGGGAAAGTGTACAGTGAGGGCAACGGGACTCTCGAGTTCGCTGGAGCTTACGAATCGATTGTTCTTTCGTTTCCATAGTTGTTCGCTGTATGCACGCGCCTTCCTCGTCGCCATTGTACGAATATACATATGTATACGAGCGTATATATAAAACAAACGTAATATATAGATTGGTGGGCGCAGATATATAGTCGTGCACATGTACGCGATGCGGTAGTGCAAGCACGACGCAACGGAGGGTGCATGCGCGTTGCAACTGGGGCATAGAGAGAGCGAAGCCACCGCACGACTAGCTTGTTCGCTATACGTCCTTCTCACAAGAATATCCAAGTGTATTTCTCCCTGTGTACGTAATCATCTATATGTTTGTATACATATATACATACATATCTTTATGTAATATGTATACAAAGGTGTGTGTATATGTGTATATGAGAGACGTCGATGGCCGTAGAGCAGCCGAGGGTGCAGATTGTTTCAAAGGGGCTTTCGAACACACTCGCCCACGCGCATAGAGACACATTCTCACAATGCATATAGACACATGTTGGATGAGTTGAAGTTGCAAGGGAGAGTATGCACCGGGAGGGAGGGCTGGCTCACTAGTTCGTGTGTGCGACCCGGCTGGCTAGTCACGATAGAGCCGAAGGGGTGGCTACCCTCATCCCCTGTCAATGCACCAAGCGCAAGCTCAACGTCGTCGTCGTCGTCGTTCTCGACGCTCGACCCAATTCATGGTACAAGGCTATACCGCACCAGCGAACATCCCGATTAGAGACCGTACATGCACACCATATATATTTTTTCTGACGTTATATCCACGCGTCGTTGTACCTTAAGTACTTTTTCTTTTAAACGTATATTTGTATATCTATACCAGCGCAAAGCGTTTTTATTCGTTCGTGGCTAAAATCAGTATTTTATTATTAAAGCGAAAACGAACGACAAGTTTTTTTAAAACAGCAATTCGATCGCGCTAAATTGCTTTCTTGTGTTTTTCGTGATCAGAGGTCGATGTTTCTCTATTTATAAAGTTTACGAAATGACAGCAATGATTTTTCTCTTTTTCATGAATAATCGGTTGGGTTTACTATATATAGTACATATGGAGATATACATTTTGCAGTAAGATTATTTCGGTGTCTGGCGACCGTGCCCAAAGTTCGTACCCCTCAACGTCACATTTGGCGATGTATAGTTATAATAATGATAAAAACAACAACAATAATAATAACAGTAATAACAACACAGTGTACGCGTGTATATTCGCATTTTATGATTAATGCAAGCGTTAAGCGAGAAAATCTGAACGGGAGCCAAGATATTTGGTTCGTCGGTGTGGCTGCCGCTGCTGCTGCTGCTGTTTACGAGAGATGCAGAGAGAGAGAGAGAGAGAGAGCGAGAGCGAGAGAAAAAAGGACCGAGAGGAGAGAATAAAAAAGCGAGAAGAGAGGAATGTTGAGCGAAAAAGCGCGTACGGAAAATATATGAAAGGTGATGTCCATGAAAAGCGTCCGTTGTGGCGTCAAGACGCAATGGCAGCGTTAATGTGAATTCGCGTATGTGCTCGTGGGTGTATATGTGGTACGAGATTTGCGAGAGCATCCATTTTCCGCGGATGACGATGGCAAATGCAGCGAATTCGGTTCGCGGTTCAGTCTGGGCTTATAAGCGTTAAATCACTCGAGAGCCACATAAACATGCCAGAAATATCTACATCGTCGAGATAAGCAAGTAGCATAGAGAGAGATTGAGATAGAAGAGAGCGCAGAGAGGGCGGGAGAGAAGGAGTCGGAGAAGAAGCAAAATTTTTGTGCATAAAATCTCCAAAAAAAGACAGAAGACATCGAGCAGAGTCGCGAGAATCTCGAACTTGAAGGAATCATTGAGAGGCAAATTAGTTTTCGGCAAAAATGAATTTGAGGAAGATCGGTATGAGAAAAAATAAGAATATTTAAGGCCACAGCCAAAATGTGTGTTAAATGAAGAAAAACGGCCAGCTTTGTGCGTCTCGTTCTGAAGTTAATAAAAAGAGAATGAAAACGAAGAAAACGACTCGGTTCGAGGTCGCGCACGCCGGTTGATCATCGGCGTTTTCGAACTGTCGTCGTCGTCGTCGTCGTTGTCGTCGTCGTTTTCCGCACGCGCGTCTCAAAAATAATATATTTTAAAAATCCTGGCACCGCGAGCAAAGCACTCAACACACCTTTGGCCCTCTTCTCGGATTCCTTTCTTTATTATTTTCATTTTTTTTTTCTACAACCATCCAGTCCGCGATGTTTCAAGAAGTGGAAGTTTCGACTTGAGCGAAAAATCACGAGGAAAGATCGACATTTAGGTAACAAAAGTTGATGGAATGTTTATATGTTTGTCAACGAAAGAATTTTCTCGTTGACATCTCCAACAAGAGATCGCCCGATTGATGGAAGCAAATGGAGCAGAGCGAAGAAAAAAAAAACGGAGCGAATATTTCTTTTACGTTCGAACGCGAAAGATCTCTGGTTTTCAAGGTCGTCCATAAATAAAACGGTTTCTTCTATTTCTCGCGGCGTTTTCTTGCTCTCTTATTTCTTCGCTAACGGAATCAGCGATGAAACTCGTGTTCTCCAAGACTCCCTTTTAGTCTGGCACTACATTTCTCTCTCTCCCTCTCTCTCTCTTGCTCTCTTTTTTTAACCTTGTGCTCTGATCTTCTTGACAAGATGAAGACGAGACAAGAGCAATGGACGTCGTAAGCACGACCGACTCTCAGTTGTACGGATACACATGAAACTTTGTGTGAGAGAGAGAGAGAGAGAGATAGAAAATTGGTAAAAACATACTTTTCGTTCGTGCAAAAGATTGTACCCTGACATTAAAAGTGAAGATATGTTTCAGTAATATGTTCTCTTCACTCTACCTGCTAAGGGGTATAATATCTCACACGCTTTCTCCCATCAAACCTCTCACGAGACGACATTTTTTATTGAGATTTTGCCTTTTTGACAAACAAAAAAATGCTTGTATTTTTAATTGTTTATTTCATTTACAATCAGCATTTTTATTTTCCACTTTTAGTTAATTCTGTTAAAGAGTATACGATGAAAATAAATCGAATTATTTTTGAACGCGTTTTATCAAAGACTGTCGACGATCGAAATATTAAAGCATTAACAGTTTATATTTTCTTTTTGAAAATACTTTTTCGGTTCGCAGACGAAAAGAAACTCGACGGAAACGACTTAAAAGTAGTAAAAAGAATGTATGGTGCGAGATGTTTGGTGCGAATGGGTGGTAATATTTTAAAATTTGATGTAAAATTTATTGGAGATAATTGTTCGAGACGCGGTAGAGATATGACTATTTGAATTTTGGGAGGCAAAAAGCTGGTACGGTCGAGCGACTAATTCAGCGGGTTGTCTCGCCTCTCGCTCGATCCCCTCGAAATAGCACGTAACGCGAACATATTTAGCTCGTGCATCGCCGCTGCGTTCACTCATATAGAGCCTGGTCGCGATCGCTACGAAACGAGTCGAGCTCTCGCGAAAAAAAGAGAGAAGCCAAGAGTTTCGCTTTCTCTCTAGTTCACACATTCAGCCTGCTGCTGCTGCTGCTTCTCTATCTATCTTTCTTTCTCTTTCAGTGGGTAATACGTATACACGAAACGTATGGAACGGAATGAACAGCTCGACGTTGGCACAAATAAACGGCTGCTTGCATCCTCCGCATGCAGTGTTAGGCAGAGCTTCACAAGCGCGGCAGCAGAAACACAGCTGCTCAAACAAGGCTCGCTCGTTCTAACCGAGAGATACGTGTGAGACCGACAGACACGGATTTCACGTTAATACGATTATCGAAATAATTAATTCGGTACTAAAAATTGAACGAGATAACAAAAAAGACAAAAAACAAATGCCAACGACATTATAACGAAAGAACAGGGGGAAAGAAAGAGAAGGACAGAGAATAATGTCGTGTTTAAATCTAAAAAGAAAAAAAGAATAACAGACGTAGATTTGATAAACTGAGCAAACGATTAAAACCCAATAAATCACTTATCATGATTACGCAGTATAAACAAACGAAAAAAGTGAACGAAATAATGACACTTATGGGACGAGAACGCCTAAAGTCTCGTTTGATTAGAAACGGCTATTATTTGGCCAGACTGTTTGTCTTGGGTCGGTACATAAAACAATTATATTCAACGACATTATGAAACTGTGTTATTTTTGAATAATTTTGAGCAGCCTTAATGGAACAAAGTATCGATCAAATTAGCATTTACATCCGTTGAATGGATTCACGCTCTTCTCTATTTTTATTGAAATAAATCAAAAATAGAAAATTTGAACGAAGCATTGATACTGCGATTTCAAAAAATCTAGAGAAACATCGCAGCAGGAAAAGTAGGGTGCGGAAGTATAAGAAAAAAAAAACAAAAAACTTAACGGCATCAAATTTTGTCTCATTGTGAGGTAACGAAATAGTTTTCTAAAAATTATAATTACATTATAATTTGTATCAGTAAAAATAAAAAGTGGACTTGTTTTTTTTCGAATCTTCGAATTGGCTAGAACTCGATTATTGAGTATTTTTTTTACTGTCAAAAATCTTGAGAGTACGTTTTTTCCTCGTAACTTGCCCAAACTTTATTAGTGAGAATTTATGCTGCTATGGTAGACAAATTCACCCACACACACACACACACACACACACACACACAGACACAGACAGACACACGGAGACGGAGAATGGCGCGTTTATCTTCTCACTTTCGTTGCGTCGATGTTCGGACGTATCGAATATCTGTCGCGCGGTGAGAAGGAAGTTCGTACGTGTAAAATAAGTTTGAGAATGACGATAGGGTTGGCTCGCGAGCGAACGGATTCGCGCAAACATTCGACACGTGTTCGGCACGTCAATAGAGAATTTTATCACCTCTAGCACGAGCGGTCATTAACATTGTTATTAAAGTATCGTCGCTCCTGTATACGAGAGCACGAATCTTGTTTAACGATATGCGATATGTTTGTACACTTACAATATTATGTGTACAGCGTGGTATAAAAAAAAGTTTCAAACCATTTAGTACTTTTTTGATTTTTTTTTCAAATAATTAATTCAAAATTCGTAAATAATGCATAATTGACGAAGAAGAAAAAACGACGTCGATTGAGGAAGAAATTTCGTAATAAATGAATTTTTTCTATAATTTACCTTATAAATCCAATTAAATTGATACAAAGTTAAACAATGTTTCTCGAAATATAAATTCACAAAAACAACCAAGATTATCTTGGACTTAGAGGTGGGTCATAAGTGCCAGCAATAAGGATCAAGTTGAAAGAAATCACCGCGACAAAGATTTTATCTGCGGCGAGTCGAGAAGCCAAATTTCGACAAAGGAGAGACAGGCCAAAATAATGGTGAAATAAAAACAATAAATGGTTGTTCGAGAAGACCGCGAAAGTGTTTCTCGTATCTGTAAAGAACAATTTCCGTTTTTCTTTTATTATTATTTTTTTTTACATCTTTATTGTTATTTTTTCTGTCCTATCTTGTCACCTCTCGAGTTAACCACATCAGGGCTTTTGCAGAACGAGACATTTACCGAAGCGAGAGGAAATAATTTCTCAAGCGCGTATCCCATCCTCAAACCTCCCTCCGCGCGCCTTGGCTCTCTTTTTTCTCTTGGTATTCGATCGCTTTTTTCACACAGCGTTGCAGACGCCCTCGTATAGCTCGAAATCGCGAGGGCGGCAGGCAGAGAGTGCGTTTTACGATCGTGAATGAAAGAGGGAATGACGAAATAATAACGAAAAAAATGTAGTTGGAAAAAAAAAAAAAAAGCAGACGAAGAACGTCGACGCTCTGATTCCTGCTGCTCCGTGTGGACTTTTTCCACACGCACGCATACGTACGCGCGTAAAAGTACATTCGAAAAGCTCAAATCTATAGAAATACGAGAGACACAAAGAGAGAAACTCACTACGTGTGTATACAGACAAATCACAGTCTCTGATGCGAATCATTTATCCACAAATCTTTCTCTTTCTCACACACTCTTAGGACAAATGCAAAATAAGTTGGAAGTAAAAGCCGAGAATATAATCAGACTCGCGCGGCTCTCGGATCTGACTCGTATATATGGCAAGATCCAACGAGCATTTATTGTCCCGACGACAAACGTTCAACATCAAACACGCGCCCGGTATAACGCACGCGGGGGTGGATATATACTGGACCAGCGAAGAAGCAGGCAGCAGGCTCATGGCAAGCTCCGCTGATTTCGTGTAGCAGCTCATTCGTTTTGTAAAAGACCGACATCTTTTACGTTTCTGTCAAATTCTTTCTGTTCTATATCCCATTATTTACCCTTTATTTTAACGAGTTAAACATCTCTCAGTTATTATTACTTTGGCATCGACGAAAGTGACTGAAATACATTTTGATTGAGTCGAGTTTCCCATCGGAAAATATCGTCCATAACAAATATAGGAAAAAATAGCAGTTCAGCTTTTATTTAGCTCAAGAAATTGGATAAGAATTGTTCTTACGAATCTAATTTTCTCAAGATGAATGACAATTGAATTATCTTCTACGGAAAAAAATGGTTCGTTGGAAATAAAACGAAATTACTCTGCGTCTACTTGACTGATGAAATGCAACGAGAATTTTCCTAAAGAATCATCTTGAAGTAGAGAATGTAAATAAAGTTATCCGTCATAAAAAAATGATCCATTAAAAATAAAATAAAATGATACCACGTTTATACATGGCTTAAGGAATTAAACGACAATTGTCCTCAAGGATATAAAAAGATCCTTGACAAAAAGTACAAAAATGGTGGATCACATCGCGAAATACGTTCGAGTGTAAGTTTGAAAGAGATCAAAGATAATTTGTTTGGTTTAGCGTTGGGCTTCGTTGATATCCTGGCAAGCGCATCCAGTTTTCCAATCGAGCCTTCGAATAACTTGCTCGTATAGATAAATGTAAACTCGCACTGCTTTTCGCCCTGAGGGAAAATGTCATCGATTTTCCAGACAGCGCAAAAAGACTGCAAACAGGGAGCAAAAAAAAGAATGAGAAGAGGCGAGACAGGATCGAGACACCCGGGAGATTGCCTCTTCTCGGCGATACAACGATCACTGTCTCGTCTTGTTTCGTGCGTGAAAATATCCGAAGGGTGTTCATTTCAAAGTTTCGATAATTTAAATTTTCTGTCTACAAGGAAGCCACTTCGAGGATTTTTCGTTCGTTTTTCAAATCAGACTCACGGAACTAAGTTTCAGCTGAAAAATCTCGATAACTTCTGCGATTCAAATGTTCAAAGAAAAATCCAACTCGATTTGAATGAAAATTTTGACGCACCCTGTAGGTTCGAGTGTTTTTTGAAGAAGCGAATGGAGTAAAACGATATCTTCGTCTTTCCACTGACGGACCACAAAATCATGCGTCCTTTTTTTTATCCGTTTACAGTTTCTCTCTTTCCGCCTTATTCTCCAATGGAATAGCTTCGAAAGTCCAAGGGGAAAAGACAGAAAGAGATAGAGGGGAAAAAACGAATAAGAAAGAGAAAAAAAAATATTGACAAGCAACGTCATTTCACGTGAGTGACAACACGATAGATTGGTACACATTCGTATACAAGGAGAATATCCACCTGTGAGTCATTATATGATATTTTTATGTAAGAAGACATATCGGAGATAAAATTATATCTGGCAGTCTGGAAGGAATAAATATCTCTCGTTTAATATTTTCCTTAGCTTACATCGGAGTCTTCAAACGTATCGGTCAAATACAGGGATTATGTGAAACAGAAAATTCAGTCTGTTTAACATACATATGAATAAATTCTTTAATATATATACATATGTATATATTTATATATAAAACGATACGTATACATTGGTGGAGTGCAAATCGGATTAAGATCTGATTCAACAAATAAGCAAATAATAAATAAGATGCTGCGAGGGAGAGGCAATCCAAGTGCTACTCGAGGGAACAAAAAAGAGAAGGGAGCGGGGTGGGGAAAACTTTTGAGAGATGCAACGAGGCATATATAATTTCCCACCCGTGGAGAGCAAGTCGAAGATTCGAGTAGATATATTCTTAACGCATTTATACAGGACGTTACAAATGTGAGGTTCGATACTTCTCGAAATACTGGCACGAAAAGTAGAGATATTGATTAATGATAGGGTCGAGCGATTGGATTCGCTGTTTAATGAGGTTCACGCGTTAGGCATTCGTTAGACGAATTCCAAGTTCAATTGTTTAAAATTCGTATGGACTTTCTTAACAATAATCCTCAACTGTGGATAAAATTTGAGAAAGTTTTAGAGTGAGAAGTTTGAGTGGCGAATGTAAAGCATCGCCCTCCTCGCACGTCCATTATTCTTTTTCGCTGCACCGGATTGGTCCTCGACTTTATTCATTAAAATTTCTCGACAACGGTGAAGCGTAGAAAAAAAAGTCTATGGATCTTTCAAATTCAGAATAATGTGCTGTAAGTTGTGAAGAAATATTCAACAATGCGATTTGTGGAAAACGCTGTATTTTTGTGGCGATAACTATTAATATATTTATGCATTTATTCATAGATACGTTATCCCACTGAATAGCGAGTAAATCTAACATATACGTCTTATCTGATAACACGCGTTTCAGAACATATACACCGGAGATCTCTTTATAGTCAATATGATATTCTTACGAAAGGTCTAATCCGGCTGGACGTATATCATATCTTGAGCTTCGAACAAGATGAACGACACAGGGAGAGTCTGCTTAAGAAATGTCAGGAATGAGAGCAGTATAGGGATTGGAAATAGAAATGGAAGTGAAGAAATAAAATACGAAGGAGCGAAAGAGAGAGAGAGGGAGAAAAAAGAGAGAGCTGAGAAATGATAGAAAATATTATAGAAAGGGAAGGTGTTGGTTGAAATGTCCCTTCGGTTCATATCACGAGGACCAGTGGGTCGTCTTGATACGTGCAAAAAGAAAAAAAAACGTGACAGGAACCCGTGAGATCCGGGAAATCGTGCACAATAAACTCAGAAATATCGAAGTGTCACGGGAGTTGATAGAAAGAAAAAAAAATAGCCATAAAAAATACGCAGTCCTTCCATTTTCCGAATATATCTTTGCAAGCATTCGCAAGGACTCTCGGGATGGAAGCCAAAGGAAAGGAAGGAAGAGAGTGAGTTGAAAAGACATCGAAAACCAAGATGGAGTAGCGAAGAAACGATGTCTGTGAGCTCGTGTGTATTTCTGTGTGTTCAAACTTTGAAAGAGAGAGGAGAATCCTGGAAGAATGCCGTTGACCGTGAGCGAACAAGGACGACGCTTGGATAGTTCGAACTTTACTTTCTCGAGGACTAGTGCAAGATATCCACAAAAAAAAGGCTTCGAATGCCCAAAAAAAGGACATGAAAAAATACAGTCTAAAGTTTTGCTCGATGCATTTCACGTATTTCTTTCATTAAATAACCTCCTTTTTTTGCCCACTTTGTAAATTTGTTGAAAAAAGTTTCTGTTCATAAAAAATAAAACATACCGGAAGTCGTCATTATACGTGGGAGTTGGAGTAGATTTTCAACAACGAAAGTATGATTTTCTTACCTGGAACAGAGCAAAATAAACAAATACATTATTTACTATTCTTCGGTACAAACAATTGGTAAAAACTACGATTTTATTATTAAAAATGTTGTAAATTCAAAGTCTTCGAATGATACAAACACCAAATGTCTATTCCATTGTCCTCCAATGTACGAGTTTTATTGACGTGATTTTTTCACAATTTTATTTTTCATGTTACAGGACGTGTAAACGAACAAAAGACTTCAAGCCCGATTCATAGTCGTCATCTACGTGCTGTACGTGATGCACGTAGAAATTTCTACTCATTGCATGTTTATTTTTAGAAAAAAGAAGAAAAAAATCCTTACACTACTTAGATATGGAATTTTACATGCATACCCTTATCGGGTTTTTACATGGGTGGTATTGCTCACAATTTTCCTCTTTACTCCTCTCCTCTTTCCCACATTTTTTCCACAATTCCATATTACCACCTGGACCTACATTTTTACGTGGATTCCGAACCACGGACCTTACACTACTTTTTAGGGTATTGATTTTAAGAATTTATTTATTTAAACATGGTAATTGTGCAATCAACAAATAACTATCCATATTTTTTTCACATGTATGAATAATATAAGTGGAACATCGTGAGTCTCACCATGACTCGAAAAAAAAAAAAATCGTAATGTCTAGAATATCAATTTGCATATGATTGACGGACGATATTACAAAAATAAATATGCGCAAAAAAATTTCGTTGCATTTCGAAATGATGCAATCTTATAGTTGCAATTGATAGGGACGATCGTCGTAAAAAGAGAAAAAAATTGAAAAACTTTTTGTTCCTCAATACCGCGATGTTATATGCCAACGAGTCTGATAATTCCGAGAAACGTTTCTTACTTTAGATCTGTTAATATATGTCTGCACGCATAACGAGTACATTTCAATTAGGATGACTTGAGCGATCGGTATGACGCAAAGAATGAAGTCAATAGCATCGTGAGAATTTCATTGCAACGAGTGCGCGGCGAACATTGTAGGGATTGGGGCGCGTGCCAGCAATTGCAAAATAGCCAAAGTTCGATTTGTCGTAGCTCTTTAACTTCCTCTCGATCTTCATTAATCCCGATAATTTATTAATTTCTGAGCTTCTACTTTTTCTTACGATATTGTGTAAACATAAAACACCAACTCAGAAGAGACGAGCTTCACACGCACGTCCTGTTAATATTTCAAGAAAATCTCTTCGCAATTTCGTTTTCATTTGATATTCTGCTGATTTTTTTTTCCATCCAATCTACGAGGATACGAAAGTCATCAAGTTCAGAACAAAGAAGAGATGAAAAGTCGAAGTTGGAAAAGGAACGAGTCACGGTTTCGATCAAACTCCCTCATCTGTATACCCCGCGATAGAATATTTACGAGAGCCGCGGTGGTGCTATTGCGCTCTCTTGCGAACGAAATAACACTTACACGCACACACATTTATGTGAACACAGTGATTTATATTTCGATACCGAGTGTGTGTGTGTGTGTGTGTGTGTGTGTGTGTGTGTGTGCCGTGAAGAGATCGCAAAGAAGCGTGATTTCAGTATCGGGACTAAGAAGCCGCAAGCCGCTGGCTCGTGCACACACATATTTGCAACTTTACAGCGTCAATACACGATTTTAGCACAAGGCCTCGGTGAGCCAGTGATTTGTAAAGCCCCCGACCCACTTCCCACCGACTTGTATACGTATAAACGTGTATAACACATACATTAATTTACTATACAAATACAGCTATTAAAAGACATATATTTATATGTATAGAGAATGTATATATATAACTCTAAGCAAAAAAAAAAAGTATAAGCACGAGGAAGAATCATAGATCGTACAAATTCGAACAATAATTTAAATTTCATGCGATGGTGTTCTCCTTCAAATTAGATGCTATATTTAGCATTTATATAATCAAGGTCAATCGCACGTATTACATAACAACTCCGACATCGTTCTATACTTATTCATGCAGAATTGGGCATCGAGTTAAGGTATTGTATTACAAACAGAACACGGAAAAAAATGATCTGTCAAAATTCGTGGTCGATATTTAAAAATGACTGAAATTTGAATGAATTAATACAGTTAGGAACTGTGAATCAATCGTTTTACTGTGTGTCCTCTTACAAAGCAATGGATTCAATGTGTTTTTTACATTTCGAACTGCAACTGCAATATGATTTCAACTGCAAAGAGATCAATGTCAACAGCAATAAACTGGATATAGCAGAAACTACAGATAAAAACGAAGAATCCCACTGTGCATGAAGTGTAAAATGCACAATGCCCTCGGCACGATATTCAGATCACATAGGAAAATCAATTGCTCGCAACAGTTTGCACCAATATTCAAAATAGTAAAAAATGTTGAATGAAAGATTGTAAATCGAATGAATAAATATTATCTACAACCTTCTGAGAAAGTGATTGTAGATACAAAATGGAAATTGCCGTTTCGCCGGTAAAATTTCGAAAACGTACTGCGGAACTCGCTCTTATTTCTTCATTTTTTACAGTTTGCACTGCAATTTTTTCACAAATAGACCAGAATGTTTCAGAGTGAAAAACAGACTATCTCGCTTATAATATTAGTAGGTTGTAATAAAATAATTGACTATTTTTATTTTTAATCGGATGAAACGTTAATGTTGTCCGTCTTCCGGAAAGAACAACCGATGCAAATTATTCTCAATTACGAAGGAACATATGACAAAGTTTTCAAAAAAACGAAGGAAAATGTCGAAATGTTCGACATTTTTTCGAGTATTAAATAATTTAAGTCTATATTTATTTATTTGATTTTTAAAAAAGTCATGCTCCACCATAATATTGCTTCCTATTATGATTGTTAGTCATAAAGAATGTAAACAAAAAAACAAAAATCAGGCTGATTGGAGGTGGAGCCCCACTTGAGAACATTTACCAAAACGAAAAATTTGATCGTTTGGGTTCGGAGATAAAGCGATATATGGAAATTACAATGTTTATTGAACTTTTTTAATTTAACGTGACATTTAACTTTTGATACGTGACTATTGCGAAGCTGCTTCCGTGAAAAGATCATTTTCACTAAAAATAAAAAATCAATCAATAAAATTGGTAAAGATAAATGTCATAATGAAAATGGAAAAGACCGAAAAATAAATAAAATGTTGATTGCCAAAGAGCATAAAAGACGTCAGCAGGCATGAGGACAGGGAACTTTGTCGGTAGAGAATGCGAGGATGATTGCCAGATGAAAAAATAAATAAAAAGGAAAAAGAAGTAAGAATAATATAGTGATAATTAATGTACGAATATACACACTTGACGCAAGCTCGCCCCCGTCAAGTGTAATCGACCCTTGCCAGAAAACACACGAGTCTTCTTACACCGCGCGGAGTAGTGTCGAAGTCGCGGGAAAAGGCGGTGGGGGGCGATGGCACAGAGACAAGTATGTATAATAATAGTTGAGTAAGAAGAAACGCAAGTGAGATTGACCGAGTCGGAATAACAAAAAGAAAAAAGAGAAAAAACAAAAAAGAAAACATCCCAAGAGAGAAAAGAGAGGGAGAAAAAAGAGAGTAAATAAGATTTTATCAACTGTACGTTTATATGAGATTCTTGTCTTTTACACACAATCACACGCAAATGTGTGTTAGTATTTGTGGAAGAACTCGCTCTCTCGCGGTGAGTGACGCAACGCAGACAGGATGATGTCACGTCTTCGCTGCTTATAGAATTTCGCACAAATGTTTGTAGCTATGTATATATATATATATGTATATTTATACAGGGTGTTTTAGAGCAGATGGTCAATAGCCTAAACTCGAATTTGAGACTGAATTCAAAGTCAAAAAGTCAAAGTGGCCGAATAACGAAGCATTCAAGGATTAGTGACTTATGTGCCATACCGGAAGATTGCACTTAATGTATTTCGTTTGTAATTGACGTCAAATTTTATAGTGGAAGATATGAAAGTCGTGAAATTATCACCTGAGGTTTTTCATCTCTACGCGATCAATGCCAAATAAAATAGAGAAAGCGAGAAATATATTTCCTGTCTCCGAAATATCCGAATTCTTCGAATCCAACGTCTGCCAAATTCGAGAGGTTCTCGAGCACTTTATGACGCGGTTCGATTGTCTCGAAAAATACGGTCCATTTTCGTTGCGATTGTAATTTGGCAGCAGATTTTGTCAATGTTGAAAGGAGTGAGAATTGGGTTATAACAAAAACGAAATTTCGGATACTAGGAAACGTGTACGATGTTGATTTTAGCTTCCAACAAGTTAATGACTTTAATGACATTCTATAACGGACAAAAAAAAAATTATTTCTTTGTTTTCCGATAGAAAATTCATAATCAAATGACAGAATTGATGTTTTGAGGCCTTAGGCCCCGCCAGAATTTTCGGAAAATCGATTTTTATTTTTATATATTTTGAATGGTCTCTTAAGACCTCAAAAATGATGTCCCAAATGATTATGGTCAGGAAAAACGTCTAAATACGAGATTTCCGAGTTTTAATTATTTATCTCAATCTTTCTCAAAATTTCTCTCAGTCAAATTTCCACCGATTGACTTGGAATTTCGAGTATGTCTTTGGAATTTCGAGTATGTCTTTGAAAATACATTGTCTGAGGAAGTGTGCAGGATTTTTTTAAATATATTGCATAGTTCATTTGTTATTAACAATTATCTGACGATTTTTTAGGAAAATTTATCACTTTCCACTTTTGAAGTGCGCTGTTTGGCCAAAAATCGATGTATCGTCCAAATCCTACGTCCTTCTGTAGCGGTTATTATATATAATTGAAAAAAATTTTATTGGCTCATTATGATTGAAAAATTTCGGGATCTGTTAGTCCGGCTGTGGACCCTGAAAAAAAACGGAAACGTCATCGCGAAAACACTGCGCAGCTGCCACTTCGAAAAAAATCGCTTCAAAAAAATTATTGTAAACAGTCACTGATATGTATGATAAAATCGCATTTTTTTAATCCCGATTTTTCTGTATATAGTATTTCTGAAAAAAAAACCCCGAAAAGCCTATTTTCTTCGGCCTCCAGGGTGGCCTAAGGCCTTAATGTTATTATAATTACACCCACGTGTAAATAGTTGGAAAGAAATTTTTGTCCATTTTCAAAAGAGGCCGTCGTAGTAAAGTCTATGTTGAGCCGTAGACCGTCCTTGCTATGTGTTGCAAGTCTCTAGTTTGAGACGCGAGAACCATTCGCGAGCCGGAATATAGGGCTATCTTTAGATCCCGTGCAATTTCAACGATAGCCATCCCTTGGCCTCCAATCATCCAAGGAGAAGAAGGAGGGAGAGGAATTGGCAGAGATCGCGCGATGCCAAGAGTACATAACAGAAGACGCGGGTGAATGTTATGACCGCAGGAGTAAAGGAAACGGTCATTGGAGCAGTCGCACTGTTGGAGGTTGCATTTGAAAAAAGTAACGTTTCATTCGATTTTTCTGATTCGTATGTAAAATCCCTTTTTAAATGAACAATTATTGAGTGAATTTTGAGGGAGGAGTCAAACTCTTATTTCAGCATTGGAACATTGACAATTTCTATATGTTCAGTTTTATTCAAGTTTATTCGCCAAACGTTCTTCGACCCGAAAGAACAGGTGAATTCACCGGGCAGGTAGAAACAAAAAAAAAATCGAGGTTATTCGTTGAGTCATTGGCATTTCTGGTGTGGGGTCTTTTGCCAGGAAGCAACTTCGACGTAAATTGTTTTTGGTTCATTACTCCCTGGTGGCAAAATTATTACTTCCCGGACCAGTTGATAAACTTTTGATGATTGTTATTTTTTGCCATTAATCATTTTACCACGAAATCATGGCGGACCAAAGATGGATTATAAGAGTTTCCGAACCAAAATCGACAATTTCAATTTATTTTTATTATTATTACTTTCTTTCTATATGAATTTTCTATCCTCGCGAGTTTTCTTGTTGATTTTGTATTATTTCAGATTATACAAGTATAATATATAATTGAGAAAGTACATAGAATAATAAGAGGGTAGAAAAATGTAGATTGCAGTAGGAAACGAGGGCCCGGAACAACGGGCAATGATACTCGTTTCTTTGTTACTCGTTTCTACAACTTTCTCCAATCTTGCGGTTACAATTTCAAAGGGATGACGATTGTTCGGTAGGCCTCGTGGCTATTGTAATAGTTGATACGGACACGAGTACGACACGGTGAAGTTGTTGACAATAATCTGCTGTTCTCTCTCTCTCTCTCTCTCTCTCCTCTTTTCCTCGCGGTTGCTTATCACGAATTACACAGGATTAACGGTTTTCATTACTATCGCAATCGGTTGTGAACATAATTCCTCGATTTTTGTTTACACCGCAAAAATAATCCTGCCACGTTTTACAGCAATAACGTACACGCATATAGTTTACAAACATTTAACGCACCGCAAGATGCGACGAATAACATAAAAGCGCATTCCTTCAATGCGCGCGAGCACAAATTTCCATAAACCAATCTTCTTCGCGGGACGACGAGAATAAATTACGGAAGATACAGCTTCCCTTTTAATAATCACTCACGTGTGTAACGTTAATACATTTGTAGACGAATCATGAGTGTGGCGAGAAATTTCATTTTCAATCATTAAAAAAAACTCAAAAATTTTATCGTTTTTCGAACAGTAATCCAAGCTTGGAAAAGTTTTTTCCGATATTTTTGCTCAAACAGATTCTTGAAGTGTATTTTCATTGGTAATTTTCTATTTAACGATAAATTACCATTTGAAATTGTTCGTATTGTTCAAAAAGAAGAATCGCGACAATATTGTATTCTATTTGCAAACTTCACGTGTGTTTTGTTATTTTCGAAGAAATCGATTGTTTCACCACGTCGTCTACGCGTAATTGCATAGGGGTTGGAAAAATAAGTATGCAGGCAGTTTGTTGAGGAAAAAAATGCGAGCGAAGGAAACAACGGGAAAAGGAGTAGGAGGGAAAAATATAGACTGCTCCGTCGTTCGGTGTCACGACCTTTAGAAGAAACCTGTAGCCCGAGAAAACTTTCATGCCGGTTTTTCCAACGTGTGCGGCCATACACACAAGTGCGCGAATAGGAAATAACAAGGCGAGGAAAACGTAGGGAATGGGTTAGTGCCACGTAGAGAAAATATCCTTTTAGAATATGTGTGACTTGAACTATTATCGATCTGTGCGAAGACCGATAGTCGAGACCCTATATAACGATCGTGAACTTATAGAATCGAAGACACAACAAAAAGAAACATTGTTAGAGTTCATATGCACGAACGCTCGTCTTTCATTAATATGACGATTTTTTTTGCAAAAGGAAAAATCTTTGAATTAGGAAATTGTAATTATTATTTTTTAAATCGATTTTCCAATTAAACTCGAAATTCATTCGATATTTTGATTGTAAGATAGTAGTGAACTGTTCGAAAATTCATGTAAAATTTCTGAGGAAAGGTAGAAGTTTCGATATGGTCACGTTCGAAAGTTAAGTTTTCGATTAATTGTTGAAAACTTGAATATAATTTGCCAAATAATCTAATGATCGATCTAATTTAATCCGAAAAAGTGTGTGTTTCAAAGTTGTAACAAAAACAAAATCTGAAGACCAACTTTTTTTTGCGAGACTCGATTAATTAGACCTGGGCTTAATTAAAGGAAGAAAAGTAAGTAAGAAAAGCATTTCCCCATGATATCTGGACAGTCTTAATGGAGGACTGTATAGGAAAGAAAGAATCTCCAAAGGATATTTTCATTCCAGAGAAAGAGAGAGAGAGAGAAAGAGTCTCGTTTCGAAATGAAAGCTCCTCTAAAATACTCTCGTCGACGTTGTTGATAAAAAAAAAAATGATAAAAAAATAAATAGAGATAAAAATATAAGAGTAAAAAGAATGAAAAGAGAGAAACAGGTCGTTCTCGTTTTCTACGTCGGTAGAGCTTGGAAAAGGGCTCGTATACGAAGAGACAATGACGGTATAGAAGAGAGTTTGGTTTGGTTGAGACGCCCACGCTCGTCTCTTGCGATCGATACTGCACCAGCGGTCTTAAGCTACTACACACGTACACCGGCCTCACAAACTTCGGCAACATTTTTTTTTCCCTGTAATTTATCATCAAAATTCCCTTCAGCTAAAAATTTTAAAAAATATCAAAGAAATATGGAGCATGAATAATCAACAAAAAAAAAACATTCGAAGGGGATTAGATCGAGGGGTTTTGACATGTGACAAAAATCCAGACGATTATATTTTGAGTGAATGATTTTCATTTTCATAAACTTTGTGTGAAACAATGTTTGATAATTTTTCCAATAAATTTGAAATAATTAAAGAATTGTGAAAATTTGAATTTGAAGTTACGTTTGAGTTATTTCACTATATTTTATACTTGATTGAATACTCAAAATTGTTAGCTTCAGCGATCTCCCGAGTCAAGCAGCCTCGGAGAAGGCCAGTTCTTGGTTGGGTGACCACTCAGCTGGAGAGCGAGAAACGGTTTGTCTGAATTTTTATATTTCTGACGGTAGTAGCTAATTGGAACCTCTGTGAAAATCTAGGGACCTTTACCGACCGAGTTTTCCACAGTTTCCCTTGGCCCACGAAATAGAAACGAGGGAACTTGCATTTTGGGCAATTTTAACTATTCAGAATATAAATTATCGTAAAAGTAAAATGAAATTTTTTGTATATACGAGAGACATTATTTTTTTCATTATGTCATAACTGTAAACTCTAAATAGTACTTGAAAATCGATTTTTTATCCGTTTTTAAGTCTTTTTGATTATTGTATCTTAATGAAAGTCATCGATACACGATAAAAGCATTATTTTAAAGATATAACTGATTTCCGCTGATTTCTGTATCGCGGTGCTAACTGTTTTTTTAGGCATGTGGTGGGCTGGTTTTTGGAGATTGTATAATAAGAATGAAAAATAAAAGCCGTTATTTAGCAAAGCACGCGAGCGATCTTTTCTCTCGTGTTTAGCATATATGTATTTATTTCATTCCGCGGTGTACATTCTCGTGTTCCCGGGACATAACGTTGTACGTCGTAATAACGACACTCGACCGCCATATCCTCCCACACGTGAATTAATAAAAGAAGTAAATATTTATTTTTCGAAACGACTTGTTTCGAATCGTAAGAAGAGCGACAAGAAAAAAGAAATCTTTGAATCTTTCGTAAAAGATCAAACACACGTTTGTCGGACTTCAGTTGTAAACTGCGGCAGACAAAGACGTTACATTTTTTTTCTTTTTCTGAAATATTGACGAGATACGAATACGAAATTAAACAAAAATAAATCAAAACTCCAATAGAACTTTTTATCGTCAAATTCCGTCGTATTTTTCAAGCGCGAAAGAAGAACAGGATGAAAAAAAAAAAAAACAAAAAACAAGCAACGGGTACGTAAGAAAGCATTCGCTTGGAAGAGACAGCAGAGAAAAGCCGAAAAACATGAGAATTTAGAGAATCGCGGTTCGAGTAAAAAAGATCTTTATCGTTAAGAGTAAGAGATGAGATGAAAGAGAGTATAAGAAGAGGAGGAGGAGGAGGAGAATATTTACAAATATACGTAGTGAGAGGCTTGGAAAGAGAGCTCGGACGAATCCATAAACATCAAGATGAGTATGGGCTTATGGCAACGCGCGGGATTGGGGACAGAGAAAAAAGAAAAGGGGCAAAAATATCGCGACATCAATTTACGAGGGAGTAGCGCGTGTCTGGCTGCAACGGAGCGAACGCAAGAGCTCAGGTCACGAGCAATATTGCAGTAACATCCACGGGAGAGAAAGAGAGAGAGAGAGAGAGAGGGAGAGAGAGATTTCTAGGGAGATTCAAAGTTTTAGTCACGAGAGAGCTTTCGCTGTCCTTAAAGTCGCTGTTACATTGCAGCAACGTAACGATCTTGGAAGCGTAGTCGTCGTCGACACAAAAACAAACTAAAAAATGTGATAATAAAGTGAGCTTATCATTTTGTAGAGGGCCAAAGATAAAAGTGAGATTTTTCTACTTTTGTCGATACTTTCTCTACTTCCTGATAGTTTTTAGCGATAATCCTATCGATTTTTTTAACGTAGGACTCGGAAAGTGACTCCGAGGCAATTGATCGCTGCGCAGAGGGCTTTAGAATTCAAGATTGATGATAAAAAATAACTTTATTAAGGGATTCATCGCGGTAAAGATTCGATGCGTGCCTTCAGAAGATAATTACATTCCACTAGGATTATTCTATGGTCCAGAGGCTGCAATTTTGCAAGGTTATCTATAAATATAATTCCGAAATCAAAGACGAAAATCTTTTTTTCTCGAAATAACATTTTTCGTGTTTTCTGGCCCGTTAACAGGCGTTGGAATTTGTTAATTCTCGGAGAAGAGTTGAGTGAAACTGGAAATGTGTTCGGATTTCGAGGCAAAGTGCAATAAACATTCGAAACCTTATAAAATGTGCTAAAAAGTGTCCACAAAATCGTAACAACCGTGGAACACACACGTTGTGTTTTTGAGTAAAAATGCGAATGAGGGAGGAGAAATGAAGAATGAAAAAAGGCGACCCAGAGGGACTTATTTACCCCTTTCGACGCGTGTCTATTTCCGCCCGCCCGGACGCGCCCGTTCCCGTAATTACGGGACCCAGTGATTTAGAGACGTGCCCGCGACCTGCCCTACACTACGCCAGGAATATACCGTACACAAGAAGAAGCAGAATAAGAGAAGAAGAAGAAGAAGAGGAAGAAGAAGGAGAAGCGCGGAAAAATCTTTCTCCGCAGCACACATAGTGCGCCGTCATCTTTGATGTATGGGTGTCCGTCATGGCACGCACGTAAGAGCACGATGGTGCGATGCCGAACAAGAAGAAAGAGAGGGAGAAAATAAATAATAAAAAACGAGCTAAGAGAGAAAAAGTATGACACGTGGGTACTCAAAACGTCGGAAAAAAATATCTTCCCTGTTATTTCGAACTAATTTTTTTGTAAACGTCAAAGTAAAACATCCTCAAAAATGATGTCTCAAAAGATTATGGCCGGGAAAACCCCTAAGTACTCGGTTTTCGAATTTTAGTACAAGGCCGTCTGATCCGCAGCGAGTTACTCAACATTTCAAACGAGTTTATCTCAATACTGCATTTTTTAAGTTTGTCGGACTCATGACTCAGACAATTTTCAACCAAGTGACTTGAAATTTTGAATATATCTTTGAAAATACATTGTCTATGGGAGAACTTAGCCTTTTTCCTTTATATTGCACACTTCTTTTGTTATAAACACTTATCGGATGATTTTTTATGCAAATTAATCACTTTCCACGTTAGACGTACGTAATTTCGCCAAAAATCAATGTATCGCCAAAATCCTGCGTACTTCTGTAGCAGTTATTGAATATAATCGAAAAAAAATCATTGGCTCATTATGATTAAAAAATCACGGGAGCTATTAGTCCGGCCGTGGACCCCGAAAAAACGGAGACGTCATCGCGAAATCGCTGGACACCGGCAACTTTGAAATAAAACCTTTCAAAAAAATTATTGCAAACAGTATAATAAAATCTGGTATTTGTAATCTCGAATTATTTATTAGTATCTCGGAAAAAAAAAAATCCCAAAAAGCCTACTTTTTCGGCCTCCAGGGTGACCGAAACAAATAAACAAGTTTAGCGGTGGCTTCCGGACTGTCGATTGTTTTCCTACTTTCCTCAGACCTGTTGTCAAGTATTTGAAACGTGCGTGTATTAAGAGGATAAAAAATCTGGAAACTTGTAAAGAGAAAAAGTTGGAAAAAAAGAATCTTCATCTTTCTATGTCATTTGTCTTATTGTTTCTTAGAAGATAATTAAATCGGCGTTATTAACGTAAATATCCTCCTCGTATAGGAGAACAGACTTCGTAGTTTCTCTGAGGGCAGAGAGACAGCAGAGTGATTCTGGGGTGTTGTGCAAACCGAGCAAATAGAAAGTTGTGCAACATTGTGTGTATACATAAGTGTATATGAATATGTTCATGATGTATAGATATTTATGCAGTGTCGAGTAGACAGTAAAAGAGAAAGAAAGAGGCACGTATGTGTAGTCAAGAGTGGCCACGAAGAGTCCCCGGGATGCTGAAAGCCGAGAGTGGGAACGAGGTGAACGTGCGAGCTTCCAAGGACTCTCGGACGTGCAATAAAAGTGTAAGACCATGAAGTAAAGAGGGAAACCAAGAAAAGAACACGAGAATTGAAAAGCAAGGAAATGTTTTCCTTTCTAGATGGAAAATATTTATAAATATTTTTCGACGATTAAGAAAAAAAAAGATTAGTATTTGTTTTTAATTTTTCCTAAAAGCTCCAAAGTTCAAGGAGAATTTTTCCCCTATTTTCAAAACCAATTAATTGACCAAAAGGTTAAGGTTTTTTTTCGTTAAACTTGTTGCTTCGGCGGAAATAAAACTGTAGGATCCTAAATTCATTTGACCAAAGTATATATCTCCCCCAAAATATCTGACGTTACTTTCCTCTTACGATAGGGAACAAACTATCATTTATAGAAGCTCGCAATCGCACCAGCAATTGGCACGTGGAGAGGTTTTTCTCTTTCTAACATATTTGCAAAAGGGACACATCGAGGTCTGGAGGGCTTTGATATGGGGGACCGGAGTTGTGGGTCGAGAGTTATGAGGAAGGGAAAAAAAGGGGAACGAAGGTTCGAATTAGATTGAGACATTGGTGGTGGATAAAAAGAGGGAAATCGAGATTTTAAATTTAAAAAAATTCCGTCGTCATTACAATGTTTAGGAACGTTCGTATTTTTGCTGTATAATATTTGCGAGACATTCATGCTTCGGTAGTACATCGAGAGATATTAAAAAAAAAAAGAATGACTTATTTACACAATGACAACTGCTTCATATTTTTCTGCATGCGACGATTGAATAAATGTCGTAAATTTAATTCGAAAGTATATAAAATCTTTCAACAGTCGAAAATCTAATACTTCGCAAAACAAATTGAAGAAAAAAATATACACATCTTTTTTTAATGAAATAAAATCCCAAAGAGTCGTAAATGATACTGTCGAAATTTTTTAAAGATACTCGTGGAATGTTTGTCCGAGTATCATGTATAAAACGTGCTCTCTCTGTTCTCAATGTCTCGACTCGTCGACCACCTACAAAGCAGCATAGGCGCATTTCTCCCCCTATCTTTATGGTTTTCTCTCTCCCTCTCTCTCTCGCTCTTTCACTCCCACGAACACCACCTACACGTAAAAATGGTTTCCCTCGCTCGCTCCCTCGTGGACGATAAGCGTGATATAGGGTGGCGTTGTGCGCCTCGACGCTTCGACAGAGTTTCACGTTCGTGATGTAGGTGTACTACGTATTGATTTCAGGGCATAAATAGACCGCGGAGTCTCTATTATTCAAGATGCAGCAGCGGCAGAGTCTCTTCCTCCATTGCAGCCCCCATTTTCTCTCTGTCTCCTTTTTCTTTTTTTTTTCTCGATTCTCGTTATTCCCACACATTTCCGAATCCCTTGCTCTATTCGTCGTTCTTCAAATATTTACCATTTTTTCTGTAGATTAATAGAATAATTTCTGAATTTATACGCAACGAAAAAGTACCATGGTACTTGAATCAGTGGTGTCGGGTCGAAAGCGTTTTTTTGACAGATTTTTATAAAATTTATTAAAAGTTAAAGATTGTTTAACTTTACGTGCGATCTTACGGGGAACAGTAGAAAAAAATCACATTTCATGGAATAACTCCGAAATTTTTCTACAATTTTGCGTTTTTTTTTTTCCCAATTACAGAGGAATATGTGACAAATTTTATTTTTAAAAAGTCAAGAACTTCGACCGTTACTTTTGGGATGTACCGCGTTCAGGAAATAAAGCAAAAGAGAAGTAAAGCATTTATTAGATGAGGAAATGCTGCTAATTTGTTCAAACTTCAAACTACATATTAGACATTTTTTTAGAAATAAAAAAAATTGTTTTTACACTCTTTTACGATTTTTATCAACTGACATTATTCAATTATTTCACAAGTTGACTCTAAGTTTTCAAAAATTAAGCGGAGCGTTAACTTTTGAACGTGAATGTGGCGAGGCTGCTACGTCAAGTCATTTTTTCAATGCATTGATTTTTTTTCCATTTATATTTCATTCGGATGAATTATTTCCGTCAAAAAGGCTCTTTACATAGCTTTCCATGAATTTTTGTCATTATTCTTTTCGAATCAGATCACATTTCGATGAGAATAATTGCGAAAGGTTTTAATTTTACGATGAAAATGATATTTTCGATTAGCTAGATATGAATTCAAGATCAAGTGCCGCAATTGTATACGATAATTGCAACAGGTCATGGTCGAGGTGTCTCCGCGGACAAGGCTCGAAAGGCCGCCAAGATTTTACGATTCGAAATGTTTTCCGCAATTAATAAAATCGAGGCAAAGAAGTTTCAGTGAAATTAACGAACGCGGATGAACGATAAAATCGGGGAGGGATAGCGGGCGGCGAAGCAAGCTAGTAAGTTGAGAAGTTGGGACGCGAGAGATCGCGTTGAGACGCACGTGCGGCTGTCTCAGCATATCGAGTCACGGCGCGAACCACCGCAAGAAAAAAGAAGGGAAAATACCGATAGAGGGAGAGGAAAGACTGAGGTAACTCGAGCAGCGAACGAATCAACCGACATTCCATATGATTTTCAATTATACAGGGTGTCCCAAAACTCACGACACATTTGAACTTTAAAAAAGCCTTAAAAAATCAATAAAAATTACACGTGATCCGATAAACTCCTGCGTAAAAAATCAAAAATCAAAGAAGTGCTGTCAAATAAAATTTAAAACTTCAGAACTTCTCCGCAAAAACCATGGCTTTGTCAGAAGTTCAAAGCACTCAATTAGTTGTCAAAAAGCTTTTAAATAAGCAATATTTGATTTTTTCTATCACGTGGTTCCAACTTTATATAAATAATAGAAACGTAAGAGTCTCTTCAGTTTGAAATCGCGATCGATAAATATAAAGAAGGCGGGAAAATAGTGTCGTAGTGTATTTTAAAATAAAAAAAAGAATAAGCCAGACAGAGGAAGAGAAAAAGAGTGAGATGAAAAGAAGAAAAAGAAAGATAAGCGGACGAAAGAAGAAAATGAAATGGAGAATGAGAAGAAAGTGAGAGAGAAAGAAGAAGAAGAAGAAGCGTCGAGACTCGACGGTGTCTCCAATAAGAAGGGAATTCGAATACTATGTATGGAGTATGGAGGCAGGGTATAATATTGTCGACGAGTACCGCGCGCGTATATGCGTTCAAATATACTCGTTTGCATCCGACATGTTATAATAGAAGGGAAAAACGAGAGAGGAAGCTTCTCTCTGCGATAATAATGAATAGTTTCGTCTGTATGCGTGAATTCACATGGACGTTAGTTCGTTAGTATTTGTGTTCTCATTTGTGAGTAGAATTGTGAGTGAGCGCGTGTTCGTGAGCCTTTGTACGTGAGCCTATGGCTTTTTGTTCGTGTGGTTGTGCGTCCGAGGTGCATGGTAAACACATTTTTAAGGATCGAAATGATCTACGAGGTGAAATATAATTTTTTTCAACATGCGATTTACCGAATCCAGCTTCAAATTTAACGCCTGGCTATCAAAATGAATCGCGGTCCTAAATTAATCCTAAAAAACCTTTTGCACACAAAAAAAAAGACAAAATGCTGTTTTTTATGTGGATAAAAATGAGTTGCTCGGTCGTTCAAGAAATTCTCGTTATTTCGTTTCTTTCCCTTGCGATTTTCGGATACACAACTTTTTTTGGTACAGCCTTTCACAAGGTTTGTTCGTCATGCGTGTAAGCAAGAGACCTTTTTGCCGCAATGCGAGAGAGAAAGAGATTTTATGTGCTGGAAAAGCATCAGAGTTTATACGCAGGCGGGCAGGCAGGCAGACAGAAACAAGACTGACTCGGTCGTGAACGCAAGGGCGCGATATGAACGATGAAATATATACTTCGTTGTACTACACATGCCTTGATTGTGAATACATGCGCAAATGGAAGAGGTATACGAGTATTACGAGTACAAAGTTGTACGTGTTTTACAATGGGGTAAAAGATGACGGGGGTTGTTTGCGCGAGAAGAGAGAAACGAACCCGGCACACACACACACGCACACATGCACACAAACACACATACACGCGTGCGCGAGTCTGTCGTGTACATTGAGTCAGAAGAGTTTACCGGATATGAACTAGACTGCAAGCAGACGAGCCAGCAATGGAAATCAATACAGTTTTCCCTCTTCGTTCTCTTCTTTTCTGCATTTTCAGCCCCCATCAGCACCGGCCACCCTCATCATTCTCATGCAACCTTTAGTCTGTGTCGATACGAACGATTCAAAAATTTTCGAAACTTATTCATCAAAAACGTAATATAACTAAGGCTCGATTTTTCAGACACTCAAATTATTCATTTTTATGAATTCGTGGATTATTTTCACCTGGAAATCACTCTCAGCCTTTTTTCCATGTTTAACCACTCGTTTTATCGTTCAAGAGTTTCATACAATGTTTTCCTTATTGGTTAGCAATGAAAATTTGTTTGTTCGCGCTTTCTTTGGAGGATAAAAAGTCTTTGGACGATGAATGTTCAATTTTTGAATTTTTTTTTTCCGTTTTGATAAATCGGCGTGTCCTAATTTTCGTGATAGCACACGAAAAGGAGAATGAGAAGTTACGTAACGCGTTAGTATGCACGCGAATCTGGTCGTTGGAGCGATAAACGGTAAAGGGAACATGAAGAGGGAAGAGGACGAGAAACATAAGACCGTTGAAGCTGCTTTTCAACGAGGTAGACGCAATACACGTTTTTAAGGATCAGAGGTCGACGGTGCGATAAAAAGAGGCACGAAAAAAGAAGAAAAAAAAATGTTGAAATTATTTATTCAACAAAATGGCTCACAAACGAACCCGCAACGATCGTGCATGTATGTACGTTATCGTGTAATGAACACACGCTCTCCGTAAAGCAATTTTACTTACAACCATTAAAGTATCACGACAAAAAAATGCCTGATGAAAAAAGAAAAAGGAAACATAAAAATCGACAAAAAACATTTTGGAAACTGGGTCTCGACCCCTTTTTGTTGTTTCTTTTTTATTTGTTTATTTTTATTTTTCATATGCTGGGCTCCGCGGGGTGTTTCCTTTTACGGTATTCAAACGGGAGAGAATGAGAAAAAAGAGAGAGAAAGAGAGAGACTTCTTCATCTGTGTTTTTCAGATTTGGGTCTCCCGCGTGTGTGTCGACGGGGAATCAGCCAATATGAGTCTCTCCCCGGATCACCTTTTAAGGTGTTCGCCTTTCAGGGTCTCCTTGTCTCTCTCTCTCTCTTTCTTTATCTTTTCTCATTTAATCGAGTTGCGAAACCTTGGCATCAGAATTCGTCAGACGATCTCTCTTCTCTTAATTTCAATTCCGATAATAAAGCAAAAGTAAAATTATATTTTTCTGATGTAACGATTCTTTCATTTCTTTGGAAATTGAGCTACTGTTTGGAAAAACAATTTGACACTAATTGGAGAAGGTTTTAATTTTTTTTCTCCTTCAACATTATAGAAACCCTGGATGAAAATTGTTCGATTGGTTGACAAAGTAATCGACTATGAACGAAAAAAAAAGAATAATATTCATTTAATAATCAAATCGACAGTATAATGAATTGTTAAATAATTGAAAAATGAATCTATTTTACAAATGAATGAAAAAGAAAAAAGGGCAAAAGTCTTAAAATATATCGAAATAAGGTCATTGAGTGATATTTATCGAGGACACACACACACATTGAGTCTTGTGTTTGTGTTTTTTTTTTCGAGAGTGGCGAAGTGTATGTGTAAAGCAATGACGTATAGTCGCCGGGAACGAGACCCTTTTTTCCTCGCGATCGTATAATTTTATCTCATTACGAGCCGCGTTGATAAACAAGTATGAAAACATCAGGCGGTGTCGGTTTACTTGTGAAACATATGTAACACACGTGTTCCCACTGTGTGCGTGTGTTTGTGTGTATTTATGTGTGTGTAACGTTGTAAAAAAAAGGGTGTTAGGTCTGAGTGACATTTCGCGTGTTTCCCGTCAATAAATAGTTCGCGAAGGCTGGTTGGGTAACGAGATTGACGTAATTAGTTTGGAGGGAAGATGAGGGTGTAAAAACACTCCGATACCTGCGCAGAGACTATTTTATATGATTTTAATTACTCTTCAATTAGACATAAAAAAAAAAGTTGAAAATAAAGCCTGAATTTCTCATTTTTTGTCGATCATCTTAGAACGAATTGAGGGTTTGATTTCCCTGCGTTTGTAAATGTAGAATTTTCGAAAGATTTATGAAAAAAATTGTAATTTGTCAAAATAAATATTTTAACAACGGTTTTAGTGTATCGATCATTTTGTATTTTCCGATTCCGAAATAAAATATTGTCGATTTCTAAGACACTTTTGTTGAAAGATTTCAGTACGACTATTCGTCAAAATGGCGACGAGAGATTGTCGACGCTACGATCGAAGCGTCTTAAGAGCCAACAATTCTACGCTCGTAGTTTTCGTCGTCGTGATGAGAATATTAACGAGATCTCGGGATATAACTGTTAAGTCCGATTTACGACGTTTTTCCTCGTCTAACGACATTTTCGTTATATATGTAAATGAATAAATATATAAATATATCTATATACAAAAAGTCCAGAAAATTAAGAAACATTCTTATCTTTTCCTCATAATTAAGCAAAATCCTCATCAATAATTCATTCTTCTTTAATATTTTTATAGCTTGAGAGAATTTTCATTGAACTCATAGCAAAACGAGGATAAAAAAGCGTTCGCATGGCTGCTTTAGACTCAAAAGTATAGAGACATATTTTCATCAATTATTTCCAAAATGTTGAAATTACATTCAAGTAACTGTATAAATAGTGAGAGTCAATAATAACAAAAATATTTGACAAAAATTAGGAAGAAATACTTTTAAATTGTAAAGACGATAATTTCTTTTTGTGGGAATTCAAAAATTCATATACTGTTTTAAAAGAGTTTAATGCATTAAGATTAAGGTTAACCCTCTGACGAAGGTTGGTTTTTTTTGTTGTTTCTTTTTTTGCAAACAACGCGCGACGAGAAGACCGCGTGCAACACACGAGGACGACGCGTTGACTCGCCCGTTCACTCGTGGTTCGTTCGTTCGCGTTTCTCAGAAGCGATTTTAAAATGCAAATCGCGTGTTCGAGTGTGTATCGTGGAGGATAGAGGACTACAGTACCGAGGCGTTTCTATGCCCACTCGGGAGGTTCTCGATCGAAAGAACGAAGCAACGTTGCTTTTCAGTTGGTGGTGGTGCTGCTGCTGCTGCGGTTTGCTAGCAAATTCGTCACGTAAGAAGAGAATGCACGACTTGATTCCTCTCCCCCTCCCTTTCCCCACCCTTTTCCGGAGCTCCGTTGCAATTGCAAGGTAGCATGATCGTTTATATTCCGTTATGAAAAGACACCTTACACGTTGTTTTCGATTTATTGATTTTCAACAAAATAAATATTCAATTTTCAAACCCTTTGGGCTCATACGGTGGGTCTTGAGTTGTCCTACTTATTTTTTTGCACTTTCGTGATTAAAATTACAACTTGAACAAAACAAACGGAAGATTTTTGATTCATTTATCACAATGGTCCCTGGGACATTGATAAATGTTGACAAAAAATATTAACCGTCATTATTATTCAATTGCACAAATATCCACAGATAAATAAAAAGTCAAGTTCCGTTCTTTTTAATGAAAAAAAAAAAAAAAAAAAAAAAATTGTAATTTTTTACGAAACTACTGTGAACTTTGTAATGGCAATTTTTTCACAAACTCAATACAACAGCAAAGAGTGAAAAAATATAAAAAATTGAAAATTCTACAGCTTAACGAAACGATCAATTGACTAAAAATTTTTTTTTCAACCAAACGTACTCGTTCGCGCAAGATGCATGGAAAAAATGTGTGTCAAAGAATATGTAACGATATAGTTCGCACGTACCTTTGAAAGCTTGTGAATCCAGAAATTCTCAAATCTTCATATATAGCAGATAATTGTACGGTCGCGAAGGAAATAATAATAATAATAACAATAATACGATCGTATTATAATAAACGTTTTCCCGTAGCGTTAAAAAAATTCACTGTGTTTCAAACGTGCGATAAACGCTTACGAATCATTCGTATTATTTTGTGTTATTTAATCGAATCTCTTTTTCATCAATTTTTTTCTTCGCGATTAATAACTGCTTCGAAACACTATTATCGATTAAATTTTCCTTTCGTTAAATATCTTTTATGTATTATTATGACTTTTAAAATTATTTTACCATTTGTTTCTCTCTCTCTTCCTCTTTCTTCCTATTTCCTCCAAGTGTATTATTTTATTTCACGCGTTGCTTTATCGATAATAATAATAATAATAAATATATTTGTCTGCAGGTACTTTTCTGTCCTGGTTCGATTAATCGTTTGTTTTGTCTGTGCTGTTTTGTTGTTGTTATTATTATTTTTTCGAAAAGATTTATATTTGTGTATTCGGATTTGGAATTATGTATACATTTTAATCTTTTTTTATATTTTATTGCGATATTTTGTAAATCGTTTCAATTCACGAACAAATATTTATTCGAGAATTTTTACCAGTGACCGATTTTCAATCCACGCTACGCGATGTCATTTAAGCGCTTTCAATATTTCCTTTCTTTTTATTTTCAAATCTTTTTTCGATTATAACATTTTGTTTGACTCGGGGTCCAGGCACTATTGCGCTGTGAAAGGTAGAATATTATATTTAATTAATATAATTATTATTATTTATGTTATTTATACGATTAGTGTGATTATTATTATTATTATTGTTATTATTTTTAATATTATTATTAATATTATTCGTTTTTTTTTTATATGTTTGAAGGTACTTGTAGGTACGAGGTATTTTTTAAGGTAAATTTAATATGCGTTTGTTATATGCGCTTGGTTTTCATTTTTTTTGTTTTTTTTTGTTTTCATATACTTTTATGTTTTTTGTTTTGTTTTGGTTTTTTGAATCATTATTATTACGATCGATCAGAGAGCTTTTAAGAAGATAAATTCGTGTGTGTCTTGCGTTTCTTTAACTTCCCTCCTCGCGTCAACGTTTTCTCGCCCACTCGAATGATAACGATGAAAAATAATGACAATAATAATAGAAAAAAAATGCTATTGATGATAATAATAACAACAATAATGATATTAACTGTGACAACGAGAAAAATCTTCCCCCTCGCACCGCACGGAAGGTCAGAAGTCTTTATCACCTCCTCTCGTTTCCCCACTTAGCCACATTGCAGTTATTCGTCGAGACGTCCACCCTTTTCGAACCGATCTCAACTTTCACCACGACCATCTGCAAAAAACAAATGACAAACAACCCTGTCACGAATATATCGTTTAAAGGAGACAAAACGACGAGTGTCTGCTCAATAACAAAAGCAACATTTTATACTGTAATATATTTGCCAATTAATTCAGAAATTTCGAGAAAAAAAATTCCATGTTCGTGACATTTCTCCCGATGCATTTTTTTACATACGATTAAATAGTAATTTTTTCAATCCCAATCAACAAAACCATTTTGTTGATTTACCGAATAAAGAATATTGCTGAGAAAAACAATTGTTAACGAAAAGATCAATTATTTTGATAATTCAAAGAAAAAATGTACGTCGATAAATTTGACAAGTTTTTGTCAGCCGTGCGTACAGCGATACTCGAGAGGAAAGTGCATGCAAGATTTTTATCTGGTCATTACACTTACGCGCGAGGCAGGAATATTATCTCGTTATGATCGAGGAGGAAAAATATATTATCGCGATAACTCGTGGTCGATTGAAAAAAAAAAGAAAAGAAAAGTCTTATACGAGCAACATGTGTTTGTGTATGCGCGGGCATTTATTTGATTTAGCTTATTACTCTCTCGATATCGAGAAATTCCTCGAGATTACGAAAGTTGCACAAACTCTCGATTGCAAACAGTCTCGATCTATGGCACATGCGCGAGTAAGTCATTTATTCGGCCAATGAACATTATAACACTATTTTATATACACAAAAATGTAAACACACAATGCGGTTTGTTATTTTATTGCTAAATATAGTATCCGCGCGCCAACTAACTTATCTCTCGGCTAACCCATATATTCGTTATAACAATAGTGATAATATGACAAGTGGGGTCGACAAAAAAAATTGTAAGAAAATATGAAAATAATCAATTCTAACCAGTCGATTATATCCAAGTGGAGCATAAGTCTACGGATAGAATCTTATGAAAATCAAAATAGCGGCTAACATTTTCAGAAAAAAAAAGTTTCCATGGTATCAAAATATTTCTTCCAGATTTGGGGAAATATTGAAAAAATGTAATCGTCCCAATAAGTTGACTAACCGCAAGGTGGAATCTAAGAAGCTTATAAAATCGCTGAGATCCGAGACTTTTGGCGCCACAATTGACCGCCCAATTTCCTCTGGAGCGGAAAGGGAGGAAAAAAGGTGGTCGGATGTAACAAAACGAGGCATGATTTGTTGTGTGTCAGAACAAAGCCTCTCAAGGCTGAGAAGTGCAGAGCGATGGAGAGAAAAGTTACAGAAAGGTGTTCCAGGTAGACTAGTCTTTACGGTGATGTTTTCGGGGCATTGAAGAACGAACGAAAGAAAAAGGTGCTCTCGGTTCGAAAGAAAAAAAATAAAAAACGCGATTCAACAACTAACGATGTTCAAAGAGCGAGGATCCTCTCGTACATGAATTCTAGACGTTGAAAAAAAAAAAAAACTTGCAAAGCCTATTTTGTAAAGAGGAACCGGATCACTTTTTCGACGTTTTGAGGTTAGGCGCGTGCCATTTTAAGAAGCGATCCTCGTGTTACCGTGTCACAGAGGGCGTTTTACGTAAGAGAGAAAAAAAAACGACAGTATAAAAAGTGGCACCTGCGCTGAAAATAAAATTCTCGCACCTGTAGTTATGTATACACATCAGATTAAATATGTATATGCGTGTCCCATTAATTTGACGTGCGTGAATTCTTTAAACCGCAATTGAGAGCCACCAAAACGTTAATGCCATTTTTCGAGGACGTCTCCGCCGCGACAACTTGATTCTATCATATCTTAATATTTTCACCCTTCGTCACGCTCGAGGAAGTTTGCGTTGTGAAAACAAAAAGAATATAAAGAAGAAGAAGAAGAAGAAGAAGAAGCAGAAGAAGAAAAAGTAAGGAATTGAAAAGCCTGCTCACTTAATTATTGACGCCTGCCTCAATGTATAATACAACGCACGATTTTTCGACCTTATACAGGGTGTCCAAAAAGTCTCGATCAATATTAACGTATTCGAGAAGAGCGTGGAATTCTGAAGAGAAAAGTCCTCAGTCATTTTTCTCTCCGACGCAGTGTTCGTCAAATTTTAGTTATCGCAGTGGCTAGTCGTCCGGATAGTCGGATGAATAATATTCGTCCGGCTACGCTTTATCCAATGAGATGTCCGCTTTACCCGGACGACCAAGGATTGCTTATTCGTCCGGACATGCTACCCGTATACGAACTAGCCGGACGAGTAGCCACAGCCTTTAGTTATTTTATTATTATTATCGTATCTCATCAACGGGCCGTCGGAGAATAAAATGGTTGAGGACTTTTCGCTTCAAGATTGTATATTCTACCTCCTGGTAAAAATTAACCTATCACTTTTCCGACACCCTATATATATGCATATTTGCACTCAAGGTTTTCTAATTACGGAGGTTACGGTCCCGGGTTATTTTTAATTCGACCCTTTACCTATGTACTTTGTCGACTCTTATATATGCCTCACTTTTACGCATGTTTTAAGTATATATATATGTATATAACACGCACACACGCACGCCAATATATAAATGTTTATATACACTTGCGAAGGATCGCAACGTTCCATGTATAAGCATACGACGATCTCGAAGCGAGTATAAGACGCGAAAGGAAAAGGCTCTTGTGTGTAAGGGAACACGTGCGTGACCGATCAGCTCGACAGGAGTTAGTCTGCATATCCACAAAGCATTCCATTCAATTCGCGTGTACTATTCATTCTCAAAGTGAATTTTCAAGAGAACGATGAAAAAAACCAAACTAATTGTTCTTATAATACAAGAAATAGGACGAGATTGACAGACAAATATCTTAATCCAATTTTTCAAGACATTTTCTCGAATTCATCACAAACTTTTATGTTGACAACGTTAAAAAGTTTCCGGTCAATTAATACAAAATCAAAGAAATAATTGATTAAAATCATCATTTCGAAAAATGACGAATAATAAAAAAAATATGATCGTTAAAATATTATTTGTCAATAAAAATATATCGCTGTTACAATAATGTTAAATATTTCTTCTAATTGATGTGTTGATAGTCAATTAAAAAATGAAATGAAATGATAAAATGAATTGAAATATGGAATGAGCACTTCCAAAAGATTAGTCCGCGGAGCTAAAAGAGTATCGCGTTATCTTTTTGTCGCAAGCGTGAAGGAAAGTACAGTAATAAATGGCGAGAGTACAGAAAGGGGGAAGGTGAGGAAGAGGCGGAACGAAGGGAGGGTCGTCGTGAAGATCGAGTGCGAATGGGGCCCAGACCTACGTCAACGCAAAATGACACACAGCGCCACGGGTGGAATGTGCGTGCACCCAACGCGACGAGGGCAATGGGTCTCTTTTTCGCGTGTTTCCCCGATCGAAAACAAGCCGCAAAGTCGTAAAACAAAAAAAGACGAAAAAAAAAAGAAAAAAAAGCACGGCACACGGTACAGTAATACGATCTTCGTATACGCATACTTTCTTCAATTTGAACCCTTGTTTCTTTTCGTGAAGAGCGTGTTGCAATTTTAAAAGCATCGTGTCTATTTACCTTATCGTTGATCGATTAACTGACAGTTGCTTCTTTCTTTTTTTTATCAACGAGATAATCAACAGCTGATGTTTTTTATTGACGCGTAAATAAACGCGGGGAATTGGTTAATAAATTTTTGTTTTTCTGATAAATTTCACAGGCTTTTTGGAAATTGGGCAGTTTTCAAAATTATATTCAAATTTGTCTGTAAATAAAGAGAAAAGAAACTTGTCAGTTTTTTTTGAGCATTCGTATTAGCAAAATTTTGTTGAATTGAATAAAAAATAAATGAAAAATTGACATTACGAGAATTTTCGTTCGAGTTTTAAAACGAGACGAAATTCAACGGTTTCAGCACGTGTGTGCCACTTGGATGATTTATATGAATGGACGCACCACACCCGGTATAAAAGATCGGTGCAACGAAAGCGCGCTCGCGAGCCCATAAGCTAATACGTAACTCGTGCGCGACCATAATATGTTAATGAAAATGAATGGAAATGAAAATGGCAACGTCGGCTTCGACGGGATCCATAGCGATGAAGATACAAAGAAAAACATCGAGAGAGAGAGAGAGAGAGAGAGAGAGAGAGAAGCAATAAGGGAGCAGCGCGCACACTTCCGGACAGATGTTGTGGCTCTAGGACACAACGTGGGCCCGCATTGTGTGCGTTTTTTCTTTCCACTTCTGCGCAATATTCCCACATGATATTATATTTCCTAATATGTATATTCATATTCATCTCAAAACGAGTTTTTTTGCAACGTGGAACGTTTGTCAAATAATAATAAAAATTTTTTTTAAAGGAAGACAAGAAATGTTCAATTAAAAAAATTGAGAGACATTGATTGAGGGAATTTTTTCATCAGATTTGAACACTGATGGAAAGAACCATGAAGAAAGAGAGAAATGAAGAGAAGGTACTCTTTGGGAGTATATGAAATACGAGAGGGATGAACGCGCGAACAGAGAGAATAGAGAGAAAGTATGTGAGAAGAGAAAAAAGAAAGAGAGATAAAGTGAGGGAGTCGTTTTGTGTATCTGCGAGGTATCGTAATACAACACCATAAGTTGAACTTGGGCTACTTATGAATGACCTTGTCTGAGCGGCGTAACTCTCTTTCTCTTACAATGCCCGAGAGTATAACGCCGCGACCAAGTCGGACCAAGTTGCGTCGGCGTCGTCTATAAGCGCGCATATATCGTACGCATTGTATACGATAAGTGTTGAGAGTATGATCCCGATATGTTTCAATGGTACGAGCTTAGTGGAAGTGCATGAATGCTGCGTCTCGCACTCGCATACGTGGGCTAAACTCGTTGACGAGAATGCACGCGAACAGTTGCAATGACAAAAGGTACATTGGGTCTGTGAGACCCATTATTAAAAAAACATGCCAATTGAAAGACTTTGAAAAAGAAATAAATGACAATAATCATTTTTCCTCCCGATCCCTAGAAAATCTCGTGAAAAAAAAAACCTTAAAAATTCAATCCATATAATCGAAACTTTTATCAAGGCGTTAGGCCACTCTAGAGGTCGAAAAAAATGGACTTTTTTTTAGAAATACTACAAAATCAATCGAGATTTTTTGTTGAGCGATTTATTTCAAAGTGACGACTGTGCAGCGTTTTCGCGATGACGTCTTCGTTTTTTGAGGATCTACAGCCGGTCTAACAGCTCCCGTAATTTTATAATCATAATGAGCCAATGATTTTTTTCGATTACATATAATAACTGCACAGGAGCACGTAGGATTTTTACGATACATTGATTTGTGGCCAAATGGTGCACTTCGAAAGTGGAAAGTGATTAATTTGCCTAAAAAATCGTCAGATAAGTGTTAATAACAAATGAACTATGTAATATAAAGGAAAGATGCTACGTACTTCCATAGACAATGTATTTTCAAAGATATATTCAAAATTTCAAGTCAATCGGTTGAAAACTGTCAGAGTTATGAGTTCAGCCAATTTAAGAAATGCAGTTTTGAGATAAACGTGTTTGAAGTTTTGCGTAGCTCGATCGCTGGGGATCAGACGGCCTCGTACTAAAATTCGAAAACCGAGTACTTGGAGATTTTTCCCGGCCATAATCTTTTGGGCCATCATTTTTGAGGTCCTGAGAGATCATGCAAAAAAAAATCGTTTTTTCAAAAATTCTATGGTGGGCTTTAAAATCAATACACATTGAACACTACTTACGTATTAAGGCAGCGAGGAAAAGATAAAAACAAACTGACCTGCACCAACAGCGATGTTACGACTTCCGTCGAATGACCCCGCGACGCTGCGAGGCGTTAATAAATATTGATTTGATTCGCGCACGACCTGCATCCTTTTGATGTTCGTAATTTAAAAAGTGACTGTGTTATAAATCGTGAGGTTTGAGCATTGTGTGTTAAAGGCGAAATTAAATGTCCATTGTCATTTATTGATCTTTCATTATTTCATCGAATTTAATATTATTTACGTAATTATATTATTCAAAACGTTTGCGAAACGAAGGAAATTAAGTGGATCTATGCACCTATGCATATGCGCGTTGGGAACATTGTATATCGCGCGAGGAATGGCGGAGTGTTAGGGGGCACGTGTGTCGAGTCACGCGGGATATACAACACGAGAATTTCATTGAGCGAGAAAATGAGAAGGAGAGAGCGAGAGAGAGAGAGAGAGAGAGAGAGATCAGAAACGATAAGAATTTATCGATGTGTCTTCTTTAGAGATTCACTGCCCTCTCCTATGTATACGTACGAATGCACGTATATTTTAAACGGCAAAAAAAATATATATATATACCGATGTGTTTATAAGAGAATTCATATAAATTTGCAAAGCCAATTAGTGGTACAAGTTTGCTTTGATCGTGCGCGGTGCTGCATACAAAGTGCAGCCGTTACTTGAATCGTCGGGATACACTTTGGAGCTACTTGAATCGTGTACCTATCGATACTCTTGTTAACCTCGCTATTTCAACGCGATCTTTGTAGAATTAAAATTATTATACCGCGTGCCGCGCCGCGCGCAATTGCCTTTCTATAGATATATTTGTCTGTATATAAATATATAGTAAAGAAAGGTTAAGTTGTTTATATGCAGCTATGATTATTGATTCTCCACTTCCTCTCTCTCTCTCCCTGCAGCATCTGTTGCAACATGTTTGACTACAAAGAAAGAGATTTGTGCATAAACTACGAGGATATACGAGTTCGTGATAAAATAGCTATTATCGGATAATGGAAAAATGGAAAACAGAGGATCGAGGAAGTGAAATAAAAAAAGAAAGAAAAGAATAAAGTTAAAGATTTATAAGAGAATCCAATTGCATGAGAAGAGATTTTTTCATCTTTTCATTATTTGTATTAATTCAATTATATTGTAACGTGAAAATCTTGTTTGTGTATTCATTCAAACTGCGCTATTATTATTATTTTACCTCTGAACTCGAAGGAAATTGTGCGGTTAGTAACTCGAACTCATTATTGACGTTTGACGTTTTCATGCAAGTATAACATTTATTCATGAGAATAGCATGAATTTTCATCGGATGGTCACTCACCCGCCATCTCTCTCGATTAACTCTCTTTCTCTTTCACTCTCTAATCGAGGAGAGCAAGCAATGCAATATATCGTATAATAATCTAAATCTATAATACAAGTAGTGTTGCTCGCGCTGTGCAGTTACGAGAGCTGGATTGTTATCCATAATGGTATTCGACCTACAAACAAGTAGATCGCATTCAAAAGTTCTTTATACAAGGTGTCCCAAAAGTGATGATCAATATTTCCTGTACGAATAGATCTTTCGATTTGATGACTAAAAGTCCTTAGGCATTTTTATGTCAGCAGCATCATTAACGAGATATTGATTGGTCAATGATAAACAATAAACGGCTCCTCAATGGTGCGCTGTAGACAAAAATGACTAAGGACTTTTCTCTTCAGAATTCCATGTTCCATCTGTTCCAAAAATTTCACATGCCACTTTTCGGACACCCCATATATGTTAATCTTCAATTGCACCGGCGCGAATATGCATATCAACATAATGATACACGGCATAGCGTATATGGGCACGTCGATCTACAGTATATTATCAACTTATTTGACGTGAGAATATCGAGAAACACTTTGTGGCATGTTGCACCGTTTGTACAAAACGAATAACTGAATGAGCGGAACGTGGTACAAGCACAAATTGGACATTTTTCCTGAAAGTTTATATCTTTTCATATTCCTATAAAATACAACAACCAACATTGTTAGATTGTTATATTATTATTTTGTTAACTAATATTATTATTCTGTTGAGGATGAGAAAAATATTTGCAGGACAACATGAATGAATTAATGTGCAAATAGTTCTGGGATTGACGGCGAGAGAGCTGCGAACAGAGTCTTGTCTTTTAACTTCATTTCTCTCTTGACGGCTAAATGCGAACTAACGAGCTCTACGACCGGGAGAGCAACTCGGACTGCGTTGCTCGTAAAATTTTAACTCACTCTAGTCTGTCCCGGCAATCCCGCAGGCCAACTCATATACGTACAACATTAGAAGGCATATCTCATTTAAATCTAGAGAACGTTCTATGTCGAAAAAGCAGGTATTATCACAACGAGAAATGTTCATCAAACGAGCCATAAGCTCGAAGCCCAAAAAATCTTTATTTCCTTCTCTAGCCACTTTTTTCTTCGCGATTTCAAGATCAAAAAATATATTTTAATTGAAATATTTCAAAGAAAATAGATAATAACAACGTTTTTTTTTCATTATTTAACGATGTGAACGTTAATTCTTTCAGAATCCTGTGAAATTAGACCCTCGCGGAAAAGCGTTTGAACGTTTCTGACTTCCAAGTCCGCAGCAAACGATCTCTATTTTTTGTTGCTGCCCCACGCGCGTCGTGTGTTAATGAGAACGTTTTTATAGTCGTCGCGTCAATTATGGCTTACGCAATCGGCACCCTTCGCACGTACCAAATCCCCAGAGAGTTAGTAGCTTTCTTCTCATTCAGCGTTTTCCAAATATATTGTATTCATAATTTCGTCTTAATTGTACGATATTTAGAAAAAAATCTTACCAAGCAACGAACATGGACTCTTGAATTTTTGACGAAAGAAAAAATAAGCTGCGAAAGAGAGGAAAAAGTAATATGTATACGAAAGAAAGGAACGTGAGGCACTATCTTCACGAGTATTTGGAGCTGAAAGTTCTATCACGGATCTACGTAACGGCTATTGCCGTAGAAGAGCTAGAAGTGCCCCAAGAGACCTCATATCACTTGGGTGTAACCACTCCCTAAGGCTCCGAGAGAAAGAGAGAGAGAGAGAGAGAGAGGGGGAGGGAGAGAAAGGAAAAGAGAGGAGGCTCCCCATTACAAATTCACCGGGCATCCTAGAATAAAAATGCATCCTCAGCTATTGTCCCTCAGCAGCTTGTCTTTCTCTGCTGGCATGCCAGACAGACACATTCCCCCGTTGCTTTTCTTCCTATACATATAAACATTTCCGAGTCTCTTCCAACATTCCCTGTCTCATCGCCATTGCCCATGAGATGACAGAGTGCTATTCCACTCCATTTTTTATTCCTTTCTTTATCTTTCTTTTATTTTTTCTTATTTCTCTTCCAATAATACGTGCCTTTGTCTTTTCCGTTTCACCGCAACGATTTTGTCACTTATCGTTTTCATGCTTTACCGTTCAATATTTTCGTAGACTATTGCTTGAAAATAGATTTCTCGTAGAACTTTGACGTCGAGTTGAGGGAAAAAAAAGCAAGAAGTAAATCTCAATAAATATTCAAAATCAAAAAAATAATTAAAAAAAAACTGTTATCAATTATTCGAAAAATTTACTTCACCGTTTTTTGCAAATAAATCTATTTTTTTCAATGTAACTTTACTTATTTTTTTGTCTATTATTTTCCACCAAACTTACTTTTCAAATAAATATTTCGGAAATGCAACATTAGAATTAATTTGATAATCGTTAAACGCGGCGCACGTTTAAGTTCTTCGAGACTTTTTCGCTGGTAGACCCAATTGCGGAACGTCATTTGATGAATTTTCATGTACACAGAAAAAAAATTATTCTGCGTGAAATTTATGAGAATTTCTTCATTTTCATTTTCAAGCTTTGTTTATTTTATCAATTATTTCGTCAAGTCACTACTACAAATAAATATAGTTAAAAAAAAATCCGATTAAGTGATTAAATATTTGGAGACACTCAATTAGAAAATGAACTCGCCGATATGCTGCCGTTAAACAACGAGCACGTTTACATTCTTCGAGACTTTTTTTTGCTGATAGACCTAATGGCGGAACGTCATTTTATGAATTTTCATATTGAAGTCTCGTTCATTTGATCAATTATTTCGTCGAATCACTATACTACAAATAAATGCAATTGAAAAAACATAATTGAGAGGTTGAATTTTTAGGAATACGATACTAGAAAATAAATTTGACGTTTGAGCCGTTGAACTGGCATGTTTATATTTTTCGAGACTTTTTTGCTGGTAGACCTAATTGCGGAACGTCATTTTATGAATTTCCATTTTGAAGCCTCGTTTATTTCATCTATTATTTCGTCAAATCACTACTACAAATGAATATAATTCAAAAAACGTAATTCAGTGGTTGAATTTTTGGATATACGATACTAGAAAATAAATTCGACGATTTAACTATTAAACGAGCACGTTTACATTCTCCGAGACTTTTTTTGCTGGTAGACCTAATTGCGGAACGTCATTTTATGAATTTTCATATTGAAGCTTTGTTCATTTCATCAATTATTTCGTCAAATCACTACTAGAAATAAATGAAAAAAAGTAATCGAGTGATTCAATTTTTGGAGATACGTTATTATCAAATGAATTTGACGATATGCGGCGGTTAAACGAGCACGTTTACGTTCGAGTTAGTCAGGACGGTTAGTAGAATGGTAAGGGAAAGCGCAAGGCTGCAAGAACGCGAGACGCATAGAAACTTGGGCTCTCCTGGAGTCGCTAGTCTCTTCGAAATGGTCGCGAGGCTACGCCACGTGTTTCTACGACACAGCCAGAAAACATTCGTTTGGGTTTAATGCGTTCCCTCTCTGTATTCTCGTCTTACTATTTCGGCTCTTTTTTTTTCTCCTTCATTCTCACGCTGTTGCTAAACTAATATTTCCTCTCTTGGTTTAGGCTCGAAAAAGTTAAGTTTCGGGATGATGCTGAATCGACCCCTCGTCTCTATTCGACTGCGTCGCAGCACCAACCCCACGTTATTGCGTAGTTCGTTTCTATGTCCAAGTCTTTCCTTTCCCAAATAACAAAATCAACGTTTTAGGGCAACAAGGGCGTGTCTCATTTTCCCTTCCTTTTTCTCTTCTTTCTCGTGTCTTCGGTTTAAAAAATCAGTTTTTTTGTCGACACGTTCTCTTTAGTGGAATTTTCAGCCGAGCTTTTTTGCTTTATCGAAGTTTCATTAATTATGAATGATTACCAAAGAGCCCTGTGGTGAAAAAATCGTTCCAGTGGCTATTAAAACTCACTTATAGAAAGTTGATTCATGCCACCGTATTATTTCTCAAGTTATTTCATTCAATACTTAACTTTGTAAGCGAACAGCAGCCCATAATGGAATCGACAACGACATGTCAAAGTATTTCTAAGAAATTCCAATCGAAAATGGATTTTTTTTTTTTTATCAAACCCAAATTGTGCATCTGTATCAATAATCGAGAATAAGAGACGTTCGTTTCGATATTTACCAGATCGTTGATTCAAGGTCTGATCACTTGAAATCTACGATACAATATTTTTAGTTGGTATTTTTTTTCATACTGTTCGGTTTAGTGAAGAAAAAAAAAAAACAGTAGTACGAGTTCAATATTCATAACATTATAGTCTCACGAATCGACCACCTGTTCTTTATCGATAATTGTCATACAAATGAGGAAAATAAAGAAAATAAAATTTACTCAGTATGCACATCGGTCGTTCATCGATTGTAAGATATAAATAGACGTTTATGTGTGCGTGTGTGAGTAGCTCGAGAACAGCTGCTGTCAATGAGGGAATTGAGAAAAATTTGAACGTACGTTACCCTCATGCATAAGTTCCATGGAATCATGAGTTGAATTTTCCCCCCCGAAAATGCGAAACTGTCGTTAAAATCGTCAGATGCCCGGAACGAATGTTTAAAAGAGAGATAAAGAATTTTAACTCAGAGATAAAGTAGTTTTCAGTCTTTTTCATTTTGTGTGAGAAAAAGTGTTGAAAACGATATTTACGTTGCGTTTGACGTTCCATTGGTATCTTCATTTTTCATTTTCATTCGTTTTTATTTCTTTTTTCATTTTTTATTTCAATATTCATTCGCGTTTCATTCATCAGCTGTGTAAGTATGTATTTATTCGTGATTTTTGGTTCGATTTTCAAATTTTTGAAATTTCGTAACGAGATAAAACTGCGCGAGGGATATAATAACGTAATTTTGGACACCCTGTATTATAAATTTGGCTTAAGCGCGATGCACAAAACTGTCGAACGACCCGGTTAGCAAGCGGTGCGCGAAAGCTCGTCGTTTCTCCTCGATTCTATATAAGACGACACAAAAGAGAGGGCGACGAAGAAAGAGAGAGAGAAAGATAATCTTGACGCGCGGTGCATCGCACCGCGCGCGTTTCATCGTCGTTCCTTATTCGCAATTACGTAATCGGGCGTTAAAACGCGAAACTCTGAAGAAAATAGGCAACCAGCCCGAATTGAAAATCGCGAGTACTATGACCGTTGAGAATTTTCCTTTCAAATTCACCTTCGAAGTTTCTGATCTCATCGACCTTGGGACAAAATTTACAATTTCCTTCAAAACCTCTTCCTTTCCGTCGCGACCTTGAGAAGGCACTTTATCACATTTTCTAGCAGTCTGTGTATGAAATTTGAAAAAAAAAAAAAAAAACAATCGAACAATTGTGTCACGAAACACAAGGAATAAGAAAATCATTTTTTTTTTAACTCGGTGTTTTTCGCATTATTCAAGTACCTATCATTAGAACAGAACGAAAAAATCTTTTATCAAATCATCAACCTCTCATCCTAGAAAAAATCTGGAGCTTTATAATAAATGAATAAATAAATGAAATGAAATTGTTACATTCCAACGATGTGTATTTTATAATGGAAACGAGCGAATGATCCAAAAACGATTTGCCTGAATATAAATAAACTGTTTAAAATTTATGTACATATTCCAATATGATTTATTCCCCAACATATTTATCCATCGATTTCCATATCTATTTATTTATTGATCGATATAACCTAACTGCGAAGTCCACATTTATCTTTTGTGCACATAAACATGTATATAGATGACTGAATGTGTAAAGAATTAATAGATAACCATAGAGCTCGTTCAACCCAACTGCATAAAAGATATAAAAATATATATATAAAAAAAAAAAAAATTACGTAACAAATTATATAAATAGAGCCAAGTTTTATCTCATCGAATAAAACAGCAGCAAATGAATGTCTATATATTCATAAAATCACTCATTTGTTTTCAACGTCACATAAAATTCAATGGCTTCATTCAATAAAGGTGCACAGAGCATAAACACATTGGAGATTTAAAGCCATACGAAGTATGCACGTGTATAAATATATATATATACACATAAAGCAACTATAAATACATAGTCGTGTGATGTGTGCTCTACATTATAATCGAGAGACAGAGGAGAGAGCAAGGGATGGACGAAAAGATTCTAAACGAGACGAAGCCGAGAGTATATAAGTAAACTTGTTATTGTCTCTAGTGTGTGTGTGTGTCTGAATTTTGTGTTTGTGAGCGTAGCATATCGCTCGAGAAATGGCCTTGGAATACCAGAATGACGAACGCGTTCAAACGTAGAGGCAAACACTCGCTCGAAGGATCAAGAATGCACCTAAACGTAAAAGTATAAATACGAAGCTGGCGATAACCGTACTGGACGTTGTTGTTAAGAGGTCAAACTGGATTCCTTGATAAAAATCCGATAATAAAGAAGGTCGAGAAATTCAGTGCACTCAGTTATTCACACAGAATATCGATCGCGAAATTAAATGAGCTACGTATTTTTAAGATTAAAGATCCATTGACATTTATCCTTTGACATTTGCATGTATCCAAACATTTCAATGAGTTTCCAACTCATTTTTATTATTTATCGTGTCTCTATGAACCTAAAAAAAAATTCAACGTTTTTGTTCGTTGACACTTTGATTGTTCTCTATCAATTAAATTTCATTATTTATATTTATATTTATGTCAGTTTATTAATTGCAAGTTTTTTTTTACGTTATTTATTTATTGATTATGCTTTATTGTTATTTATAAATCAACGAAAATATCTAATGGAATATTACTTCACACACCTAACACGAACCAATGCACTCTTCCTTCTCTCTCCTTCTTCTTTGTTCTTTTTCCTTCACAACATTAGAGGCCATAGAAGTGTACGTCGATAATGCAACGGCTTTTTTTTATTTTTATTTTCATTTTTTTTTTTATCATTCCTGGTCCCCGCTTACGTACAAGACATAAAAATGATGTCTGTTTCGGAACCGATCTTATCGCCACTTTGCCTTATCTCGAGCTGCTCTCCCCAACCATACGTGCTTCGCGTCAATGTGATTTTGTGTTTTTGTATAGATTCGTGTATCTCGAAATTCCTGAGAGAGAATACATTACTACTCTCGCTGATGCACGTTGGAGGAGAAGAAAAATGAAAGAAATTAAAAAAAACATGGATAGAAAAGGAATCTTCGGTTTGTTTTGAATTATAGAATTATGAGATTGTTACGATGTTTATTTCAAGGTCAATTGTATTTAAATGAATATTATTCATCGTTCGACATTATGACAGATTTTAGGCATCTCTTCAACATGGCTTCGAACAACACAACACCCTCAAGTGTCCTCGTTAATTCTCGTCGAATTAATCATGAACCAGATTTCACTGGACGATACCGAACGCTTTCTCTCTCTCTCTCTCTTTCTCTCTCTCTCTTTCCCTCTCTCTTTCTCTCTCTCTGTGTTGATGGTAATTCGGTTCGTGGATCACGTTTGAAGAAGATACAGATAAAACGGGAAAGAGAAAGAGAGAGAGAGAGAGAGAGAGAGAGAGCGACGTTTAGTCGATACAAAAAAAGAGTATGAAAAAAAATAATCGTCTCCTTAGAAGACAAGATCGAGGAGTTACATTCAAGTAAAAGTCATCCACTCGTCATCCAATAACAAGACGTTCCTTCGTGTTCTATGGAGAATAAACTGAATCGTACGCAAAGTCTCGGATTATCGACCAAAAATGCATTCGAGTGAGAGTGGATCAAAAATAATATACGAACAGCCTTTCGCTTATTTTAGCGAAAAAGCTATTTTGAATTTCAGGATGAAAAATAAGCAAGAAATAAACCTTCGAATCACTACTTTTTATTTTGCAACTGGAAACAGCTATTTTGTTATTCTAATCGGGAATTTTTTTTGTGTATTATTTTTGAAACATGGAAAAATACCATTTAAACGAAAAAAACGAAAAAAAAATACAGATCAAGTGATTTTATTCATTTTCATTATTTCCAATGGACTTTTACTAGTTTTTTACTTTCCTTTTTAATAAAGTTTCGAAAAATTCTTCCGATTTGTACATTTTTTCGAAAAAAGCAGAAAAAAAAATAGTGTTAAAAAAAAAGAATCCGAGTTCCACGAGTGAAAAAACGCATCGTTGAGCTACGCAAGCCTGTGGAGACATTTGTGTACGAGGTTGAAAGGAAGAAGAAAAAAAGTGAAGAAGCTCATCGGAGGAAGAGAGAGACGGAGAAAAAACAGAGGCGTGCGCGCGCGGGCGCGCGCAGCCCCGCAGTGGCGTGTACACCACAGGCGTCTAAAAAAAGACGCGCCTCTTTTATGCTCTCCCCCTCGTGACCCGCTCGAAATTGACTGCAACCATTCGCATTTGATTGCGATATGAAAAATCAAGAAATAAATAAATATCAAGATTGAAAAAAACTTGAAAACGAAGTCAAAGTCATTGAAACCCTAAGAAAAGCCGCAAGACGCGTAATATTTTTTTAATAATCAGGAGACGAAATTCGATTCGGTGCGTCGTTATTGGGTCGTGATTGGAAGATGAGAAAAACTTGAATTTGCAATAATTAAAATTTTGAAAATAATAAAAAGCATATTTATAAAATGTATTAAACACTGCTCGTGAATGAGGCCAACTTTACGTAAATGAGAGAAAGAGAAAGAGACACCTTTATGTATTTGCTGAACGTAAATATCTATCTTGTTCTACACACACTATCGTAGCATAACTTTGGGTAGAGACAGGTGTCGACTGTGACTAACCTCGAAACATGCAGACGCATCGTCCTCATAAATATCGTCGAAACTTGTGTTTTATATTCTTTATTTTCGATGGATAGACCGAAAAAAAAAACGGACGACAGAATTTTCATTGGAAATGTGTTTGTTACCGGAAGGTCAATCGATAAATAATTTTTTTCGTTACTCGAAGAGCAATTTTTCAAAATAAAGCAGAAAAAAACGAATTTAAAAGCATAAAAGCCAATAGTGTAATTAATAAACAATAATTGCTTTAACAATTATTTAATGACGTTTCTCTATTACAATCGTTAAAAAATCCATTTTCGTAAGCTTGTAAAGATGGCTGGATTTTGCCACATTTTTTGTAACCACGCAGAGCTCCGAAAATTATTTTTGTCTTTGACTGTACGTGCAAAAAATGTCATGAAAAATGTGTTCAAGTACCAAAGTGTAATGCACGGGAATGCAATGCGTAAGGGCACGTGGATAAAATGAGAATCTCCGATAGCTATATAACTATTTCTTTCCAATATGGCGTCGTGTATATAGGTTTCATTTGGTACAGCAGTCCATAGTGCATAGCAGGCGCTTGCGATAGGAAGCATCACATCCTTGACCACTGTACCGGCCCCCGCATTGCAAACACACACGAAATCTCAACGAGCCCAAACAAACGTAGGCCCACGCATACGCACGCGGCTCTACATACTTACACTGAACAGGGACGACGCGAGATTCTTGTGAACGTAAACAAAAACAACCGGTATATTGAACGCACGATGTCGAAAACGCGAAAGAAATGTGACTGTGTATGCTTGACAAAGGACGATAGCAAAAATTAAATAAAGTCCTTTGAATTGGTTTAAAACTTTAGAGCTTTGATAATTTACTCAAATAAAAAAAGAGGATAAATGGTTTTCTTTAATATGTAGATATATATAAATATAAGTAAAATTACTCACATAAGGCGCGTAGATCCGTAATATTCCACTTGTGAAGATAATAAACCACGACTGCACGAAAATCGTACAACAAAACGATATTTCAACACTTTTCGTTCACTGATACACACGTGCACATCACACTTGGATCATTTATATATACATAAGTATGCACACACTATGTATATATATGTTAATTATATATATAGACAGAGTAGAATCACACGCACGTCGTTTTAATCCAGGTCCTTCGAAAACGTCGACGACCTTGTGTATATTTGAGTGTTTACGCGTAACCAACAGCGGGAAAACGACACAGGGCCGTTTTGGAATTGAAGAAAAAACAGAATTGGGTTATAGAATTGAGACGACGTTGCTCCGAATGGCAAGTACGTCGATAAACACTCTTTTATTGAAAGTCTCAAAAACACGACTATAACGAGACTCTCCGGTGCGTTTCGTTCGCGACGTTTAACGAGGGTGGCACGCACAGGTAATAGACGTTTGTGTACATATACACATATATATAAATATATGTATGTATAAGCACATATATATTTATAGATACATATATACATACACACACATATGTATATGTATTAAATTATATATATGTATATATATGCTTGTGTGTTGTGTGTGCTTATTTATTTTATTTTAATATTTTTATTTAAATACGCGGAAACAAACGTGTAGCAGCGAACGAATATTGGTTGCGCGTGTAACACTGCCTCCGCTTACCGCTGAGAGTGCAAGCGCGCGACTGCGGCGCCCCATTCGCCGCTGCGCCGGCAGCCTGTTTCCCGGCTCGGCCGAGCTCCACGAGCGCCGCGCCACCGTCGACTCCCGCGTCCGAACCTTCACGAACCCGCTGCTCATCCCCTCCTCTCCCCTCCTCGCGACTTCACGAGACCAACCGAACGAGAGCGACAGAGACAATGAAAGAGACGCGACTCTCTCGCACTCGCCCGTGTTCTGGGCGCGAAGGATACCTCGCTGCTATGCACATTGCTGCTCCTACCGTTTATTCTTTTTTCTTACTAGTTTCTAGTATTCGTTATTATTTATTTCATTCTTCATGTGAATATTTTTAACATCGTATTTTTGATTTCAGTTTTTTTTCTCACGTTATTTCGTTTTATTTCGTCAGCGAAAGTATTTTCGTGGGAATTACTCATAAAAAGTTTCTATTTTCTCCCTAAATCCTTCACTGATGCATTTACTTGTGTATTTTGTTCTATTCCATAAATGTATCACTCAGTTTTTGAATTGTTTCTATTTCTATTTTTTTCTACTCAATATTTACAGCGTGATATTCCTGGTTTTCATGGTTTTTGTATGTTTTGGATTAAACATTTTCATTCAACGTACGATTTTTCTATCAACGATTTATCACTCGTTTTTCATTTGGTTATTTTCATTCGAGGGACGCCTCGTGTGCATGGATTCAGTGTTTGTAATTCAGGATTTGATTCTCGGTTTAGTGAAGCTTAATAAATTCATTTCTCTCGTCCTCTCTCTACTTTTTTGTCTCGCTCTGCTCCCCCCCCCTTCTCCTTGCCTTTCATTCGCTCAGTGTTACTTGATGCAACTCCTGTCGCGTTCTCTGTGTACTACACACGTGACTGGCCATTCATGTACACAAATTTTCTATTTACACATGCATCAAAAAATCGAGGAGAACGTGACACGTCTAAATAACTACAATAAATAAAAACTATTCTTAAATAACTTCAAACAATAATAATAATTTCTATGAAATAATTTTTTTTATACCGCTGCAATCCTCCAGCTGAAATATACACGAACTTTTATTCGTTTATTTAATAATAATTAATAATCAATTTCATAATAATTGATAGTTATTTATAAAATTATATTATCAAATTATATAAATCTTAGTGTTTTGTTATCTTTTACATTTTTTTTCCTTGATATTTTCATTCGTGTTAACAAGTGTTAACGTCGTCAGCTGTTTGGAGACACCAAACTAATCGTTTGGCCGACAGACGTTCACTTAATTTTTCAAATTTGTTTGTTTGTTGTTAATTCCTTTCTAAAAGTTATAACTAAACAAAATAATTATTGCACCAGTGTTTTTTTGGACTAGTGAGTATTTAGAGACGAACACAAGGAGAAGGAGAAAAGAAGGAGAAATAATGTATTACGAGAGAGGCGTTGAAGCGAGGAAAGTGTATTGCAGATGGCGCCTACGTATCAGCGGACTGTGCACAAGTCACAATCCAGCGTGTAGTGATGTTGACTGTGTCAGTGTTATTCGTCTTCGCTAGTTCCGGTTTTTCCCGCCGTCAATCTCAACGCGGTGTGGAAAGATAGAGATTGAACAAAAGAGAGGGAGAAACAAAGAGGCACAAAAAGAGCGAGAGAGCGAGAGGGAGAGAGAGAGAGAGAGAAAGGGAATGCGAGACGGAAGTTGATCGTAAATGTGTACGCCATTGTTTTCACTGCCGACTTGTTCCTCTCCCACGCGAAGGACGTGGTCATCATCGACTATCCGTTTCCGTAATACGCGGTCGTTGCCAACGAAATTTGAACACTCGTTTTTTTCCAACATCTTTTTTTTTATGAACATTCTCGTCACATAGGACGTAACAAAAAATAGGGATAACATTTCAATATAGCGTGTGATTAAAAATGATTAAAATAAAATAAATTAATGAAATGAAATAAAACAAAAATTGAAAAAAATTAAAAATGATTAAAAAATATGGGATCTTACCATTGGGTCAATTTGACCCGGAATAAAATTCCTATTTTTTGATAATTCAAAACTCTTTAACAAATCGTTCGTTTGCCCCATAAATTTAGCTGCTTTTCATGCATCAAGAAATATTAATTTCTCCGAAAATTGCAAACACATGCACCAAGTTCCAAGGGTCATGGAGACCCACTGTAGTAACGAGAGGGTACAATAATTTCGAGGAAAACAAAATCTTTCCTGTTGAAAATTATAAGCTACAAGGGGTCATTTTGACCCCGGAAAACTTATTCCTCTCGTATTATAGAACTCGGACGACCATCTAGAATTTATAGGGTTTAGGATGACCATAGAAAACAAATGTGTAAATAAATATTGATTCGTCACAGGCGGACCTCTTTTTCCGTAATTCCTGGTCACGTCATTTCCTTCGCTTTGTGCCAAATAATGATGGTGGTCCGTATTGCATTGTGAAAATTCCCGTTGTTACGAAAACAGAGATTCGAGTGTAATTCCTATTAGCTCTGATTTCCTCGATGAGTAATCATGCAGATTAATTAATAGGGGAACTAAAATACTTCAAATAGCGTTAAAATCAACACGTAACAACATTTAACAAAGAGTTATTCAATGTGAACACGAAAATATTGGACGTTCCTTATGTCTAACGAGCCTTGAAATGTTGCATGGAATTGCTATTTCGAGCTTAAAATTATTTATTCGAATTTCAGGGAGGGAGGGAGAGGGAGAGAGAGAGAGAGATTGTTTTGATTGTTTATTTATTGTGCCCTTCCAGGTCATAGGGAAAGGGGAAAATGCATTTTGAGGCCCTTTAAGTACAAAAATAGAAAAAAGATACAGTAAAGAAAAATAAAACGAAATAAAATGAAAAAAAAAAGAAAAATAGAATAAAACAAAATAAAATAAAATGCAATGAAATAAAATAAAATAGAATAAAATAAAACAAAATAAAATAAAATAAAATAGAATAAAATAAAATAAAATAAAATAAAATAAAATAAAATAAAATAAAATAAAATAAAATAGAATAAAATAAAATAAAATAAAATAAAATAAAATAAAATAAAATAAAATAAAATAAAATAAAATAAAATAAAATGGATGAATATAAAATGAAGCGCAAAATACAAAAAACTTACACCGTACAGATGAAACTGTCCAAAGCAAAATAAATGAATAAATAAATGAATGAATAAATAAATGAATAAATAAATGAATGAATGAATAAATAAATAAATAAATAAATAAATAAATAAATAAATAAATAAAT
>JACEOJ010000200.1:247656-287762 GCA_013761285.1 Campoletis sonorensis
AAATTTTGGGTGCAGATTTGTAATCAGCGACCCCGAAAACCCCCGAGTACCATGTTTTGCTTTCTTCCAACAATTTTTACATTTGTGGTCCGCCATATTGGATCCGCCATCTTGAATTTCTAAATTTTGGGTGCAGATTTGTAATCAGCGACCCCGAAAACTCCCGAGTACCATGTTTTGCTTTCATCAAACAATTTTTGCATTTGTTGTCCGCCATATTGTATTCGCCATCTTGAATTTCTAAATTTTGAGTGCAGATTCGTAATCAGCGAACCCGAAAACCCCCGAGTACAAAGTTGTGAGCGCACGTAAGGAAAAATGTGTGTTTCAAAGGGTCAAATTGATATTTTTTTTTGCGTCTATTATTCTGGCCTTACCATCTGTCAACACTCGAATACAATTTGCGACTGTGATGTACACATTAGTTCAAATTTTACCCACGACGGATCTACGAGAAGTCCTCAAAAAACACGCTGTTTACGCGTCTCGCACTTTACGTCGTAAAAACTACCGTCAAACTTTCCGTGGTATGGCTACAGAGGAAAGGACCAATGGGAACTCGTTACTTTCGTCGCCGAAGACCGGCTTCAGTGTAAACGGGTCTTGATGGGCATCAAAACGCCTTTGATTGTGTCGTCTGCGCGCATATACAGACACGTCAAATTCTTCGATGTGTTGGAATTTTTGCATAATCTTGAGCCTGTGCAAAGTTTTTTCTCAGCAAATACGGCATCAATCGTGCTGATTCAAGGCTCAATCGAAAGAGTTTTTCTTAATTAGTCTCGAAACCAATTTTCAAGTCATCATCTGTCTCCTGAGCTTCGTAATTCGAGAAAATGACTTTCAGTTTTTACCCCCACCACCGAAATTTACTTTATTCAGAGATAATATACTCTGGCGAGCCTCGGGCCAGCAGACGACAGACAGAGCTGTCAAATGTACTTGTCCCGAGACTCTACCGAGTCTCTTGATTCGTTGTTGATTGAATATCATGGTTACCATTAGATCGATCAGCGGTCACCTAACCGAGTACTGGAAGACGCGAATGTGGGTTAGATCGCAGAAAAATCATGAAAATGTATTTATCGTTGAAATACGAGTGTTTTGTTTATAATAATCGTATTTTTGTTGAATGAACGGGTAGAGAAACGCTGTAAGCAGTGGTCGAACTCATAACTATGAATTAACTCATTGAAAATGCAGATAAGTTTGTCATTGCATTTTAAAAATCGATCATCTTTCATATTTTTGATTCAAATTCATTTTTTTTCGATTCGGTCGAAGAGTTCTTGCACTTCATGACACTCCGCTACAGTGTCTTACAAGGGCACACGGTAACTGCAAAAAACCTTCCTCAGCGAAATACATTTATATTCGACTAATTCGACTTTTTATACAAATTTTTTGCAACTTCTGAAGCAAAAGTCGATTCATCGTTGTTGATTGAATATTATGGTTACCATTAGATCGATCGGCGGTCACCTAACCGAGTACTGGAAGACGCAAATGTGTGTCAGATCGCAGGAAATCATGAAAATGTATTAATCGCTGAAATCCGCGTGTTTTGTTTATAATAATGGTATTTTAGTGGAATGAACGGGTAGAGAAACGCTGTTCTGGTGCACCACATCAGACGTTGCAAGGAGGCCAATGGTGTGGAGAGAAACTGGGAAGAAGAAACGAGCAAGAAAAATGCGCGAGTTAACGCTCTAAGAAAGAGTGAGAAGAGAGATACGAAAAGTGAGAGGAAAAAAAACAAGACGAGTGAGAGATATATGAGAGAAAGAACGGGAGACGAATACCCTGGCAGAAAGGCTTGGCCATGCAAAAAATAAAAAAAACATCATATAAAAAAAAAAGTGCATCTCTCGGCAAGATGGCCGTCGCTTCACCGACTCTCAAGGTTATCCCCTGACTCTCTATCGCGGCTCCTTTCTCCTCCTTGTTCCTCTTATTCGCGTCCGCACCTTCCATCGTCGATGCAGTGACTATCTATTTCCTTTTCTTCCTCTTCTTCTTCTTCTTCCTCTCTTCTTCTCTTCTTCTTTTTCAGCTATTCATATACAACATACGCGAACAGACCACGAGGTACAAAAAGACTGCGTACAGTCTGGTAAACAAAGTTGTTCGAACGCCATCTGCCAAATTGTACAACCGTACAAAATCTATTTTTCTCGTCCAAACGTCTTAGAAATCCAACTATTTGTTCGCTTCAACATTTTTCCTTGACTGGTTTTATCAACATTTTCATGTGGTGATTGTGTTTTTATTGAGTTTCCGAAAAAATAATAAAATTAATTAATTTTTCGTTTAGGTTTTTTGTTCATTTCTTTAAATTTGAGAAAACAATTAAATAGAATTTTGCTCTTTTTTAATTTTTCTTTCATACAAATGTACGAATGTATAGTAAAATATAAAAGAACGTCCAGGGGCTGGATTTGAAAGCAATGATTAAGTTTGCACGTACAAGGAACGTGAGTCAAAGCTCTTTGAATGATCTGTACGATTCCCCTCGCGAGAACTTGCCTCTCCTTCTTCTTCTTCTTCATCTTCGTTTTCTCTCTCAAGTCTGTTGGATGCGCGCGCGACCGGACTTCTCGCTCTCCCGGAGGATTACACTGGAATGCTCTACTGCAACCAGCTTTGGGTCACTGGGTAATTGATCAACGTTTGATCTTCTCCTCCTCCTCCTCCTCCTCTCTCCTTCCTTCTCATCCAATGGCAACTTTGTCATAAAATTTCAGGGTTATAGCTTTTTTTTTTAAACTCAACAAAAGATCATCCGAATTCATTAAAAAATTTCATGAGTCTTTCAGTACAAAAAGTACCACACACGAGGATAGAGTTGAAACTCGATCGAAACGAGTTCCCGGGTCCGTGGCGTTTGGAAGAAAAGTTCAAAACGTCAGAATCGTAAGTTGAGTGACCTGCGCAGTCTCCAGTCAATCGAATCGCGAGCGCGGAAGGAGGCGGAGCTTTTTCTATCCCCCAACAAACACCGCGAGTCCTGAAAGGATTTCGGAAAATTATGCGGACCTGTGAACTCAACAAAATCAAACTCCGACCGTACACGATACCGCGGTACGACATAATACACGTTGAATAAAAACGAGCAATATATTTTTTATGCTTGCAATGCCCTCGAGAACTTTTAGCCGCATTATTATTTCATCGGAATCTCTGGCGGAGTTGAAAAACAAAAAAAAAACGAAACGTTCGAGAAAAACGAGAGAGAGGGAGAGAGAGGGAATCGGTCCAGAGTCCGAAGGCTTTACGGCCGTTCGAGGAAATCGAGTCCTCGTTCCTGAAGATCTCGCGTGCACTCCGTTATGGAGATGAACGTTTTTTTTTCATATTTACAAGTATGTAATACATTTATGTATGTAAATATACATTAAATTCATAAATGAATGACGAAATAAATATGTTAATAAATAAATTCGAAATAGTCGTTGAAAATACTGCAAACCCGACTTTTTTATTATTATTCAAATCAATGGATACATTTACATGGTGACGAGAGCAATAATAGTTTATAAATAACTTTTCAGGAGTTTCTCCAGGGCAACAGGCTGAAAAAACAGGTATTTTTATCAATTTTTTTTTAAACAAATGAAATCATAAATATAGCAATTTGTTGATTGTCATCTGCTGAAATGTATCGAATAATACGATAGAAAAATTTGGGCCGCTCTCGTGGTGCATAAAAGTAGGGAAAAAAGGCCCTAATAAAGAGCTATCCCGAAGTTGAAAGCAAATTCAACGTCCAATGAATTGACGATTGAGGATTTAAATGTCTTGAAAAATAACAAAATGATGAGCTTCTATAGATAAGTACTTAGAAATTTTACACAATTTTTGAAAAACAATAAAACTGAATAAAATAAAATAAAAAAAAAACCTGCATGTAGAACGAAGATCAAAAGCGTTTTTTTACAGAATACAAGTCTCATTAAGGTGGTTGTACAGCGTTAGATTTCTTGTTGGCTCGTCAACGTTTTTTGAGTTTTGATCTTACAGTCTCTGGACCATAAAAAAAATCGGACTGCTGCATCAATTTTTAACCTTCGTCATTTTTTGGAAGAAAGGAACAAAAATATATGAGCGAGTGCTTTTTAGTTTAACGATTAATTGGGAAGGAGTGAAGAGCGAGAGAAACTAGGAGGCAGTTGATAAGTCGTCGGTCCGAAGAGACTCAGAAATACCATCGTTGGACCAATGCCATTCAACGTTGAACGTCCGCGAGCGCGATGCACCAGCGAACTTTATTTTTAATTTTACACCTCTCTACACGTTTCTCCCCTTAACCCCCCTTTGTCCCTCTCGTTCATCCCGTTTGCTGACCACCGACCAGATCAACCCACAGCGACCGCAAATCACTATGTCACGTCATCAGAGAGTACAGAGAACTGCGCGTCATGTATTTCGATCTCTTTCTTCCTCCCCACCCCACCCCCTCCACCTCCCAATCCCTCGTCTCTTTCCTCCTCGTCTCGTGGCTTCTTTTCTGGTTCTCTTTTATTCTCTCTCTCTCTCTCTCTCTCTCTTTCTCTTATCATCGTCGTTGACTCCTAGTTATGAGCAGGATGCCAACGAGATTCACGAACGAGGTAAAATATATATTTTCCAGTCTCTCGCCAACCTCGTAACTCGATCACGATTATTTACACGTACGCGAGCAAGGAAGGGGAGAAAGAAAAATTAAAAACCGGAGGAAGACCGGTACGGAATATTGTAATCTCATGAATTTTAGTCGATATAATGTGAAATTTTTAATCGCACGAAATTCTGATCGAGCCCCACATACTTAATTTTTTTTTTTTAACAAACTAATCTAATCAATATTCTTCACGCTTGTCACCCAGTGAAATATGTCTGAATATTTTTATTTCATTTACTCGTTGAATTCTGAATGAATTTCATTTGAATTATTTTTCTACCAAGTTGAACTGTCAATTTTTTTTGTCCCGTCATCCCATTGTTGCATGCGATTTGAGTCAACGTTTGATCGAATCCTTCAATTCATTTAACTCGAAAAATACATTTTTCGTAGTTTGTTTAGTGGAAACTGGCCCATCGACACGAAAGTTCGCTGCAGTTCGTGAGATTGCAATTTCCGGTGGAGAGAATGCACGAGAGAGAAAAGAGAGATTGGGAATGGCAGGGTCGAGAGATGAGACGAGAACTCGCATTAGATTGAGCATCGCTGCGTCTCAAGGCCGAAACGTTCGAGAGCTAAGGACGCTTAGAGTCCCCTCTATGCACAAAATTCACGCATATGCATATTCGCCAATGATACACCTGTTTCTATCTATATATTTTTTTATTTACTCATTTATATCCATGTGCAAACTCGACTTTCTCGAGAAAAATGTGTGCTAACGAAGTAAAATTTCAATTGTCAGCATATTTTAATAACAAGTTTCACGTCTCAATTTTTTAAAGTCCCAAAAACGTTCTCGTAATTTCCCAAAAATGATACTTCGATAAAACTCATTTCTGGAATTCGCCTAAAAAAATGTTGGTGCCGAGAAAAAAAAATGGAGCTATGAGAACTGATTGCAACTTTATGTGAAAGGAGAATAGAATGAAATTTTTGTAGACAAGCACGAAAATCCATAACAACCCCGTGGCCAAAAAGCAGGCGACATCCCACAAAATGGCCCACGTACACGCCGTAGCTTGAGTTTTGAGGTCACAGTAATTAGTGGCGAACCCGAAAGCAGGTGGAAAATAGAGGAACATATACAAAGTGATGCGATGGTTGGATGTATATGGAACGAGGGTGACCGATAGTGGCGACGTTGGGGTTGGGAATTAAGGTAGTGCGCGGTCTCGTGTGACCAAGGTCACACTCAGCGCTCTCTGGGCGAATCGTTTGACTTTGAGCTACATTCGGCAGGTTCGTCCAGTCATTGGCTCTTTCTGTTTATACAGGATGTTACAAAAGTAATTCAACGGATTATTTCGGAGCTGTCAAGATCCTGAAATTCTGAAGAGAAAAGTATTTGTTCATTTTTCTCTGGGATTCTCCGTTCGCCAGATAAATCAATGTGTTTGGGCTGGCCAATCCGCGCGGCTGTGACCAAGCGCTCAGAGAAGTGTCGAAAGCGCTCGCCACTCCCACTTTATTCGCTCCACCGGATTGGCCGGATCACTAATTTATTAATAACTGACAAACGCCGACTCACACTTCGAAATGCCTCAAGACTTTTCTTTGCACAATTCGACGCTACACAAACTTCGCTAGTTTTTGCTATGGCCCGCGTGTAACGTTAAGAAAGAATGAGTGGAGAAAGCGCGCATTTAACCAACATCTGTTCCCCCTGAGCAAATAATAGCTGCGAAAAGGCCGAAGCACCTTGCAAGCGAGGGCTAACGTTTAAAATCTCTCCCTTGACCTTTTATCTAGCTTCTAATACCTGTCCGTCGAAACTAGTTCAACCTGCTTTGAGGGATCTCTTAAAACGGATGGAAGCGTTGCAAACATCTTCCGAAATCGGCGGAAATAACAACAACAACAACTGCAAATATATAATTTTAAAAATATATCGATCTTCATCAACTTTTCGAGACACAAAAAATCGTAAATTTTTCAAACTGTTTTCTCCTTTTCACCCTCACAGCTCAATGCAACAATAATTCAATCCTTTTTTTCTCTCAAGCCTCTCGTGCAACTTCGCGATTGGCATACACTGAGAAAAAAAAATCTTTTTACATAACTTGATTCCACAAAAAAAATACTTCAATTGACCACATTTTCATCCAACAAAATGAATTTTGTTCCTTCAACCAAATTTTTTACTCCGTGTAACATTGAAAAGAAATAAAAGTCCAGTCTCTTTGGAATTTCAACTAAAAATTGATCGATAAAATGTTTCAACGCTCGAAAGAACGTAAAGCCAAACAATTGGACGTATATTGAATCGTAGAGATGCAAGGATTGAATATATTCATAATAAAATATGAAGGTATAGAAATATATAGAATTGTTATATGAAATATAAATGTGTATAGAGCATTGAGCGTGCCTGACCTATGCCAATCTGCATCGTACATCTCATTGACTCTGCTGGCTGCAACGACGCACGACATAACACACGGCAATTCAACTCTCGACTTCCCCTCTTTCGTATACATGTATATAAATACATATTGTACACAAATGCATATATATTTACATAGTCGCGCATATATACGAGAACATAACGCAGAAGCGATGGCGAACGAGGGCGAATGTTTGGCCAGGAGGAGAGCAAAGAGGGAACCCCTCGACCGAGGCAGAGTAAAAGTGAGAGAGAGAGGGGGGGGGGCGCTAGTCTCGCACGCACAATCAATACTGCCTGGTAAAACCCGAAAATTCTCCCAGACGCTCGTAAACCTGGAATATTTCGTCTCCGCAAGAATCCTCGCGCGTTTTCAACCCCTGCAGCGCCACCAACCGACAAATTTAATAGTTTCTTCGGATCTCTGCCACATCTTGAAAAAAAACGAGCTTCACTACGCATCCGAGAGTCCAGAGACCTCGGCGAATTCATGACGTTCGATTCAAATTTGTTGCAACAAATGCATTTCGTTGGTATAATTGTTCGGATTTTTTATAATCGATACCCTGATGTTTCTGCCTCAAAAGATTTTTTGACTTTTTCATTCTGGACTGTTTTTTTTTTTGTCGCGAAAACGAGCTTTTTTAGTAGACACTCGTCAAGACGATCCTGTCGAAAAAAACATCTTTTTCATTCGAGACATCGATTTTAATACCTGCACCTTTGATTAATACAAGATTGAAAAAAAACGAGTTTGTAATGATGAAATTCTGTTTATAAAATGAATAAAATGGGAGCAAGTTGGATAAAGAAAGATGAGATGGGAGGAGAGGAGGAGAGAAATGACCGAGCTATGAAACTGAGAGGAGAGAAACTCGGCCGAGTCTGCAGTCTGCTGCAAAGTGTGCACGATCTCGTCGACCGCTGCGAGAACCCGCGACACAATATGTGCAACTGGGATCCAAGGCCGGACGATCGTGACTGGTTTAATAGCGTCCGGACCGAGAACTCGCACAAATACATATATATCTATATTTATATATACAGATGCACTCATACATCGAACAACACTCGACGCTCCGCGATCCTCTCGACTCTCGGTTGCTGGTGCAATTATAATATGCCGAGGCGCGAGGGATCTCCTCTCCCTTTTTCCCTCTCTCTCTCTCTCTCTCTCTCTCTCTCTCTCTCTCTCTCTCTCTCCCTCTCTCTGGCTGCTACGAAATGTGCAGAATCTCATCGCATCTTTGGCCTCAAGCTAATGCAAAAATAATCGCGTACGACTATAACCAGTAGTTCCGCGAACGACAGAGATTTTACTGCCATTTTGCCGCCATTTTGAAGCTCGACCTTCCGCACCGGAATCCTAATCACCCCATTCGAGTTATTTTAGTCTCCAATTTTTTTTTTGAACCCATCGGTTCGTCGGTACTGGATTTTTGAGACTCAACTTTAATTAACCAATGCAATTCAACACAACGACCTTTTTCATATTTTTTTCCAATCTAAAGACCTTTTCATGGCGCCATTTCGGTGCTTTGATACTCAACCTATGATAACTCGAATATTTCTCTTTTCATCTCAATTCTTTTGCGCCTCAAATCATTCGTTCCAATTGAAAATCGAAGACGAAATATTATTTTTCTGTCACTTTTTGTTTTCGTCATTTGTGTTTTTTACTCGGTCGCCTGCCTTTTTTTTCCATTTCGACGACTACTTTAAAAGAGTGACGATGTAGAAATTGCAACCTCTCGAATAAAAATATTGTTCGTATTTAACTGTTTATAACGGGCAAACAACTCGGAGCGTTGAAATGCTGACGAATCGAGTTTAAAAAGAAGACAGAAAAATGAGAGATGTGAATTGGAGAATGAATAAAAGTGATGACGGAATTTCTTACTGTAGATCAAGATGTCGTAAAAAAAAAAAAAAAAAAACAAGTGAAATATTCGTCACCGGAGTTCAATAAAGAGTCTTAAATTTGTTTAAATATCAAGACAAATTCAATAGTAAAATACAATGTTTACGATAAAAAAGTAATCCAACAAATTATAATATTATTCAATTAAAAAAATCGATAAACATCGAGAGACTAAAAACAAAAAACTCGTAGAAAATGAACAACGAAAGATTTTTAGAATTCAGATATTTCGCCAGAGGCAAAACAGAAAGAAAACGAGAGAAAAGTTGAAAAAAAGGAAAAATCTTATGGATTCTGTGGGGACCGAAGTAACTGCGTCGAATTGGCAATGTTGAGTCTTCGAACGCACAAAACCTGTTCCTCTCTTTTCAGAGAGAAACTCATGGTATAGTATGAGGGCAGAGAAGAGGAGCCTGTTTAGGATTCTCTGCCAAAGTATATTCACAAAATATACTAAACTTTAAAATATTTCGTAAAATATCAACAAATTTTTTGAGGATTTGTATCTTTGAACAAATTTTTTTAAACATTATTGAAAAATCGAATTTTCTATTAAAAAATTCATACCAAGGAACATTTAATTTAATTCAATCTTTTTATCAAGTAATATTTCTTGTTACGATTGTACTTGCATTACATCCTTAAATCTATATCTTTATGTGTATTATATACAGACTTCGGTTATTCACACACATTATTCCGGTTTCCTATTGGAGGGCCGCTGAAAGAAAAGGGCCCATGAGGGATTTACGCGCGTGCCCTGTAAAAAAGTATGTTAAAAAAAAAGGAGATGGCGAAGAGTGCATTGACCAGCCTGTAATGCAATGAAGACTCTCAGTAGCTCGTATGTACATATATTTATACATACAAATATTTAATATCCGAGTGCATGTGTGTATGCGGCGTTTAGAATACGTAAAAGATCGGAGAGTAACCCATTACTTCGGATTGTCATAAAAGAACGAAAAAAGAGAGAGAGAGAGAACGAGAGAAAAAGGAATGACGAATGGCAAATGGCGTCTACAGGCCCTCAAAACACAACGAAGAACTTCTTCTCCTTCTCGCATTCGTCTCTTACATATATTCTTGCTTTTTGTCTCGACCACCGTTTTTTTCCAATGCTACACATTATTAGGATTTATATCACTGAGAAAAAAATTTGGTTAAAAGAACTAAATACATTTTGTTGGACGAAAATATGGTCGATTCAACTATTTTTTTGTTGAATCGCGGAGGTTCGTCATTTGACTTAACAAAAAAATAGTTGAATTGACCATATTTTCGTCCAACAAAATGAATTTTAGTCGTTCAACGATTTTTTTTCTTAGTGTATTTGTATTATTATAAAAACAAAATATAAAGAAGTTAATGAATTTGAAAATTATGAAGAATTCCAAGGAAAAATGCTGCAAGGAAGTTCTGAATAAATAGAAGAAAATTTGCACAAAAATCAAAAAGACCAAAACTTAAAAAGCAGCTGCTAGTCTGTAGGCTCAGTTTTATTACGAATAATAATAATCTAAATACTGGTTGAAAGAATTGAAAAAATCTCAAATTTATGGAAGAAATAGAATTTGACGACACGTTCGAGTTGTTCGCAGCGGAAAAACTGAGGATTCCAAAGATAGATTCCATTAGATGGTTTTTATTATCAACTAATGACTCATGGTTAATATGATATTTTTTTAGTGGCTGTGGTGACGATGGTCAGTGGCCGCAATCTTGAAAATACGAGAAATAATTTTCTTGGAAACACAAAACGAAGATCTCGAGAGTTATAGACACACTAGTTGAATCTAGTAGAAGTAGAAAGGGAGAGTATGTGCTCAGACGACGTTTCAGTTTGTTTCGATTCTAGATTCTATTCTTCTATTTTTTTTAAAATGAAACAATTATTTTCGAATCGATACCATTTTATCGAATTGGTTTCACGTTCAAATTTCATAAAAATTTTGAAACGCTTTAAATTCATAAATCTAGATGATCGTCTTCGAATTTTACATTTTTCTAATCGAAAAAAATTCACAAAACGAACCAAAATAAAGAATAACCTTTTTTTCACAATTATTACGTTCGACAATAATTGAATGCGGAATTAAATAAAATTTCAAATTGTATTAATTTGTAAATCAGAAAATGTCAATCGTTAAATAAAATTATCGTAAAATTAATGAATTTCCACATACAATTACGCGTTTATATAGATACATAAACATGAAAACTCATGTCGGTACGTAATGACAGTAGAAAAAGAAGTTGCTATTGAGCGTTACATTGGTAAATAAAATAAAAAATACAAAACAAGTAAATAAATAAATTAAAAAATTGAAAAAATTGAAATAAAAAAATAAAAATTAAAATAAATGTACGAATAAATAAGCAATAATGAATAAATAAGTAAATAAATAAAATTTCAAACAGTTATTATTTATGAATCAGAAAATGTCAATCGTTAAACAAAATGATCGTAAAATTAATGAATTTCCACATATAATAACGCGTACACATAGATACATAAACATGAGAATGCATGTAGGTACGTAATGACAGTAGAAAGAGAAGTGGCTATAGAGCGTAACATTGGTAAAGTATACCTCGACGACGCCCGGTGGTTCAAGAAGATCGTAAACTGGGAGCAAGAGCATTGGGTTCAAGAACAACCGCTGCCACTCCTTGATCAATACCCAGCAGGATACCAATGTCCTAGAGAGAAAGAGGAGAAGAGAGGGAGAGGGAGCTTTGGTGCCAGAAACGAGAGTCAAAAGGACCGGTTGAAGCGCAGAATGCACATCGTATTATTTATTATTTATATATTTATGGACGTAAAAAAATAAAAACAATAATAATCATAATAAAAATAATTGGAGCCTCGTATATTTTTTCGTATTCGTATTTATTCTCGTGTGGTGCTAAAAGGAGTGCACATTTATTCATCTTTTTCTATAACGAAAATATATATGACGTTTTGGTGATGCACACACGACCCATTCGCCGAAATGTCGAGTTCCAAAAATATCTAAAGCACGAGCTAAAGTTGTGGTGAGAACGAAAAGCTCGCTCATAATGCACGAGAGAGAAGAAGAGATCCGGGGTAAGAGATAGTAACTTATAGAAGTTATATACCGCGAGTCTCGTCGCGGGCTCTCCTGTCGTGAGAATAATTGCCCTGTAGGAGAAAAGGCATAGAGCGGGAGGTATTCGCCAATGATCGACCAAAGCACATCCCGCTGTTATAGACGACGAGAAGACGTCCGAGATGGATTGACTGCTGAGTCTATGAGGCTCCGTTACATTCCGAATATATTAGCCTCTAAATGTTTTGTAACATTTCAATATTTTTTTTTTATTTCATCGGCAAAAATTCTATGCAAAGGGAATTAGTCATTTTGAAGATTTGAAAAAATGACATCTCTTCGTTAACCCTCGACACTTGAAACTTCTTTTTTGAAATGTATTTTTTTTTTCTCACGTTTCATAATAAAGTTTTTCTCATTAGACAGTCACTAAACGTGACTTTATCATGCAACATTTTCATCTTCTTCACAAAACGACGAGAATGGTGCATGAGAAAGTGTTATTATCATCGCACAAAACGAATTTTTAATGCCATAGATAAGATTGGGATCATTTTAGACCCTGTTCAACAAAAAAAAGGTTATGGGGTTGTCAGGGTTCTCAGGGGCAGATTTTAATGAATAGAATTTAATGACTTCGTTAGTTTTGTAAATTTTTGTCGGAAGCTTAATCGTGACATATTTTGGGAACGTGTTTTTTGACGATTTTGATTGTAACGTGTCTCGTAATCGAAAAATCTACGAGTTATTTGAGTGATCGTAACTCAAATACAGGAAATTTAAGTAGAACATTTATAGCATCAGTAGAACCGTGCAATCGTAACGTTTGTATTTAAGTTGAATCGTCTGGTATTTTACGATCTTGGTTGTTTTATCTCCTACTTTCGCTGAACGACGAAACTCGATTCGCAATCTCTGTTGACAGTGCTCGCTCGTTTGTGTGCATTGCATTGGACTCGAGATTGGGTATTAGAGTTTAGATAACACTGGACTTGCGTGTGAACAAAAAAAATGCAGTAACCGGAGATTTGGCGAGAAAGATAAAATCACGAATAAAAAAACCGAAAAAAAAATCAATAATTCATTGAACAAATCTCGATTTAAATACAAAGTGTATCAAATATTCGAATATTTTTTTAATCAGTTTAATTTGTTGATTTTACAAGAAAAGGAAAAAAAAACAAGCCAAACTGAAGTCATACAACAAATAAGAAAACAAAATAAAAATGTATGTCTTTGGTTTAATTAGAACATCGAAAAAGACACTCAGCTTGTTTGCTTCAACGATTTTGTGGCCTTGGTAAAAAGATTGCTTGAAAAACAGAGCAGCAGCAAAAAAAAGAGGAAAAAACAACAGCAATCAAATGTCGTCGTTTATCGTGGCCTGGCTGTTAAATCGTGCCAGTTACTTGTGAAGATCTCGGTCAGAGCTGGAAGAATAAAAAAGAAGGCAGGACAAGATGAAGACGGAGGAGTTGGAAGGATGGAGGTTGAAGCCTCAACTAGATTTAGCTACGGGATCCGATTCGTTTCACGTTACTTGCTACATCGCAATGTACACGCTGAGTATTATTATGCCACAGTTGTACACCAGTACAAGTACATAAGTACGTAACTATGTTGTAAAACGTGTGGAACAGAAACGTGCGAGGTTTTTACTGTCATCTTCGCATCTTCCGAGCTCAATAAGTCACTTTTTCTATCTCACTTGCACCTAATGTTCAATTTCACGTTATTGCTCGCGACAAAACCCATAGATTTCTGCGAAACTATACAATACACGTTCAGACGTAAGGGTTTTACGTACAGTCCCAAAATGTTGCCATTTTAAGACTTGACAACGAATTTATCAAGTTTAGCCTTTCCTGAAACTTTAAACTGCTTATTTTTGATTAAAAAATATACATTTGTCCAACCAAACGTTGTTGGTTGAACGAACAAGTGGTGTTTTCGATATTGAAAACGTAATTTCATGAATTTATCGATTGCTCCCTTCTTGCGATTAATTTCAATGATAGAGAATGATGAAAACACCTCTTTTCTCCGCATTAAATGTTGCAAACTCGTCACTTACTGACGTGGGGTAATCCAGGAAGTACCATATTGAATGGTTCCGAAAAAAAATCCAATATTCCCAACAATCTTCAACATTTAAACCAATTCGTCGAGAACTTTTTAGTATTTTTATTCTTGAAAATTGATCTTCACGGTTTTGACAAGCGGCTGGATTGTTGTAAAACTTTGTTGGATGTGTGAATGACATCATATTCTTGGAATAAAAAATGTTTGGTTGGGAATGTAGTACGTGTAAAACATCCTTAAGAGTAGGAAAACGGTGTCGTCGTGATGATCCTTCTCGTGGCTTGGAGCGATACGAACAAGGACGTCGACTTCTCATTACGGACGTTGAAACGCAAGCAAAGAATCCATGAAGCCACTCTCGTCAGATCCTTAACCCTCTTACACGAACTGCACACGAATCCATTTGTCAAACTGATGCCTTTAAATAGCTTATTTATCTGCTATTGGCATTATGATTGTAATAAATGTTTCTGTGAAGTAGAGCATAGCACGAAACACTCTATAATCCATGAATACAGTCTCTTTTACAACCTAGACAGCCACAACGAAACCTATTTATTGGCACCCCCTCGTTAGAGGATGATTTTGCTTGTCTCCGAATTTCTAACTCGTAATCGTCAAGAGGCACGCGGAAAACTGACAAGAATAACTGTAATTCATCATCAAAAGCGATCCACGGTGTTATCAAAGGGGTACCTTTTGAAATGATCATTAATGACATAGTTGATTAGAGTCAGTCCGCATTAGTTATTATACTCAAATGGTTTTTTCTTGTTTTTCCGAGTTTCTGGATGAACGTATATTAAAAAATGAGCTTTTCGTCGTTTTCAGTATCGTTGTAGATGGGGTTGTTGTTGATCTAGTGATTTATCAACAATCAAGTTTTGTGCTTGCTGTGTATATTATCTCTGTGCCTTGGAAACAGCGGTAAGTTTGTTCTGTAGTTACCTATTGAGGTTGAAAATGACATGTCAGGATTGACGTAGGACTCCAGTTTTTTTCTGCCTTCAACATTGTCCTGATGTCGTTAGCCTGTTGTATGAGGATCTGAGTCGTTGCCAGGCCCAGGTAAACTTGATAGGTAGCCAGGCGTCAGGAGGCGCAGCAATTATTAGTGCATCTCTGGTTGGTTCTGCTTCCCGCTGCTTCATCAACTTCGTAATTCGTCGCGGCTTATCATTAGTCCATGATTCTTCGGCACACTCCTCCCGGCTGAATTGCAACTGGTTGAGAAGGCTGGTTGAGTGTAAATTTAAACCACTGCTGCTGCCTTACCTTCTGGTGTCCGTTGTACGATAAAGTAGAACTTGTTCTTATCTCTTTTATCAAAGCTGAGTTTGGTAACCTCGATTACTTTGGGTTCAGGTCAAGTTTTTGTTTACGATGTAATTTTTATAGTCTTGTTTGTTATAATCAGCTGAGGTACTTTCTACTATCAATTTTTTATCAGGGTCAGGATGGCCGAGCGGTCTAAGGCGCTGCGTTCAGGTCGCAGTCCACTTCTGTGGGCGTGGGTTCGAATCCCACTTCTGACAGGAACCTTTTTTTTGCCCGCCATTGTAAATATTGGGGGTGATCCTAATTCACGAAGCAAGGTAAATAATTTCTTATCACGGAGACAAGGAGTCGTAAGGTTTTAGAAGGGTGTGCGATCCCGAGAATCGTCTCGTTCCATTGTTTAATCATTGTCATATCATAGAGCCGGTTAAGCCATCAAGAACACTACTTGGATAAGGTTCAGTACGACGATATTATACATTATGTATGTTTGTGTTGTAAGGGCAGAGGGAAAGAGCTGACAAAACTTTTCACGAGTTGACGTAGCTTATAAACGATGAGTATTGTCATCAACCCTCCCGTTCACGATGGAAACGGAGTGAGAGAGTCATAGAGCTCATGCTGGGTATCCGACCCTTGGGGAATTAACGTTTTGCCTCTTGCCTCGACGTTCTCATGATTAAAGTAACGTTTCACCTGTAAAGGATTCTCCATGGGATCCTTTCATCTCATTACTCTCTCCCTCTCTCTCTCCCTCTCTTCATCTGCATACATTGTTGAGTTTTTCCTTGGGTAATATCTCCATCCATCCTATCATCCATACAATCATCTTCGGGGAGGCTATGTGCAAACATATTCCGTTTAAAGAGACTTTGCTCAGTGGTTGGTGGGATTTGACTGTTGGTAAACAATGGTCCGGTCAAAGCAGACCCATCAATTCCAGGATGAAATTGAATTGACCTTTTTTTCAGAGTCGTCCATAAACATCTTCAATACATTCGGGGTCTTCACACAAGTCAACAAAAGCTTCGATCACTTACGATTGTGTAGGACACTTTTCTGTTCCAACCAAATCACCATTTTTGTTGAACTGCGGCTCTGATGATGGGTCCTTCGTAAGAATCCAAGGGAATCATTTCTCGGAATACTCGTCAATCAGTCTACGCCTCCCCAACCGACCATATTCAATGACGGTCCAGGGCTACACTGCAGGCGAAAAGAGATAACTTTTTTCGTCCTCCTCTCCCGTTCTCCTGATTCCATCGTCCCGTTGTTATGGCAACCGACGAGCAAAAACTCCATTGATGGCACTCTACTCCTATCACTACTTTTAATGCCACCGAGAAACCACAACGCATTTCTGTAACCGGTTGATGGATGAAGAAAAAAATATTATAATCGCCTTTCATCCATTCACGTTGTCCTCAAACAATGTGGCCGTGGCTAAAGGGTGGATCCATTCTTGTCCATTCCAGTGTCAAATTTAATCAGGCCCCTTCTCAATCTTGCGCGTGAACACGTCGTGTTGTCAACACTCGTCATTGATTATTTTGGCTTCCAACTAAAACAAAGCCTCATGGACAAACAATGCTCTAAATCAACGGTCCCGTTAATCTAAAAGGAGCTATAAGTTCCCTTTTGTTTATTGTGACGCCCATGAAGGGAGAATATCCTGTAACGTAAGTAACCTCCTCGAATTTCCTTTCATGGGTTAGTATGTAGAAGGGCTGGTTGGCATGCCGTGCGTTGGAAAACGAATGGATTGGATTGAAAACCCAGAATTGTATATTGAGTCCAATTCATTTGTGATGGTTGTCCATTGTCCATGAATAATTCAAAGCCATCAGACAAATTCACGATGAATAATCCTTATCACTTGAGTCATAATGACCCAGACAACTTCCAATTCAAATAACTCACCACAAAAATGGGATGTACCGATTTTTTTTTGCTTGAACGAGTGTTCTACGAGTCCATGCCTGGAAAAGATTTCAAATTAGTCGAAACTGCACTTTGGTCCGGGTCAAAATGACCCAATGCGGTAGTAATATTAAGTTGAATAGCTGAAAACTACCTTCCAGCATGCAAGATCCTGAAACAAAATCAAATTCATCGAACATACAACTGTCTGCCCAATAATCATGGTTCCTGTACAATGATTTGTGGTTCCAAACTGATTCCAGGAATCAGCGATGATTTCCTTGCTAACCGGGTCTGAGGTGGCTCACGAACGTTATTGTCAGGGATTTGCGAGCAAGTGTTTTGGAACGGTAGAATCGTGCGTGGGTTGAGAGACAGGGTTGTTAACCGTGAGCGCTCGCCTCTGGGATCCGTGCTCGGAACTTTCTCCCACTGGTGAATTTTGAAGCTTGTGGAGGGGGCAAGCGAAAGAGCCGAATGAATAAGAGTGTGAGTGAAAATTCCCGCGGTATTTGGTGACTATATGTATGTGGATTTTAGCAATGGCTAGCCAGGTTCTTCGTCGGTCAGACCTCCCGCAAGGTTCTCAACCTTGTTTACATAAATCATAGGGCAACAGCCGCGCACGACAGCACGCAGTCTCTCTGTACTTTCCGCAGCAAAAAAAAGAGGAAAAGAGAGAGGGACTGAAAAGGAGATCCGCAAAGGAGGATACGCGCGGGTATAGCAACCAATAGAAACCGCGGTCTTGGGAACCGACGACCTCGAATTCGAGGGTCATATCCCGCGAAAACTCTTTCGCCCACAGACATTTACACGGATACTGACGCAGCCAGACAAGCTCCCGCCAGTGAATCACAAGAGAGATTCGACGAACTCGTCGAGACGACTTTGTATCTATACACACGATACATGTGCACCTTGTTACGAATGGTGGTGGCAAACAATAGATTGCAATCCAGACAATTTCGCACATACTACGAGATGACTTACGGCTTTTTGTTTGTTCGAACACCGTTCAAGTACTGTTCTTTATGGAAATGAGTTTCACCTGCATGTTCCACTGGCCGGGATCGCGTAGCAGCTTGCAAAAGGTCTTTTACTCTGGAGAACATTGATTCGTCATCACGTGACCTTCATTCTCTAATTCTACATTTTTCCGCGGCGGGTATAACGATGATGTTCAATTTTATCAAGAGAAATGGACATAATTCCGCTGACGTACGTGCCTTTCATTCATTGAATTTCTCAATTTACGTTTATGAGCTTGGCTAAATGCCTGGAATTGCATGATCAGCTGATAGTAAGAAATTTCGACGTCGTCGATTCCTTCAGCCAATCAAAAAATCTATTTATACTCTTAACGATTTTGTCTCTCATTCTTTTGCTTGAAGTATCTTCTTTACGTACTTGTAATCTTTATTAATTGACGAGTCGTCCTTCGTGCAAGGATTCCATCGACATCGAGAAGCCGCACAATAAACGTTGTGACGATGTTTTGAGATCGAGAGATTTCTTTTTTATTTTTCTATTTTTTGTTTTTTAAATCTTTCAATTGTCGGTCTTGTCATAATAATACATGGCCGTTACACGCGATAGACTCGTTATGCGCGCCTCGCCTCTACCGTACAGCCGTCGTCTGGTGCGTGTCGTCACTCCATATTGCAAGCGAGCATAGTGCTGCATGTATAGCTGCGATAACAAAACATTATGTAGGGTGCGCCAAAAATCACGATTGTAAGCTCGAGAATAGGTAGAGGTTAACATTCTTAAAAGAAAAGTATTTCGTCAATTTTTTTCTATGATGCACCGTTGATGAGATACTGATTCATTAGTGGCAGCCAATGGGGAGCGCGGATGAGTCAAGTTGGGCGGGCAAACGAAGCGCAGTGGGAGATCAGCCTATCCGCCACGAGGACGGAGCGTGGTTCTCCCTCTCTGCTTTTTTTTACGGACTCGCCAGAGTGGTTGCCACATTCCATTTAATATCTCGACAACGTTGCGTCGGAGAAAAAAAAGGCCAAGGACAATCCTTTTCAGAATTTCACGATCTACGATCCTGTAAAGTTTGAGTTCTGACTTTTGGAGTCCTCTGTACACTTCGGGAAACAGAAGCAAGTGCTAACGACGCTCGGTAAAAGCAGGAGGGAGGAGACAAAAAAAAACGTCGAAACTTCCAACCTATAGAGTGCGAGCTTTTCTACTACTCTGGTTCCGTATACTTTTGTTATGGACATAATAGAACCACTTACACGGAACGTTTACTCAGAGCGAAAACGTTTCGAGATCTTACCAAGCTCTTGATGCGCGAGCACGAAACTCCACCTACCCAGGACATATTTTTAAGTTTTAATTAGTGGGCGAACGTTAAGTGTTTATTACAAATTGTAAAATAATGGTTGTGCCCATAAATCATTGTGGAGAATGATTGAGAAAACGAAAATCGGCGATTCGATTATTATACATTAAAGATGTTATTTCACATAAATAAATAAAATCTCTTCCTTTCTCTGCTTAAGAAAAGGTCTTTGTACGCGTAACATTACCATCTGGCACTCCTACGCTCTTTGAGTTCATAAACGTCACAAACCCTCGATCCCTCACTCTGCCTTCTCATACTATATCCTCGTACTATCAATGAAGTATCGGCACTAGTACAGTTTTAACGTGTTCCTCCGATGTTTTACTTTGACTCGCCCTCAAATTGCTCTACTATTTTTGTTTCCTTCTTTATCGTCGCTCCTCTAGTTTCACGTTCACTCAACCATACCCTCCTTAATTCTGTCTTTTTCCGCTATTTTTCTTTCCCACGCTTATCTTGCTTCCCGTAGATTTTCCGCTCACTTATGGTTTCGTTGGTAGTTCTTTCGCTCTTTTATCGTCACCCTCGTGCCTCATTCCTTTTCGTACCAACTTTTTTTTTTATCGTTTGCTGTGTACTTTGTCACCCGTTTGAGCTTTTCTCTTTTCTAACATAACGGTCTTGTGTACTTCTTTCTTCCATTTTCTCTTCTTTTTTCTTTCTCTCTTCCTTCCTCTACCATTATTATCGTTCTCTCTCTCTCTCTCTCTCTCTCTTTCTCACTCTTTCTCACTCGCTATGGAAAGCGCTATCACAACGACACTCTTCGGATCTCGTACAGGGTGGGGCGGGAACTCAGTTTCGTGAAAGAGTGTGGCTGCGGGTTACCGTCGGTCGTGTCGCGTCGAGAGGGGCGCCCGGGCGGACCGTCGATCGAGAGCAGCCGCACCAACGACGACGGCGGCGGTGGCGGAGGAGTGGCGTCTACGTCTGCGACCTTGGTTGGGGTCGTTTCAAGGTCGACCCTCACGCGCTGCCTCCTCTTGCCACCACTGCGTATGCATTCAATGTCCCGTACTTTTCTCTCTCTCTCTCTCTCTCTCTCTTTGGTTTTACTCCTGGGCTCGTGAATGCTTCTGGTGTTGTTTCTACTATTTACTGGTGTTTTGCTCTCCGCTCAACGGGATCAATGCCAGGGTCAATGTCATGACGCAGTCTTACACATTTCGTGTCGTCTCGATCTTCTGGTCCTTTGCCATTTTGATGGATGACAAGAAGAATGAAAGAAATTGTGATTGATTGAGTGCATTTGCCTCCTACACCCAGCACTTATGAAAAGTTCGAAGTAACGATTTATCATATTTTTACTATATGATAATATTAATAACGTATTCGTAAAGTGACTGATGTTTATCCGGAACAACAAAAATGACTCAAGATACGAACCGATATACTTTTATATCAGATTGTTTAGCTGATAAAACGCGTGTGCAAACATCGTGACTTTTTACTGCGCAACATGCGGTGCAGTCAGCGACAACATTTACATTGATGCGGTTACACGAACTACAAATCCTAATGTTGACCAATTAAAAAAAAATATATATATTGACATATTCTCTCCTGTTGATTGCGATTAGCCATTAATATATTCAGTTAAAAGCTTTTATTGATTTTCAATCGAAAAAAACACGTTGTTTTGAATGTATCCTTGATAAGCTTTCATCATGCAAAAAAAGATGTGACTGTGACAGACAAAAAGAATTTGTTCCCGGTAAATAAGGGGAGAGTCGTCGGAGTGGCTCACCTATAAATATTAAATGACGTACATCTGAATAAGGTTACGGAGCTCTCAGACTTTACAACAGTTATCTTTGGTCCTCGTGATATTAGTACGTCCGTAGAACAGCCCAGCTGATATCTTATCGCATGGAAATTCGAATATAAACGATGTCCCAAAAGACGAATCGAAAACTCAAAAAATAAACAGACCGTGAATTTCTCAAGAGATAAGTCTTCGGCCATTTTTTTATCTGACGTAATTTTGATGAGATATTAAGTATTTAGTGCCAGCCAATCCGATGCTCCGAAAATGAATGGGAGTGGCCTATGCGCTCAACTTAGCTTTTCACTGGATTGGCCCCAACGAACTCATTAATATCTCATCAACGGTGCATCGGATGAAAAAATCTCCAAGGACATTTCGTTCTGATTTTTCATCGTCTAATCGGTACTTCAATTTTATTCAAAAATTTCGAATATTCTCGTCCAGTGATTTCTCATGAAGCGGAGATAAAATACCATGGAGTGACGATAAATTTCATTGTACAGTCGCGAGACAGACGGAAAGAGGTGGAGAGGAAAACGAAAGAAAGGGAGAGAAGGGAGGTCATGAGCTCACAAATTCTATCCCAGTTTCTGACACGCTCTAAACAATCACACGCCAACACCCGCACACGTACAACTTCGACACCGGATTCCTTTAGGTCGAGAGTGATAGAGGGTCCACTTACGATAAGTTTCGTCTGTTTGTACCTTGAAACCCTAAATTACGAATCTTTTACACAAATAATCGTAGCAGTCTGACCTAAATTAATCTTTTCATATTCATCGTGATCGTTGGAACGATATACCAAATATATTATTTATCATCGCCTGTTGTAGCAACTTGACAAATATCAATTAAAATAACGAGAAAATGGTAAAAAAACGACAAACAAATTTTGAATGATATTTTTTTTTCTTTTTAAACTCTTCGTGAAGCATCCGAACAAAAATAATGGTTCAAACCAGTAGAAAATATAGTAAAATCGATTTTCCTTAAAATAAATACAAGCCCACCATTATATTTTCGTTTTGTCGAAATTGGTTCAATTTTCTACGAAATATTATCGTGATAGAGATAAAGAGAAGCCTGTATTTTTTATGTTTATATTGCGACACATATGTATGTATTATTTTTATTTGTTTGTGGGTATACGTGTGAGTTAGACATGAGCGAGTAGACTGCCTACAGACTCAACGATCGATCGAGTTTCCCTCCTATTTGCAAAATGACGAGGGCGTCTCTCCCACTTTTGCTTTAATCCAATCTCGTCCTCCCTTTTATTTCTCCCTCTTTTTCCCTTACCCTCTCATTTTTCTTTTTCGCTTTCCCTCTCATTTTTCATCGCACTCTTTCCCTCCGTCTCACTTTTTCTTTTCTCCTTTTTTCCTCATTTTTCCTTCTCGCTTTTTTCTCCCTCCAATTTTCTTTCTCTTCCTCACTTTTTGCCACTCTTTTTTCCTCGTTCAAAGCTCCCTCTCAAGAGTCCTCTTGCCGTAACTATATCACCCTCGATTTTCGCCTACGAGCTTCTGCCATAAAAACATAAAAATAACACATAAAAACCACCCTACAATTTAAAAATGAAACATTATTCATCAAATAATTTCATTTTTGCACTTTTTATACAAAGACTGACCTTTTTGAATTGAAAACAAACTAAACCACCTTCAAAAATTAAAAAGCTTAGTTTTCGAAAACTTGAATATAACTTGCGAAATAATCCAACAATATCAATTGTTATTTGTTTGACACATAACCACCTTTTCCATTTATTATCCACAGCGAGCTTATGCTTTAAATCGTTGTATCTTCGAAACATAAAAGATGAAATTTTTTTTTCTGATACCAACGTCGTTGAATGTGTGGCGTGTAATCGAGGAAGAGAAGAGAAAATCTATAGAAAAGTTTCAGGGTTATACCGTGAAATGTCAATTCTCCTACTGCTTTCCATAAAGCGAGTGTGAAACATGTAAAATTTCATAATAATTGGTGTCTTTAAAATTTGAAAAAAATATACTACATACGATTTGTTTTTTTGCTATTTTCAATCAACCAAAGAAATTATTAACAAAAAGGTCAAAAAAACTTGCGAAACCTTATCAGCGGGTTATGAATTGATATAAAAATGATGAAAATACATGAAAAATATAATCGAAAATAAAATAGAACGTTATTTGCTCGATATGAAACGCCTCCTGGCGGTCGATCTGGCAAATAATATGCGAAGTGCTATTGGCCTCACGGTCACAGGCCTAGGTCGGGAGAGCACTGCACGAATGCACATATATATATGTGTGTTGATCGTACAAATATATGTATCCAGCCATTTACTCCCCTTACCCTCTCCTCCCGGTCGCGCGAGTTTATCCCTCAGCGTCCCCCGCCGCTCTGCTGTTGGTGAATTGCGCGGGAGCGTTGAAACAGTTCGTTCTCACTCGCTCGCAAGTTTTGCGATCGAGTCGACGCGACTGTTTTACTAGACCGAGGTCACGGCTATACAGCCAAAGCCACCGATGTCCTATATATCATGAAATCCTTGTCACATCGCAACTCGGCAACTCGCGCAACGTCGTGCCGATTATTGCGCTAATCGCGCCAACTTTTATCGCCAATATGACTTTCAATGTGATGGAAAATAACGGCTGTACGATTATTAACACGTTGAATGACACTGAATCTTAATTTCCGGGATATTTTTAAACCTCGTGCTAAAGTCCCGATTCACTGCTAGTTTCGATTTACTTCAATGCAATTCGAAGCAAAAAATTGAATAATTATATTTCGTAAATTTCGCAAAATACGATTAATCAAATCAATGATATTTAAACTCGTTTCGCTTTATTTTTCACGCATTCTCTGATCCAGAAAACTAATGAAAAGAATCCCTTTGAAAGGAGAAGGTATTTGAAGAAAAAACAAAAATATTCTCATTATTTCGAGACAATCGATCGAGCCAGAGAAAAAAAACTCAAAAGAGGAATTACCAAAAAATTCTGATACGCACTATCATGGTCCGTGACCCCGCAACCAACCGCCTGCAACGATCGATTTTCGTGGGGGCCAACGCCCGTCTTTCGTTCAACACAACTTTTACCATCGTTTTTTTTTTTTATATCCACTTTTTTATTTTCAACGCAGATACTATTATTGTTTTATATAAAATATGACAATAATGTTCATTGGAATGATGCAAATATATTCATTCAATAATAATCATTTGGGTACCAACTTACATTAATGATTTTTATGTGTTTGTGTCGAGTTTACATCGAGGTGGCGAGATTTAAAGTTATGCAAGGAGGTCAGTCCCGTTCGCGGCTCGTTTCTCTATGTCTTGTACCTCACACTCCACACGTTTCTATAGGCTTATTCACGAAAAGTTTCCTTCCTACAAAGTAAAGAATTTAAAGTGCGAAGGCCAAATCCTTTCTCTTCAATCATAAAATTAAACAATTAAAATCATTGCACTGTCTTTTTCAATCAAAGTATAGCAAGAGAGAAACTCAAGTCATCCTTGAAAATTGTATTGTGATTTCAAAAAAATGATTTATTTTTCCGGCATCGAATGAATCCTATATTTTTTTAGTCCATTTTTAAATGATATTCATTTTGCTTTACACGATGGCCTTTTGGTTGTTAATAAAGTGAATTTTTAAATAAAACTGAATTTTCCGAGTAAATAAAAAAATGAATATCTTTTATGAATACAAAATTGTAAAGCTATGACCCGAGAAATCCTTTTATTCAAATGTACCAGATCCCTTATCGTCGAGAGCTTTTCTCTGGTCTCCAAAATTTTACTTTCAAATCTTGTTCGCCAGTAAAAATTGATAGAGGTCTACAGTTTTTTATTTTGACTGTTTTAATAGATTGAAAAAACTAATATTATTATAAGGTTTAGAAGAAAAATTAAAAGTTATTTTCCGTTTCATTTTTCTGTAAAATAATAATTCTTCAAATGTAGAGGACTCTAAAAAAAAACTCCCCCCCTCCTCCTACTAAAAAGAATCCCTTCACAGTAACCATTAAAAAAAATTAAAAAATCTCCGCATGTACGACGCAATTTATTTGAAGGAACGAAAACAAAGCAGACGGGTTAACGGATTTTGTTAATTAAGAAACAAAAGTCATGAAAATTCAAGCTTTTTTGGTCGACTGTATATCATGGTGTTTTTTTTTTTTTTTTTGCAAACATTCGCCATAAATGTGGTAATAACGCTGCGGCGTTTGTGAATCGAGCCCAATATACGCACAGAAACGAACATTGAAAGGAGATGTTGTGTGTGCGTGTGTGTAAAGCAAGGGTTTATGCAAAGCTTCTCACTGCCGGTCGATACCGTCGGCCACCCTCACTGGCTTCAGCTTTTGCCAACCGTTGCGTTTCGTCGCCGCCGTCGTCGTCGTCGTCGTCGTCAAAGTCGACATCGTCGTAACGTCAAAGCTTCTCTACAACGTTTTCCTATCCCCTTGGAACGCGTCGCGTAAGTCGTAAAACTTCCCTTAAATTTTACCACCCTTCGCCCTCTTTCCCTCGTCTTTCGTTCCCTTAATTCTCTTCGAGCGTTTCTACGCATCGCAGCATAATACTTGAGTCTGATAAACGAAAGGAAAAACTAATGGCATCCTCAGAAAAGAAATTTCGTCCCGAAGTGATTATATCTCAACGAAAACTTCAGACATTCGTATAACAATTAATGTTGAAAAAAGCCTAATTACGAAGAATTTTTATTGAATTTCTTGTTTTACATGAATTTGATATCAAATGTAATTCGTGAAAAATGAAATTCTCGTAATTGCACAGAATTGCTTGAAAGCATGCGAACGACGAACACTCGCCTCATAATGTTTACGATTTCATCAACATTACGACCTCCGAATCTACGAAATCGTGAAAAAAAAATGATTTGTGGATAATAATTGCCACAAGTTGGCTTTTTTATTGTCTTCAGGCGATCGATATCTGCAATTTTATCATTTTACGATTTTATTTCGTGTTCCAAACGAATTTCTCACGAGTTTCTCGTTCAGAAGTAATGATCGACTTTTGTGATGAAAAGTAGAAAATTATTACGACATCGAAAGCTTTTTTTATTTGTTATTCTATTCTCACTTGGCATTTGTCGTATTTTTTTCGATGTATCGCGTTGATGACACTATTTCTGATGCGGGTTCATGGAGTGTGTTGCTGAAGTACACACGAAATATCGTACTACGTAATAGATACATGATCGCTGCAAAGTCTCGTATCCTTGGCCGAAATTCGAATCCCATCGTTCTACCCTCATGCAGGAGGTCCCGCACATTCTTCAACATGAGGGGGTTAAGGGGTCGTCAGGAGGGAGGGATCGTACGTTGACGGAAAAGTAATATCGGTAGAAAAATTTCCGGACGAATTTTCTTCCCTTATTCATCGCGGAGACTTGGTTTTTCATTTATTTTATTAGAAAATCAATGCGAAAGTAATTTGGAAATACGAATATCTCGAAGAAAAGAAATATCAAAAAATCTCATCCATCCAGAAATATTACAAAATTCAAAATTAATCACAATTAGTTAAAATTGTTATTATTGAAAATTTCTGAATATCAACAACGCGAGAAATAACATTTTTTTGCTGAGACTGCAATGTGTTATAGTGAATTCTTCTCAATTATATTGCGTCACTAAGGGAATGCGATGCTGCGAAGAAAAGAGAGAAAGTTCTACGTCATAGGTCTCGAGATCGTATGGCTCTCGTCCCAGAATACGTATTCCTATCGACAGCGCATATACACAGTGACATTAAATGAAGGGATGATGATGGACGTTCTCGTTTATGGATTCCCCAAGGAGCCACTTATCTTTGGACGCGTCAATAGCCTCAACCTATTCTTTATTACGTGGTATCATATATTTTATACATATTCGGATAAAAACCTCCAAGACACGTATCCTTGATAGCTAAAAGTGCAATGAACCATGTGACTTTTTATTTATAGATTTTTTCTCTAGACAGAATCTTGTAGACAGAAAAATCGCGTTGAAAAAATGTGCCACAATCAAACAACATTTCTATGTTTTCATACTTTAAAACGAAAATGATTATTTCAATGAAATAGAAAAAAAGATCCAAGTATTTTTTCTCTTTTTTTAAAATGCGAATTGGAAACCAACGAGAAGCAAAATCGTTTTGAAAATGTTATGCTCAAGTGCGAGAAGATGGGAAGTTTATACGAGCCGATAGAAAATGCAGAACGAATCTTTCGTCGTTGAGCTCGTTATAGCATCATCGAACGAAATGTCAGGGTTGAGTTCGTCGCGTAATGACCTGGTTATTGGCTGCTGGTGTTGATGATGTGTTGCTCCACGTCCTTCTGTTTCATACATACGAACTTCATTCCCAAGAGACTAAAATACTCCGTGCAACGTTTGATGTCTCCTCAAGCTTGAAATGGCAAATTCCGCGTTACTAAACACGTTCAATCGCACGAAATAGACGCCCAACATATCCATCGCCAAATTCGACAATTATTTCCCGATTTACAAACTTTTTCGAACTTAATACTTGGCAGTTTTAAGATATTGGCAAAACGCCTCGTATTGGAGATGAAAGTTCTTTTCGAGAAGTTAGCCATCAGCGGTGCATCGAAGAAAAAAACCCTCGAACACTTCCGTTTTGAAATATTGCCCATCACTTCGGTCACAAGCGATGCACACAGTCCCAACTTTCTCCTCATCCCGAAAGGACAAGTCTCCATTTTTAGCTCCATCAGCCCCGTTAATTAATACACACTCAACGAGTTAAAAGGCCTAAAAAAAGGGTTGGCGTGCCTCGATCAGTTCGAAGAGGCGATCAAGTTCCCTGGAAATGTCACTTGTCGATCTTCCAACCCTTTTCACGTGCATTCCTTACAAAGGTGTCCAAAAACAGATTTTTTCAACTCTTTTAAATCTTCAACAAAAAATATGCATCTCTTCCATTGAATTAATTAACTGTTCACATGCGCATAGATATTCTCTGTGAAAGCATCGAATGCGTGTCTTTAAAGAAATTGTACTCCACCGACTTTACCGATAAGGTCTTTAGCCCCAAACATAAAAAAAACCAATAATAATAATAATATGAATGATAACAAGTCGGACATCGATACGAACCATTGCACAGTGGACTCTTATAAATAAATACGGAGTCAGTAACTATTATTAGTGCCCCAAGTTTCACAAATGTGAACTCAAAATTGCAGGCACGTTACATTTATAAATTTATTCGAATTTGTACGTGTGCGCGCGCGTGTGTGTGTGTGTGCTGTGACGTAGAACATGTCGAGAAAACGTGCGGATATAAACACGTCGTTGCAGAGTCGCAAAGTGCAAGCTCAGAGTTCGAGGAAAGGAAAAGCAGAAACGAATAGAGAGTCGAATGCGAATAAATGTTAAGTGCGGATGTGTGTGTGTGTGTGTGTGTGTGAGTCTATGGAAGAGGTCGTTGCGAGGCGACGTTTGCAGTAGACGAAACGAGAGTATAGAATAGAGAGGGAGGAAGTAGGGAGAGAAGAAGAGAGAGGAGGAGTCTGAGGGGAAAGACGAGGCCACGAGTGCAGCGGTCTCCGCCGGAAAATTGCAATGTCCAGCCAAACAACGAGCCAAGAAACAAGAGACCCCGGTTCAAGGCCTCATACACTTTGTCTCTTTCTCTATGTATCTAATGCACGATCACACTAACACATGAAAAATGTGCATCATCGATCCACTAAATCAGCGGTTCACAGAGCTCTGGAAAAAAAGGAGGCATAAAATTGAGATCGAATTGAATAATATGATCTGATGATCAATATTCATTACGTTTAAGTTTCATTATTTATTACCATAACGATGCATCAATTAATTATATAATACAAATAATTATAAATATTGTAAAAACACGGATGGTAGCATGAAAAAATTATCAACACCAACTGTTTAAAAGTCAATGAAAAAAGAGTATAGTTTTATCCTGTAATAATAGATTTGATAAAAATAATAGCGATGCTAAAAAAATGACATTTTACTATGAAAATAAAGAGAGTGAGTGAAGAGACGCCATATTGTGTAAGCAAGATTCTTGCACATTGTACCATGTATGAGAATATGTATGTGCACGATGCACGTGATATAAGTAAATATATGGAAATGTTGATGTAATGCAGTAGTTGACTGCACTATCGACCGTTCAAAGCAAAGCCACGCTCTTTGGCACACTCGAAGAGCCAAGTTTTGTGTGCAACACCACCACCACCACCACCACCAACGATGCGGCATAGGCAGTGTGTCGACCAAGCAATGACGTCATGGCGTTACTAATGCCCGAGTTACATAAACCCCCATGCAGGCCACAGCATGCGTGCTACAACCCACCTAGAGAACTCCACGGTTATCCCTCCCTCATCTCTCCTTCCTCTCATTCGTTGCATTGCGAAAAAGAGAGAGAAACACGGAGACTCGCGACCCTGCTTCAATATGGAGTCGCTCAAATGTGCGTCTATGTATATATTTACGTGTATAAATATATGTATGTGCTCGACATTCCGCGACATCCCGAAACGTCTACGCTTGACCCTGGTCTCTACACATTCAATCTTAAACGTTTTTTGTTTATTGCTAAAATCTTTTTTATTCGTGCATTTGAATGGGAAGGTTTTTTATTTGCTTTCATCATCTTGGCCTGAAGAATTTTTTGAAAAAGCAGATGTTTTTTTGCATGGAATTTGAATTTGGCTCGAAAATGTTATATTTGTATTTTATATTTATTTAAATAAATATCCTTCGTTTTATGATGCTTTAATCTTTGTTATTTATTTATTATTCCGTGATTTTATGACTGGTGCCACATCCTCTTAACTTATTTTTTGTTTTGTTCGTAAAATGTTTGAACTCGTTATTTATTTTACTGATTCTCTCTGTCTTTCTAGTTCTTGACAACCGGCGATTCTCTCTTTGAGATCAAAGAAACCTTCGCAAACCGCTCGCTCGCGCACACGCCGCGCGAACTCGAGTCGATTGTGATAAAGGGTAATTGGCCGATCCCCGCTCTAATGTCACGGATTCGAACCGAGTTCGCCTATCGCGAAAAGTAACTTTAAGTACGAGATCCCTCTCTAAAAGAAAACCCAACTTTTTTTTTACTATCTGAACGAAAATAGACGCTTGGGAACTTTGTAAGACCGATTTACCATTTTGTATTTAATGATTTCAAGAAATAGTACTGGAAGTTATTTTTTTCAAATCTTGCTTGATGCCATCAAGGCAATGAAAAAAAATCTACATGTCAACATTCCTATTGTCTGCGAATTTATTTCATTTTCCTTTAAATATTAATTTCCCAGAATAAAATTCAGTTTATTGTTAAAGCTTTTTTCTGTTTTCTATCGATTCATTAATTTTTCATGAATATCATAGTGGGGGTGCATAATTTAATTTCATTCTCACGGATTATTAGTTATTTTTTCAACCGACCGAGATAAAGAAGATTGCTTCTAATTCTGGTATTACCTGGCATTTGAATCCTTAGACTAATCGATAATTTAATGAGATTATCGATGAAAGTTCAAAGTTTATGGATGTTTTTAACGTCAATGAGATTTCCGGAGTTCAAGATTGACAAGAGTGAGTAATTATTGAACGTCCGATCATGTACAAAATTAGGAAAACCAGATACTTGCAACGTCCTCTCATTCGTAGCCGAGTGAACTAACACAAGTTTTTAACGTACGGCAGATTTTTACTTTACCCGTTGACGGTATGCGAATCTCCAGAGATAAAATATCCTTCAATCAATAACGTAGAAAACGATTACACATTTTTCTCTACTGTGATTTTTATATTCGTCTCACTTAACGTTTGTTTTTATTCGTTTTATTTCTTCGTCGATTGGGAGAACTCTACAAAATCATCTCGACATTTGAACGCGCGTTTTTAACCCAATGCCTCTCATATGGTCTTTCAGACTCCACAGTGAGTCACTTTGAGGACTAAAACGCGCGACTCAAAACTACTTACAACTGACAGTAGTTTTATATTTCTGGCACTTTCTTGTTACCGAATTGCGTATAAATGTTCATTCATTATTGTCAAACCATTATCACATCCGATTGGCTGAGCACATAGTGCAATTCACCATTTATTGACACCGTCTCTCACTCGGTCACCAAGTATGAAGCCTACACATTAATGATATCTGTAAAAACTCATAGTTTTGTAAATAATTGTTAAAATACTTATTTTAATACGTCCCAACAAAATGCCGAAATTACATTACGAATAATATATAATATACTTATAATTTTAAACTTATATATAATTATATATAATTATATCTATATTAAAACTATATATAAAACATATACTTAACGAATATCGAGTAATCATTGGTAATGTTATTTGGTAATGGTTTAAAGAATACAATTATACTGAATTGTGATTTACAATATTCAAGGGAAACACCGATCATCACTTACAAGAACTATTATTTCACTCGTATACAATTTTTGTGTGGTGTTGAGACAAACACTAGGAGGAAATATTTGTTGGCAAAAAACTAAACTATTTCGATAGCTTTGGTTACGGAATCAACGTGGTCTTTGTTGGGTTTGCGTTTGCTTGAGTTGTTTGATGGCACTGCAGGGTCTTTGGCGTTCTTCTGAAGTTTCGCTCCAAATTTCTCCGCGTCGCGGTTAAAAGACAGACGAGTCTTTACGGTCTCATCCACCAAAGCTAGGAATTCACGAATCTCACCCTCGGCCCGAAAGCCGATCGGTGCTTTTACCTTTTCACGGACGCGTCTCTTCAGCGCTTCGATGTTGACAGTTGAATCTGTGTTCAAGGCGAAATGACATGCCTTACAACAAGCCACGCGCATCCCCGCCTCAAGAATAATCGTCCGGCCGGTAGTCATGGTAAAACATAGCACGCACTTGACACGACTAATCTTTTCCTCACTGAATTTGTATTGCATCTCCGTCTCGATAAGTTTAGGACGTTTGGGGGTCTTGTTGTTACCGCAGACGATGGCGACCGGTTGGGATGAGTATGTTTTTTCGACCAAATCGGGATACCCGCGACGCAGCTCTTCTATTTCGTCATCGAGACCTTCTTCATAGTCGACATCGTGATCCGAATCTGACTCTGAATCCTCAAAATTTTCGTGATACTGTTCCGCGAAACTTCTCTTGAACATGCCATAATCATCGTATTCGTCCAAGTCGCAGTCATCCGTGAGCGACCAATCGTCTACATGATGCACATCTTTGGAGCTTGCATCAATAAAATTGTCGATCGCCTCAACAAACAGTTTGGCCCATTCCGTGCTCATCGTGCCTCGAGGTCGACATTGCGTCACTCCAATTATGGCCGAGGAGAATCTATAAAGAAGATACTTCTCAAATTCCTTTGTCGCGCCAATCGATATTTTGATTTTGTGCATTTTACCACCGCAATTTGCCACTGCGTTATTCACAGTGTCATTCACTAAATTTATTGCTCGCCTGACGTTTATTTGTGACAATGGAGGCAACTCCAACACTTGCATCGCGGTTTTACGGATATCAGCGTAACCAGCTACATGCTCAGGATATATCACATCGGATCTCCAGATACCGAATCGCACTACGTGCAATCCAAAGCCTCGACACTCGGCAAAAAACAGATTGTTCGTGGCCTGCTGTAGTTTCGATGTCACGTGACTGGGACGTACGATCCATCGGCCAAACATCTTGAACACTGCTTTGCGTGACAATGGTTGCACTACACAATCACTGGTCTGGGCTTCGATCTCTAAAAGTCGATACTTCAATATTTTGCTTACTTGCGGAATGCGTTTCACTATTTCAGTCAACGTGTGCGAGCAGAGATAATGGTGCACCCCGCAAAGACGCAATATATACTCCCAGATTGAGGGATCCAGGCTCAGCTCACGGCAGGCAGGAATTATGACGTCATAGTGCTCTTTGATCATGAAGAGGCATGCGGCAGTGAGGCGATTTGGCTTGTCGAATTCGGCATATCTACGGATGATTTCAAGTGCATTTTTCACACGGATGAGGTTACTTTTGATGGGATTATCACGCTTCCACGCTTTCGAAATGCTGTCGCGCATCGACACCCAAGCGTATTCAAATATTTGTTTAACCCGACGCCGCGGCAAGTCATCGTGCCATTTGATCAAATCTTGTGTAGTCAATTGCCAATAACAATAAGTTATTATTTCAATTTCGCCGTCGTGAAGCGGTACCGTTTCACGGGCAGATCCTTGCTTATGCATCGCCTCTTTTCCGCTTCCTCCCATACTTGGCAATGATGTGGTAGTAGGAATTTTCCTCGTAACCATGTTAACTAAATGTACGCACTTTTTGATAAAGTACTTTGCTGCGGATGAATAAGACCGAGGTACAGCTCCATATACCAGGGGATAAGAAATTAGATCGGTTTTGTAATTGGAAATTTTATGCATGTCCATGAAATAAGTCTCCTCCTTCTGTGAGTAATGCTTGAGTAGTTTTCCCACCGTGCTCGGTGCGAGACGCACCTCGGGTACCAAACTCTTTAGTGCGACCAAGCCCAACTTCTTGTCATAGCTGACTTCGTCATCCTCGTCATCCCCCTCGTAGAACGTGACATTAGGAAAAGTGAGCGAGGAACCCTTGACAATGACGGGACGCCGAGTCAGTTTTGCAACGCGTGAAGACATGATCTTGGGTAAAATTGGCCGCTTAGGTGGATCCACGCTATCTTTAGTCTCTTTCAAACGCACAACGAATTTACCACCAATTTTATGAACATTGCCGCACCGTACACGCTCACTTTTCCGTCTCTGTTTATACGCGCTCGACTCCTCATCGTCTTCATCCTCGGAACCAGAACTTTTTTGCATTCCAATGGAGAGTGTTTTTGAAGCAACGATACTTCTGCGACGGCGGTTATGGTACTCCCTACTATGCCTGTCGATCATTGCCTGCTTATTTTCGACTACATTGCGATGGCTGCTGCTGTCGCCACTGCTGCTACTGCTGCTGCTGCTGTTGCTGCAGCTGCTGGTGGAGGTTGTCGTGCTGCTGCTGTGACTATCATCGTCATCCTTTCGACAGCAATTATTCATGTTTTTGCGTGGCAAACCTAATTCCATATATTTTCGGGACCCAAGCATTGGTGGAGATGATCGAGCTGTAGGGACTTGTGTTTGTCCAACAGCAGCTTGAGCTTCATGCGCAGAATCTTCGTCCGACGATGAAACAAATTCAGGCGTCGAGTATACCACTTTAGATCTTTTTAGCTTATTGGTCAGTGTAGGTTTATAAGATGACAGAGTTGTGGACACAGAGTCCTTGTGCTCCGGTGAGTAAAGACTCCGGTCGTCGTCGTCGGTATGCACAGTGGGATGGACGAACGCTGCAACGACGCTATGATTCTCAGGCATGAAACGTTGTGCTTGGAGCTGTGCAGTAGCGCTTTCCAAATGACTTGAATCTTCAGCTATAAAATTCTCAATGTCGGAAAATAGCAACGACGGACCCATGTCATTTTCTGTTAATTCTAGATTGTCACGCATAGGCTCTTGCAACTCAATGGAATGATTGCTACGTTCCATATAAATGAAGGAATCACGGCTATCACATCTATTCAACACTGTTCTTCCCTTGTCGATGAAGCCACCGTTGGGAAATATGTCACTATCGGGCTCATGCGTAAAATCGCCGGTTCCTGATGTCTTGGTAATGACTTTCTGTTCCCTAGAAATCTCTGCCTCCGGAGACTGTGGTACGTAGGCTTCCATTTCGTTCTGTATTACAGCTGTTGATGTATCCATTATGAGAAAGTTGATCGCGTTTGCCAACTCGGCAGCATGAGCTAAACTTTCATCGTTCGACGACAAACGCACTCGCATCGTGACTAGCCCGTCCTGAATGGCTTCCAAATGCCAAAGAAAGCGGACGAAATCAGTCTAACTCGCGCAGACTGACAGTTGCTTCATCACATGAAGTATTAATGCAACGAGACATTGGAGGGACGTAAAACACACGAACAAGCGATGCGACCTTCATTATTTACAAAAAATACCCCCGTCTAACCCTGAATTAAAATATATAACGTCGGTGTATTCCTCGCAGGGCGACTGACTGCCGAGGCTATGCTGTATGACATGGAAAACTATCCTGTCTTGACTCTGTTTGGAGAACGACTAATGCGAGCAGTAATTCGCAGTGCAACCACACTTTTTACAGTAAGTGCTCACATTACACGATAGGACACGTATGAAAAACCATTTTTATGTATTGTACGTGACACGTAAAACCTCAGTTTATAATGCTAATATGAAACAATGGCTTCGGATTCTAAGACACTCCTTGTTTGGTCTATAACGATAAGATGAAACAAACGTATCAACCACGTTTCTCTTTGAGCGCGGATTTGGGATGAAATCGAATCAGTTTCGTGTCAAATATTAAGAGTATTGAGACCTGCGTGAGGCGAGAATGATCCAAAAATTACAATGTTGAAAACATAGACCAACGATTAACAGAAGTCTCTGTGCATCTGATGTGACAGCAGATCGGACTGAAAGCTTGTTACTTTACTGATCGTGGACCGATTTGATATCCAGCGCCAAATGCTCAAAAGTACATTTACAGAGGTCCCCAAACGGGCTTCCATTGTTTAGACAATTTTACACAATGAAAGCTCGATTGACATTTGATGAATAATAATGATAACTCCGATTGATCGAACGTTTTTTCATACACAGAACTGGGTAAATCTGACGCGTGCAGTCGTGCAGATTTGACTTTCCGAACATACAACAGATTTCTACTTTACCTACTGAAGGTAACAGTATCTCCTAAGATAATGCAGAAAACTCCAACCTATTTTATTTCCGTGATTTTTCTTCTCATTTTGGATCGTTTCTTTTTGTTTTTATTAATTGATTGTTTTTTCATAAAAATGTGGTAATTTCAATAAAAAAGTCATAAGATACATTAGTGAGATATCAAAATAAGAGGATTTTTTTTTTCCAACGACAGCAAACCGACTTCCAATCAATTGTGTTAGGGAGGAAAAGGGATGCAAGAATTCGAGGTATGAAATGAAACAACAGATTATCGAGGATTATTATTAAAATGTATTGAAAATAATTAATTAATAATCCAATGGCAGCACAGCGTCATCCATCCGGCGCGACTATGCATGCCGGTGAGATTTGCTCTCACACATAATAACACACTCACATTCATAAATACAATGTACTAGCGATTTTTCAAGAAAAAAAAAAAAAAATTAGAAAAATCCAATGTACGCCTCAATGTAATATCTTAATTCTAATGTATTGTCCATTAACTGTGACGTCATGTATAAAACTCAACTACACTCTTACGTGCAGTAAAATCATCGTTGATATTTTTTTACTAGAGAAAAAATCCTGTTTTCTCAAATCGTATCGTTACTTACAAAGAATTCTTGGCCAGTATGGACAATTTTTTTATGAATTTTGAATCGATTTTCAAATTTGATCAACTATTTCAGCTGCTCCAAAAAAAAAACACAATTCAAAATTTTTCCAAATAAATTCCTAATTTTTTAATTCAATTCTTGAAGACTTGCCAAAACCTGACAATGTCGCTTTGAAATATTGGCTCATTAACAAAATTTGTAAAAGATGTAGGAAATTTATTTACAGTTGGAAAAATAATAGAAAAAAATGTCCACTTAAATGGTCATCCAACTTGGCGAAGAAAAAGAACAGGTTCTTTTAACGACTATCCACGTGTCATTCAAGAATCGAAAAGATTTTCGCTCCGATTCCCGATTGATCATAACTTCGTTGTAAGTTCCAGTGAGCAACGTTCGTTCCCGATGAAAATAGGAAGAAAAATCGAAAATTACGTGCTTTCGTTAATTCTTTTAAAATTCGAAGTGCAAAACCCACCCGATTTTCCGTACTCTTAAACTGAATTATTTTGGTTTTGATTAACATTGAGCATCGGTGTGGTCGAAACCCTAAGCGCCCCTGACTTGAAAATCGCAGGAAAAAATCATAAAAAATAATATATATATGTAACGATTTTCGATGGGATTATTATCGTATCAATCGTTGCCTCATTTTGGAAATTAAGATCTAATGATTCGATCCAAATTTATCAGTTTCATCCATAGCCAATATAAGGGTGTAATTTGAAAATTAATCGTTGTTTAGAAATCATCGCTTCGTCTCAAAAAATTCAAATACAAAAGAAAATCAGAGATCTAGTGCAAATTACCTTATTTCGGTTAATAATAAAAACATCATAAAAACCCGACTTGCTTTCTAGAAGTTTGGACGAATTAAAAAATCATCATCATCACCCGTAAAAACATTCATCAACTCGAAAAAAGTTCCATTAGTAATGGAAAGGTATTCGCCAAGCATCGTCCAAGTCCTGCGAAAACCATTTTTGTTCTTCTGAATAGCAATCTTATCGAAGTCATCATTACACTAAAAATGAATCCTTCAAGTGGATGTTTGAAAAGAATGGTTAGCAGGACTACAGGATCTCAGAAAAGTAAAAAAAAAAAAAATAGTTTTGGTCCTTGATATGTAGAAACACGGACGCTATACAACGAGGTTCCAATGTCTTTCGATCCTTGTCCGAAGACAATTCGGGGTGAAAGGTTGATCGGTCAGGATTGGAAGGGTTCTGGAAATGTCCTGTGGTCATTTGGCGAAGGTTGAAAATATGGGTAAGAGCCATTGAATCTTCGAAATGTTCATTGGTTTACAAAATGATGATTGAGGATGCTTTAAGGACACTTTAAGGATGGTTAAAGATATTTTAAGGATACCTAGGATCAGTAAGATATCTGGCTGGTGAAGATTGATGAAGATTATGCTGTGACCGATTGCGTCTAAAGTCCCTTGAGGGATTGCTCAGTTGATGTTCTTGATATCCGAGGTAACCGGGATAAGGAATAGATCTGAATCCTCTTGTGTCGAAGCTACGAGGAACTTCTTGGGTGCCAGCACCAGGATAATCGGGAGGAGGAGCTGGACCAGCTTGAAACTGTGACATGCTGGGCAGCATACCAACGGATCTACGCCAATCCTCGTATCGTCTTTTTTGCACAACATCTTCATTCGTTTCCTGGCGTTGTTGACGTCTCCGGCTTTGGGAAGATCCGCTTTCGGTAGAATTGCTATCTTCGCTGGTGCCGAGGCCGGGATCTCTATCTTCGAGGACTGCCAAACTGGTGGTTGGACTTGGTTGAAGGGATTTGGCTGCGATGGGTTGATGGTAAACCAGGCTTGGATGTGGTATCACGTAAGGAACTGGCAATTTCGAAACTTTGCGATCTTCCATCTCACGTTTCGTCGGATCCTTCTCTTCTTCATCTTCTTTCCAACTGGTACAAGATCCAGGACCAAAAATCGACAGTAAAACCGGAAGTAGGAGCAATCCGTGGAGAGCACCAATGAAAATAACCAGGAATACCATTTTGAAGAAAACGAGGAAAATATAAGTGCCTGCCAGGAGCAAAGCAACGAGACCCAATATCGTCGAAGCTGCTCCTTGCACGATTGGCAATCCCAGACTGTAAAGACATTCTTTGACACGATCTTCCGGACGTTTCATTTTCGAACTCATGTATGCGTAACATATGTGGGCGGTGAAATCGACGCTAAAGCCAATGCACATTATAAGATTGATCATTGATATGCTGTCCAAATTAACATCCCAAAGTGCCATGTAGCCCGCCACTCCTAATTCGATAGAAACGATGCAAAACGCTACCCACAAACTGCACAATACGTTTGGTATGAAAATAAACGATATTAACATCATTATTAACGCTCCATAAATCATACACTGAATACTTGTTGGTCTGACGAGTTCAAATTGATCGAAAAACACGAAATATGGATGGAACACTGTGGCGTTCAACGGCGATTCCGCGCACAAACGACGCAACTCTTTCACCATTTCTTTCTCCTCATTCGTTCCACTTATGTTCACTGCCTGTATCAAAAATCTACTCGCCACTATGTGCTCCTCCGACTTGTCAAATTTGACGTCCAGGGAAAATGTACTTTTTGGAAATAGCCACACCTCCTTCAATGTCTTTATAAAACTTGACTCTGTGCTTATCGTTGCGTTCAAATACTCGTCGTTTCTTTTCATGTAACTCAAAAAACTTCGCAACCAACTTTCTGTGTATATTGGCGTGCTTATGAACACCGTCGACTCCAAACTCGATGTTAAATTTTCCATTTGCTCTTGGATCAATGGATCACTGTAATCGTATTCGCCACTCACTATCACCTGTTGACAACAAAACAAATAGACAATTTATTTCATATTGAATTATTATTAAATATTTATTATCAAAAAATCAAAATAATTCAAAATATAATAGTAATAATTAAAATATTTTTATTGAATGATTATTCTTATTATTTTACGTTGAATTATTATTATTATTAAGGTCATTTAATATTTGAGAATTTTGATGACATTTTGCCTGTATTTTGGCAAATGTTGCTACAATTCTGTTTATGGTAAGCCAATTATAATTGAATTAAAAATAATAAATATTTTAATATTTTATTTTTATATAATAATAAAAAAAATAAATAAATAAATAAATAAATAAATAAATAAATAAATAAATAAATAAA
>JACEOJ010000200.1:288162-352954 GCA_013761285.1 Campoletis sonorensis
CAGATCGATCAGTACTCATGGTAATAAACATAATTGTAGCAAAAAAATAATAACAGAGGATGAGTAGAAAATCGAGGTATTCAAATAAGCTGTTGCCAACATCCGGTCATAACAGTTTCTTCTCCAATTTCCTTTTTCTTTTTCTTTCTCTCTTTTTTTTTTTTTTTTTTTTAAAGAGCCGGCAAAACCCGACTCGTAACAAGCCGTAACGTTTCGTAATATTGGCCGTTGGCTCTTTTTCTGAAATTCTAGACGACGGAGAAAGTTGTTTGCGCAGAAAGAAAAATATATTGCGCGCATGCGACTAAACAACGCACATGGACTTGTTTTATCATTTTTAAGGACGTATCAGACAGCGACGATCTCAACTCAAAATTACATGCAAAAATTAGTAATTTTATTCCCATTTTTTTTTTCACCAACTCGTTGATGATTTTTTTCCAAAAGTTTATTTGCAAAAAACAACGTTCACTCTTTTTTTCACCGCGTTTCTCAACTATTTTTCTCTCACAATATTTAAAAGCGCGTAATTTTGTTTAATTTCGAGGCAATTGACCATTTATTCGAGTTCCTCTCGCGTGGCGAAATGTAAACAAGGAAAATTGAATGGTTCTCATAGTAAAAAGTAGAAGTAAAATGAAAAATATTTTACCTGAATCCTGTAAGGAAATTCGCGGAAATAAAAATCTTCGCGATCGTAAAACGTGATCGAGTAAGAATCCTCCTTCGATAATTTGCGTCTGTCAAGACCTTCCTCGAGTGTTGTAAGACCGTACATTGCACCTGCCAAATAAATTCCGAAAGCGAAAATCACGAGAACCTTCACGGGACGACAATTAAGGGCTTCTGCCAAATAATCGCGGAACCATGTCATGCAACCGTGCTCGGGATTGTCGATTGGATTTGTTGGATCATCTGGATCCACTCCACCGGTGCACAAAACTCGATACAACCATGATCGATGAGCTGGAAAAATAAGAAACATTTTTTCATTTATTTTCTATTTGAAGAAATCGATCGTTAAAAATCATTCAATAGATAATCAAAATTGGGTCATGAAAAAAAAAACTTAAACAGACACGCGACTTTTCCATTTTTTTCCTTCGTAATATTAAACGTCATCGGAAGAAATAATTTTTTCTTCGAAACCCTAGACGAGAATTAATAAAAATGATTCACGCTAATTTAGTGACAGGAAATATTGACCTCACAATGGAATGGAGTGATTCAACGACGTGTCGAGTACGTGATTGTAATTTTACGATTAATCTTTATTAAATAATTGCTGTGGTTTTTCCATAACTCGCAACACAATGGGATGATCAAAGCTTCGTTGAGTCAGCTATGAACTTAACAATGAATACACGAAGAGATGAAAATGTCAATTAAAAAACTCCAAATTAAAGAGTAAATTGGAAGAAAATCAAATTTTTCAAAAACTCGTCGTATCTGAATCAATCAATTAAAAAAATTCAACCACAATATCTGCACAATTTCTATTACGGTTTCGAAAGTTTACTATCTCCAATTATTTATTTCACAAAGTCAATTAATGTCGCCTACGACAATTTTCCTCAAGCAATTCATCGCAATTCCAACACGATTTCATTAGGATTTTGAAATCTTTTTACCATAACAGACGCGTAACATTGATCATTTTGAATTTTTAACTTAAGGCGTGTGTCGCGAGTATAACTTTCAAATATTGACGACGTCATTCGTCCGGACACTGTACCTCAATAAGGTCAGCAAAAGAGACAACCGGAGAAAGCAATATACAAACTCTTCTTACATAATGTGGTATGTGATCTAACAAATTAACAGAGTCTCAAACGTAACGGCCACTGGAATCCTGATGAAATTGCGTTATCCGACGTCCACGCAGGTTCAAATGGTATTTCATTATCGAATATTGTATTTGAAATTTCAAACAAATACAAATAAATACTGATAAGAACGATAAGTTGAAAAATTGAATGATAATTCATTTAAAGATTAATCGATTCTGAATTTTTTTATAATGAGAAATTTGTTTAATAAAATTTAATCATTTGTTTTATTCGCTATAAATTTCGATGAATAATTATTTATACATTACGCGAAATCGATTACGACAAAAATGGTTGGAAAATCGTAGTATTTAGCGACGCGATAAAACGTTGACTCCGTTTAAGAATATCATAGCCGGAAGAATCGCATGGTTGATGGAAAACTGTTCAAGTGAAAGCGGCAACAATCGTCGATTGGCGAAATCGTAGGATTTACAAAGCATGAAAAATATTGTGTCTCGTACTTGATTTTTTCGTGTTTTTATTGGCCAGTGGGGACTCGAATCATTCGTCCATGGTGCGAGTCAAATTGTAAAATAATCGGTTATTTGCATAGAGTTCAAATGGAAAATCCCATGGAGCCCATCGGTGCGGATAAAAAATTGAATTGCATTTACTTAACTATTTGGTTCGATGGTTTCATTTTTTTTTTCATGTACATTTTTTTTGAAAAATTATCGTTTTGGGGAAAAAAAGAAGAAAAATAACTTACCGGACTTCGAGAGCGGTTCGACTTTGCAACAAACGACACTGTGACGATTATTTTGCTCGCAGTAACCGCTTATGGCCACGCAAGCGCTGAAGAAAGTTAAATGAAACAGGAATGTGAAAACGACAGCGAATCCTGAAAATTACAAAAAATTTCAATGTATTTACCATTTTTTCGTACAAAAATCACGCTTTTTTCGTCATTTAAATCAATCAAATTATAAACCATTAATAAACAATAATGAACCGAGATCAAATCATGGAAATAAATATTGTTGCTTATTTTGAAAAAAAACTTCAATTGACATTTATCGAGCACTTTACAAATTTTTTATTTTTACTGTAATTTTATTCTCATGTGATCCAAATTTTCCAAATTATTATTTCTACTACATTCATATAATTTAACAATAATAGCTGTTCCATCAATTTTTACGAACTAAAACTGATTTTAGTTGATTGAACAATAAGAAAAGATAAATATTTAGTTACGTACTTATTTATTGAATATGAAAAAATAAAATTACCTGAGTAGATGCAGAATATTTGTACGGAAGGAAATGGTGAGACTATACCGATGAAGAATGAAATCATGTCAGTTAATGACGTTATCGTTATCGAAACCGCAGCTTCGCTCAAAGTGGATGCCATTCTTTCAGGCACGGGTTTCATTATGTTCGTTCGTCGCCAAGCAGCAAGCATGACAAAAGTGTCGTCGATTCCAATTCCTGTATTCAAAAAAAAAATGACATGAAACTGTTCGAACTTTTTTTCCAAATATTGTTACTGTCGAATTTTTTTTTCTTCTTATTAATAAAAATCATGAGAATGAAAAGACTAGAAATTAATGATAAGAGTGACATTTTTTTTGCAGTAGGCTGAGATCATTTCTATGAAAAAGTTATGAAAAAAAAAACGTTTATGAAATTCAATCGACCACGTGTTCATAACAATTTATAAAATTATCCAACGTCTCACTTTTCATATCACAATATAACTTTGTCTCCATTCACTAAAATCGTTATTTTGATCCTCCGTTTACCAAGCTTCACGCTTTCTTTTGTCCATAAATCATTAGTCATACCGATCTGCACTGATAGAGTATTTTGTTATTAGTGAATAAATTGCAGAAGATATTTCTTCATCTAAATTTCATGGATTTAAATAAATTTTGAAAAAACTTTCATTTTATCCCTGAGCATTTTCGAAACTCATTGAAATATAATAGCTTTTCAAAATTTATTGCCAGCTTCATAATTCTTAATAAGGCACATTCCCTCGAAGTGTATTTTATGAATTTATTTTTCATTATGAAATAAACTGATGCTATATTAATAAATATCAAGATATCTAATGATTAGTCATTAATGCGATCGATAATTTCTTTTTTTTCTTAATTGCATCATTTTTTTACGTCATTATTTTATTAATTTCAATAGCGTCTCATTTTCCAAGTATATCATTCGGTCTATATTTACGTAAGTGCGCGTAAGTATGTATATGAGCTCAATGGAGCACACGATGCCTCGCAACAATCTCACAATGTCGTATTCTCGTAATATCAAACCACCTGCGCATTCATGCCGTAGATTTGATTCGCTTAAAACTTTCACCGACTTGTGAGTTTATCGAAACGTGGTATCGAGCCACACTATATAGTTTCGATCTTAATCGTGTGTACGACATTATAAGATGAACGTGTAATTAAAAAAAAAAAAAGAAAAAAACGACTACTCTGTAAAGCCATCAATTAAAAACTGGTTCGAAGGACTTTATGGAAGATTCAATTTATACTAAAAAAATAAGTGTTAATAATTAGCACAAAATAGTGTAATAAAAAAAACCTTGAATGTAAATCGAAAATTTCTTAATTAAACGAACCAAAAAATAAGAAACATTGAGAATAAATTATTCAAATATAGATTGATGCAAAAAAATTGATTGAACGAAATAGCTCGAAAATTATGTTAATAAATATTCAACTGTCATCGCTTGATTGATCGATTTCAAACTAATTTAAATTAAAACAAATTTTATCAAACCAGTTTTTTTCTGAATAATTTACTATTTATCGTATGCACAAAACTGCGTTCGATTTTTCTTCGTTCACGAGGTTGATGCATGTTTTTTTTTTAAAGGTGACGAACGCGAGGCACTATCGCATCACAGCGAGAATGTCATAAGTCCATAATTTACGTGAAAAGCGGAAGTCATCGGTTTTTTAATGTCCCGGTCTTAGTTCTCAAAGCTTTCGTTTCGGCCGTTGACTATTATTGCAAACAAAGTCGAATAACAGCCTCGTACGAGTTATGAAAATAACAATTTGTTTCGGTAATGCATACTATGACGTGTTACAGAAATGGCCCAGACACGGACGTATATGGATCGACTAATAATTGGATTCGCTCATAAAATAATCTTCTATAAAATAGTTACACGATATTATTTTTGCACATAAAAATAAATTGCACTAGCTAGTTAATGAATTTATGAAAAATATATAAATGTCTATTTTGTGATTTTTTCCACTGGGAATTGATAAATAAAGAAATATTCGATATAAAGTGATTAGCATGTTTGCAAAGCCATCGATTCTTAATTCGTTTCGAAGTCTATTCAAAACCGACAAACGAGGGTCACGCGTTTGGTTGCATTAAAAAATATAAATAAGCTATCGCGAAGGACAAAACGATGTTCTAAGTGAACTAAGGACACTTTTTTCAAAGTGGCCATTCCATTCAACAGAATTTTGAGATATTGGAATTCAAGAGAGTTATTTCGAGAGTACGTGACAAACCGTGGACTAACGGTAAAATAACCGATTAAGTAATAAATCAATCAGTTGTAGGTCGATCGACACGCGGGGTAACCTCGATCCGGACATTTCGCTATTTGTTTTTCGGTGTCCAAAATGGAGGATTTTTTTGAACAAATCGATTCTAGTCGCGATCACGTTTCATTAAGGCGAAAATAGCGCGCATTTTTTATTCCAAGTATACAGAGACCTTAGAAACCATCTGACCATGTGACGCGAACAGTCTGAGCAAAAAATATTATTTTCTCGACATTTCAGGATCCTGCGATTGGCAGAAAATGTGAAAAAATTCAGCCACGTCAGGGATGCTCCAAGAATTAATGCCAAACAATAATGATATCGGAAACGTTATTAACAATTAGGTTTTTATGAGAGATTTCTCAACAATAGTGAATTCGAAAAAAAATCCACACCCTGTTAAGGGCGGAACCACGTGAGGAAGCTTTTTTTCGGTGATTGTTTAAGATTTTTTTTTTTTTTTTTTTTTTGTGGGTAAAATTAATAATGATTCAAGAGGGAGGCAGTGGCACAGTGGTAACGCGCCCGGCTCATAACCGGTGAGACCGGGTTCGATCCCAGCCGACACCAATGGATTTTTCCTAAGTGTCTAAACTGTTCTCTCTCCGTGGTTCGGAATCCACGTAAAAATGTAGGTCCAGGTGGTAATATGGAATTGTGGAAAAAATGTGGGAAAGAGGAGAGGAGTAAAGAGGAAAATTGTGAGCAATACCACCCATGTAAAAACCCGATAAGGGTATGCATGTAAAATTCCATATCTATCTATCTTAATAATGATTCAATAAAGTTCCGACATTATTTTAATCATATTTCGATGAGGTGTAATGAATTTTTCAAAATATTTTTAATCGAAAATGACAGAGTTACGCCCTAAAGTCCGCTGATGGTCGTTGTCCAGAGTTATTCGATTGCGGGACGGGTAGCCATTTCAATTTTTATTTGTTCTACATTGAAAACTTATCTCATAAGGATGCAAACCTCAATGCAAGTGGAAATAATGAAAATTAAAAGTTTAGCAGTCTTTGGAAAAATGTTCTTCAATTTTCGCAATATTTTTTCATCAATTAAGCAAATAAAGATACCTTCAAATTCATGATATAATTGAAAATATAATTGGAAATATAATTGATCTAAATCATGATATTGTCTGAAAAATTGATTAATATTCTTAGAAAATAAGTCATCAATGTAAAATATTTTTTTTATTAAATGAAATAAAAATTGGAAAGGCTACACGTCCCACAATCAAAAAACTCTAGTCTACGACCGTCAGCAGACTTCAGGACGTAACTCTGTCATTTTTGGTTAAAAATATTTTTGAAAATTCATTACAGTTCATCGGAATATGATTAAAATGATGTCGGAACTTAGTGGAATTCCAATTAATTTTACCCACAAAAAAAAATCTTCAAGTATCACCGAAAATAAGCTTCCTAATGTGGTTTCCCTTCCTTAAGTGCCGAAATGTTGAATTGAGAAAATAGTTTTTGATTGAAATTGCACACATGAAGCATCCTTAACCCGTTTAAGTCTCATCACGATGCAAGAACGCACACGCGCCATTTTCTGTGCATCCTCTTTTAAAAGACGATCTGCTTTCCATTTTACACAGTTGAGAAACTTCCATGACATGGAATTATTGGTATTCTATTCCGTCTTTTCGTTCGATGGGTTTACGAGTTCTCACTGCATTACCTTCGTTATGTAACCCGGAAAATTCAAATTCTTTCTATTTTCCGACATACTGAAATAATGCACGAACGAAAAATAATATCGAAGTGGAAGGAAAAAATGGTTTTCCTTATTTTGTATTCCTCGAACGCTTTATCTGGATCTTTCAACTTTATATTCCAGACAAGTCATCGTTCACTTGTCCGTCTCAAGTTATTGCAAATTTTGTAACACGTGCGTTTTTCACGTTTTACTTAGTCATTCTTATTTCTTAACCTTTTTTTTCTCGCTTCTGATGTTCTCGACTTAGGGAAGAAGAAATTATTCGAAATAATGAATTCATTTTTTATGTTTAAAAAAAAAGACTTGAAAATTATTTTTCGGACGATTCTGCTCCATTTTTTTCTGTGTGTTGTCAAAAATACTGTTTATCTGAAAAAATGATGATAAATAATGAAAAAATCATACTTACCAATCATGAGAAAAGGAGCAGCGAGATTGATGCCGATAAAATCGATACCAAGATACATGCAAAGTCCAAAAGCTGAAACGGTCGCCAAACCGGCTGAAATATTGCCGAGAAGTCCGAGCCACGGTTTGCTGCGAACCCAATCTGCCATCATACACGTAACGATCGAGAACAATCCCATTATCGCGAATGTACTCGAAAAGTAAGGCACGACGGTTTTCGTATTAGCTTCGAGTTCGAGCTCAAGAGTCCTCGAAGCAAACCTCGCTGTACTTATGTGTTGGAATAGTCCTTCTTCCTCGGCTTTTCCAACAATATTGAGAAAGGCTTCTTCCCATGCGGCACCGCTAAATTTCGGCAAAAAAGAAAATTACGATTTCTTATTAAAAATCCAAACACAGAAAAAGAAGCCATTCAGTTGCCTTCTTTGTAATTAATTGTTCAGCAAATCGCAAGAAAACTTTAAAATTTTTGAATTTTGTAAAGATTTTTAGTAAAACGGATGAAATTTTTTGATTTTCTACATTTTTTAATCTTTTTTTTAATCGAACTGCGCCTATTGTTGTGGATGATGATCTATGAAGCAAAATAAATAATTCCGATTCTGATCACGTGTCAAGACTTACAACCGCGTTCCAATAATCATGGACGAATCGAAACGTCACGAGGTTTTATTCGTCGTATAAATCATACTCGATAAAAAGAGTGATTCTTAGAGTCCCGCGAGTATTCTCTTGTTCAAGAGTATGCGCAAAGACGTACAACCGGAAGACGCGAGACACGAAAGATTTCACCGTCTCCGTCGTGCATTGACACGAGCATGTTTATGGCTTTTTTTTTTTTCTTCGTTTTATCTTATATAGCAACATCGTTGTAAATCAGGAAAAGTTGTTGAAAATCATGGAGAGAAACTTAGGAATGTATTTTTTATGGACTTACATGGCATCTTGACGTTTGTTGTCGGCTGCAATGAAATAAGCCAATTGGACCGCAGGTACTGTGTCGATCGTCAAATCTTCTGTTATCACACTACCGCCGAAATAAACCGGAAACAAGTGCGCATCCCACGTTACCGGATTCAACATTACCGGAAACGTCAGATTCAGTTCTCGAGTCTCAACCTCACTGTAAAATCATTTTTTTTTCTATAATTCTCGTAACTGTTGATGGCGAAATGTTTCATGTTCAAAATTAACTCTTTAGTCAGTTTTCGAAATTGTATACATAACTAAGGCCACCCTGGAATTTTCAAAAAATCAATTTTTCTTTTAAATTTGGAATGGTCTTTTAAGACATTAAGAATGATGTCTCGAAAGATTATGGCTGGGAAAAACCTCTAAGTACAAGGCCGTCTGATCTGCAGCGAGCTACTCAAAACTTCAAACGCGTTGGTCTCAAAACTGCATTTTTTAAGTTGGCCGGACTTGTAACTCAGACAATTTTCAACTGATTGACTTGAAATTTTGAATATATCTTTAAAAATACATTGTCTATGGGAATATGTTGAATTTTTTCTTTATATTGCATATTTCATTTGTTATTAACACTTATCTGCCAATTTTTTAGACAAATTTATCACTTTCCACTTTAGAAGTGCGTCATTTGGGCAAAAATCAATGTATCGCAAAAATTCTACGTACTTCTGTAGCAGTTATTATATGTAATCGAAAAAAATTCATTTGCTCATTATGATTGAGAAAATTACGGGAGCTGTTAATCCGCTCGTGGACCCCGGACAAACGGAGCCGTCATCGCGAAAACGCTGCGCAGCCGCCACTTCAAAATAAATCGCTTCAGAAAAATTTTCGTATGCAGTCACTGATATTGTTTTATAAAATCCCGCCATTATAATCCCGATTTATTTGGTAGTATCTTTGAAAAAAATCCCCAAAAAGTCTATTTTTTTCGTCCTCTAAAGTGGCCCAAGGCCTTAATACGAAATTTCAAGTTAGAGTTATTCCGCAAAAATTAATTAAAAATATAGCGATTGGACAAAAATGTCATACGTTTGAAAAAAAAAATGTCACATAGAAATAAATAAAATTAATTTATTTGTTTTGTTTGGAAAAACGCTATTTCAAAAAATTGCTAGAATTTTTTTACGACACATTGTAACATAAAAACAATGAATATGTAATGAGGAGAAAATTATTGTGTTTTGTTTTCCTACCGATTACTACTCGAGAACAATGAAAACTCATTTAGTTTCTGCTTTTGTACACACGTCACTGAAAACTATTCTAAAGAAAACGTAGTTTACGATGACTAAATGTTTCATATTGATTTAACGTACTCTATGACGTGATGAAGATTGAGAATGTCATTCAAAAAACACTCGCCGAACCATCGAGCACACACTTTCTCGTAAGTGAAGCTCTCGCCCTCATAAGTTGCTGTCGCGTTTCTAATTATGTCGTCCAGGAGTTTCAGTTCCTCCCAGATAACACTTCTCAGCATGTTTTTGTCGCCATCCTTCGGTATGACAATTACGTGACCGAATCGACCTGCGGAACGAAGATCGATGAACTCACTGTGTTATGACATTTAAGCATTTTTGCATTCACCAGAACTTGAAAAAATCAATTTCGTATTCAAAAATAAATTCATCACCATGATATGTCGAAATTGGAGAATTGATTAAAAAGTTTTTAAATATTTCTGGGTTGAAAAAACTGTCAATTGGTAAAATAAATTCAACTCGATTATTGTATTTAAAGAAAAAAACGTGATTAATAAGTTACACATTTGATTTCTCAACAAAAAATCTCAAGAAAACGGATCATATCACGAATGTTCGTGCAAAAAATCAATGAACAAAAAAATTCGTCAATATTAATTAGAGGATTGAAATGCAACATTTTTATAAACTCTTTTTTTTCGATCATTAAGCAATAACAAAAAACTTGTCAAGGTGAATAACTTTCATAAGGTAATAAAAAATGTCGAAAAGATCGTATGCGACGTTTACCTGGTCTGGTGATCCTTCCAACATTGAAATAATAGCTGTAATTAACTTTGAAGTGTTCCTCGGCGATGGCACGCTCGATTTTGCCGGGTCCGTTGATCGGAGAAAAAAGATATTCTGGATCAATTTCATAATGAATTCTCTGATATCCGGTAATGCATATGCAGGCCAGAAGGACTGGAATTATAAGGAAATAGCCGGGATGTCGTCCAACCACGAGGCCTAGTTTGTAGAAGCTTCGATTTAGAAAATCGTCGACAAATGTGAGTCTACACCACATCTAGAAAAACCGATAAAAAATAAATTTAATAACAACGTACGAGAGTAAAAATAAAAATGTAATTCATAAAATTTTGTAACAAATTCTCCAGTTTAATTTAATGAGTGAGTTACATATTGAATGAAAAAATTATGTCGTAATAAATTTTTTATAGATTTTGAGTAAAATATAGTTTTCATAAATGAACAAAAATGTAGAAATAAGGAAAGGGAAAGCTCATTTGGAAGTCAATAATTCATTCTAGAACTGTTATACCAGCAATTAAATAAACTTAAGACGTAATTAGCGACTAAATTTAGAATAAATAGCAAAAAGAGTAAAAATGATAGAACATAAATTTGTCACGTGTGCTCGCGTTACATCAGGACACGGTAATTAAACTTGATGTATAATTAGCGTTAATTCGTCAAAAAAGAAACACGAACATCCTGCTAATTTTTTTAATTAAATTAAAGGAATATAATGTTTTTTGATCTATTTGGATTTTACGTTTAATGAATTACTTTGAATCGCGAATTGACAGATTAATTATTGTTTCTTCGCAGGTGATCGAGAACCTTCGAGAACGTAAGAAAAAAGTGGTTACACTCAAAGAGAAAGGAGAGCAATTCATATAAATTCATGTCATCTGGATTCGAAGAAAATGCTGCATGAAATTAATTTCATCCCAGTGTTAGTTTGTGTCACATCGCGATCTTTATGCAGATGAATCTATTCACTTGAAAAAAGAAAAGGTATTTGAAATCTTGGTTTTATGTGCGTGATAACTCCATTGGCATACACGTGCTCATTATTTTTTTATTTAATTATGCATAATTGTGCTTTTTATAACAAGAGAATTTCAAGGCTTTCGGGGGCTTCTAAAGACTGGCAGATAACCTGTCACAGACTTGACCTACATTTCGCACCCTTTTCGCAATTTCCATCATGTTCTACTTTTTTGTTTTTCATTCGTTCAAGTCGCACCATCCCCTTTGATGATAACATTTGTTTCGTAAGTTTATACTCATCGAATCGTAAAATTTACGAGTAATCAATTGCTGTTAACGCATCTACGATGGCAATAAATTTATTCTCCATTGCACACAACATTTTCTAATCCCGCAACGTTACAGTCACAACGGAACGTTTCTTTTTTTTTTCGAGACGTGTCGAAGAGAAGTTTTCTCGTAAATTTATCTTTAAAGAAACTTTACCTAACGATTAGTCAGATTTTTTTGAAATATTACTATTCAATTAACAAATCATTGAGGTACAAATTACAAATTTTTTTACATTCGAATGAATTTGAAAAAAAAAAAAATACACATATAGACACGCATTCAACTGCTAAATCATAAATCATTGTCTGTGCATGTGGTAAAAGTAAAATGGGTTTTTTTTTTTCAATTCTTGATGAAAGCTTAATATGATTCGTATTTTTTGTTTGTTTCATAGGGATCCAAAAGTCGTGGATTATTGTAATTAACAATATTAAAAATGAATGAAAACTTTAGTATCTAATTATTTCATCGAAACCTTTCATTATATTTTTTGTTGTTATAAAATTGGATGTAGACAAATTTGCTCATCAAATTTCGTCGTGATTCAAATCATAGCTTCCTGAAAAATAGTCAATAGTATCTGAAGATTCGAAGCTAAAGTGTGAAAGTTTAATTAATCGCCTAATCACTGTCCAGTCACTCGGACAAGTTAACATTAATCGGAGCCAGTTTAGCGATGGTACTTCCGGTAAAATGTTCTTTCATTATTTCCTTTCTCTCGCCTCTGCGACATTCATTGTATACCAAACAGAAAAAAACGTTTAAAGATAGCACGTGAAATTAAAAAATCCCATCGCAATTCAGCCACCGATTTTCTACGCTTAGGTTTGGTTTATATTTTTGTGCCACAACAGTTTATGCATTTTTTCATGCACTCTTTCATCCACTGGTAATTAGTTACACGACTTTTTGTACCATTAAAATTTTCATATTTTTTGATGCCCTCTCTGTTCCCGGGCATTCACTAATTGTGATTTACCACAAAACATTTTGACCTAAATTTGTAGGTTCCAAAAAAAATTAGAAAATCTTTCAACTGAAATTATGTCGCCTTTCAACTTCTCACAGTGGGTCAACATTTCTTTCTGATTCAAAATATTAATAATAGTCATTACTCTATCGTGGAATCAAATTATCATAGATTTGATTTGATTTCAACAATTGTAATAGTACTTACAGTTAAAAATGTATTAAGGGGGGAAACCATATGAAGAAGCTCATCTTCGGTGATATTTTAGGATCGTTTTGGGTGGGTAAAATCAATTAGAATTCAATCAAATTTCGACATCATTTTTATCATATTTGCATGAGGTGTAATGAATTTTTAAAAATAATTTCATCCAAAAAAGCAAAGAGTAACGTGCTGAAGTCCGCCGACGGTCGTGGTCCGGAGTTTTTCGATCGCGGGACGAAATTTTTTAAATTCTAGATCGGTAACCTATTTTATTAGAATATGAACCTCAATGCAGGTAGAAATAATAAAAATTAAAAGTTTAGCGGTCTTCGGAAAAATTTTCTTCACTTTTATCAATATTTTTTCATTATATAAGATTCAAATAACGGCACCTCCAAAATCATGATTTCAGTTCGAAAGTTTGTTAATATTGTTGGAAAATAAGTTATCAGTGTACAATTAATACATTTTTAATGTCAGATAAAAATTGGAATGGCTACACGTCCCGGAACCGGAAAACTCTGGACTACGACCGTCAGCGGACCTCAGGGCGTAACTCTTTCATTTTTTGTTGAAATTATATTTAAATATGAATTACAGTTCATCGAAAAATGATTTAAATGCTGTCGAAATTTTATTGAGTTCTAATTAATTTTCCCCACAAAAAAAATCTTTAAATATCACCGAAAATAAGCTTCCTAGTGTGGTTTCCCCCCTTAAAAATCAATAATCATAAGTGAAGCACTTTCAATATCAAAAACCAAAATTTTCAAACACAAGAATTAAACATTTCATCCTCAAAAGAATTTTCGCTCCAGAATCATGAACATTCTTCGTGCAGATGTTCGAAAAGTAAATGATCGTTTTTCTGGCCCTTAAGGACTGAACAAAGCACCCCTATGAAGGAATTGAGATCGAGGGCAGAATGTAAAAACGAGAAGGAAGTTTCTTCTTCAGTTACGAGAGGACAAGAACATCCTGATGGTCCATAAAAAAAAACGGTCAGATTACCGGTATCGTAATAGTTTCAAGAGTTCAAATTGTTGATGACTAAGAATAACAACATCGTATCTCAAAATTTGGTTAGGGTTATCTCAAAATTTATTTGAATAACCCAGGATAACCCAGGAATTATTCCAGGATTTGATCTAAAAGCATTGTGTTTTGAAATTTACTCAAATAGAAACATTTTGTTCAGAAACATTCTTATCTCAGGCATTCGATCCGGAAACGTCGTTATTCGATACTTTTGGTAGTAAACAATTGTGTCCACAGTGACAGAAAAGAACAGCTGACGGCGGTGTCCACCATAAAAACGATCTTGCCATATTCAATGAAGCTGTTGCTAAAAATTTCGCAACATTTTAAATGTCTAATAATCTTGAGTAATTAATTGTAGTTAAGTAATTAATTGACATTAAGAAAATATTGTGATTGATGCGCTCGCGCAAAGGCAATAATTTCTCTAACGCCTGATAAAGAAACGAGAGCGCAGCAGGAGAAAGAGCTCTATGACATAAATCGGTACAGTCAAATAAAAGACAAAGTGATAAGAGCGATTCGACCGGGACAAAGGCAAATCTTTACGTGTTTTGTTATGATGGAGTTGGATGCAAATTTACAAAGTGCGCAGAAGATAAAAGGTATCGATGATTCGGTTTGTATATTTCGTCGTTTGACATTTTTTGCGTAAATTCATCTCGAAAATTCAAACTCACGAACGAGTGATTAGGAAGAACCATTGAAATACCGAAGAATAACGTTATTCGTCTCAAAACGTGCTCAAAACTCAATTGAAAGAATTTGGTTGTGTTTGGACAGCTTCAGAGAGAAAAAAAACACATTCGAAGTTGTACGCAACATTCTTCTTATATCGTAAAACTATTCATACGATAATGATAAATTTCGTAACATAACGTGAAAATAGGCGAATACAAAAGATTCAGAGAATCACACGAGAATTTGTAAATTTAGGACTGTCGGGATCGAGATATCCCACAGTATTGTTTTGTTTTCGATTTATATACAAAAATGCATGCAAAATGAAATACGACTTTGAATACTGACAAATATCCGTTTCAAATCGTTTCTAATTCAATTTGGATCGAAATTTCTTCCGGGGCTCGTAAAAATTAGTTAGTAAAAAAGAAAGAGCGAGGAGATTACTTAACGCTTCCATTTGCCACGTGTTGACAATATAATAAAAGAAAAAGTACGAAACGGTTGAGAAAAAAGTTATTTTTGTTGGGAAATTAGATGAGCTTGGGTCATTCAATTCGTAAAGATCTAGTTTAACAAAAAATCACGTTCGTTTGCCATCTCAAGGAATTGAACAAATTGACTACAGCCATTGTTAAACGATTGAAATAATTAAAATGATTATAAGCATTTTAGAACGAATATGAGAAATCGCAAGAAAGAACAAACAATGTTCGGTTTTCACCGATTTCCACACTTTATTCAAAAACACCGAATAAAATGATGGCTACAAACAAAAATATCGTGTCTCCAATTTTGGTAAATGAATTTCGTTTCGATAAATGAAAACGGCCATAAAATCATTAGATAATGATATTTTTGCGGACGAAATCTTAAGGAGATTCACGCGTTGGGCATGCGTTCAGTCCAAGTTTAATTGTTCAAAATTCGTATGAACCTTCTTAACAACAATACACAACTGTCGGTAGAATTTGAGAAAGTTTTACCGTCTGAAAATCGAGTTACTTTTTGTCAAAAATCATTTTTTTTCGTAACATCCCAAAAAACCTCGTGTTAAAGTTGCGATTTCAAACACTGAATATCTCCATTACTAGACGCTAAAACTTTCTCAAATGATTTTACACATTTTAATACGATGCTTAAGAAGATTGACACAAAATTTCAAAAAAATATCTTGGAAATAATAATTGGAATAATTATGCCGCGTGAACTTCGTAAAGATACGACGTTATTCAACTAAATTCTGAGACAGGATGCTGCAGAACAAAATTTCGAGATACGAGGTTGTTGTTCTCAGCGGTCATTATAAAAAGTGGAAGATGTGACCGCATTTTTTCTTTAAATTTATATCTATCGAATTCCGGATGAATACAGAAAACTTGTGAAAGAAAATGGGTTATCGAACCCGGAGGCGAAACTCTCTTCGTTCCGAAATCGCGAAATTCGAACCGGGACAAAATTCCCCACCGAAAGTATATACGAATGAATTTAGCAGCTTCATTTTTTTCTTTGGTCATTTTTTCTCAGACACGAGCCCCTTTCTCAAAGTTCAAAGGCTCTCTTCTCGGCGTCCCGAGATCGGAAAGAAAAAAAAACACAACTCCCACCTCGCTCGGAGAAAGTTATTTAACTCATTATAGACTACGATATCGTGATTGAATAACATTCTATGAATAACAGGTCTGCAACACTACTCCGACCACTTGTCCAGATTCAATAACATCAGAATTTACACAATTGAGACTTACGAATTTCCTTGGATATGACATATTCGAGTGCATTGTTAATCGATAATTAATCTGCTACTTTATCAAGGATTCATTCCAAGTACAGTCGTGGTCAACATTTTTTTAGGAATCATAATCTGGCGTTTCTGAGCTGCGCAAATAAATCTTGAAAAAATCAAAGGAACTGAAAGTGTGAAGATCATTAAGTTTCGATAAAAATACTGTAAGAAAATTGTATAGAATCGAGAGAAATATTTTTGATTATATTCCGTAGAAAATTCTTGACAACTTTTTGCAAATATTTTTATTCCAAACGAACGAACTTGCAACTGATGAGTTTTTTTACATCTTTTTTATTTCGAAATACCTAAACATCTTCCTTTCCTTTTGGTTGCTATGTTTTTTACGGGACTTGAGAACAAAATGAAAGTTATCAATTATACGCGTTCAATTACATGTCATTGTCGATCAGGAATCATTAGCTGACGATATGTAGTGGCATATTGATTTAAAAAAAAAATGAAAGAACCGAATCTCGTTGATTCGACGACTATGGTGTTTGAGATTCATCTACAGGCTTTTTTTGTACTCATCCAACAGTCTCGTCTCGATCTCAATGAGCTTGACACAGAAATATTCTATATTGGCATGCAAACGTTGTATTCAACGGTTTTACGAGCACGAAATGAAATTAGTTTTCTCATGTTAATAGAAGATAAATGAAGTTTTACAAAGCCAAATATAGATATATTTATACATGTGTTTATTCATACCTTGAAATATATATGTAAACCGAGAAACGTGAAAGCATTTCTCGAGAAAGGATTTTCCACTTTTATTATTTCGCGAGTGCCTTAACACCGGTTCCCGTCTGCTGCGTGTATGTATAAATAATTAGGATAAATAAAAATACGCACGAACTCAGAAATTGCAAGTTTACAACTCTACACTCGTAATTATTTTGTGATTATGGAAAGAAAAAAAAGCTTTAAATCATCAAATTACAGAGTTTTGGTATCACTTTTATTCGTTCTGGATTATAAACTAAACTTTTTTTTAACTCTTTATGCTGATTTGAAGAAAAAAAACAATAATTAGTACCGTTTCGTAATTAAAGGTTTCAAAATATCGATTTTTCATTCCCACGGAATTGTGTGAGAATAAAACCCAGACGAATTTTCCCGGGTTTTATCAACATAATCCGACAGATCGCGGCAACATTTCCGCGTATAACGCGACTGGCTGTATATCCGTCAACAACAAATACAAATAAATAATGAGTTTTGAATCATCGAGATCAATCATCAAATGTCGTGCCACGATTAAGACCACTTGAGGGAAAATTCGAAAAAAAAAACGGAAACACGTTTTGCACGAGCAGTTATTATTGTTATTAACACATGCGCGAAGAGTCGCGGACATATTTCATGAATCAGCAAACAAACGTTTGAAGGGCAATTTTTTTGTTATTCCTGAATTTCCAAATAACAACAACCAACGTTAGTTCTTCACGAAAACACCTGCTCGCAGAAACCCGAACGAAAGTTAAAACTAAAAGTTTTGAAAGTTGTTGAAAAATTTATTCATTTATTTACTTATTTATATTATTATTTCGATATTTATTCCCCGTTCAATTCTCATGATTTCGAGCACCACGATCGTTTTGTATCCTTGAAGTGAAATGAAAAATACTGACGAAGAGACGAAAGGTTCGAAGATAAAAAAAAAGCCAAAAAAAAAAGTCTATTAGTGATGAAGGAGAAAAAACTGGTACTTGGAAATTCTACGAAATCCCAGTGATGGGTTTTCATCGGGAAGAAAAGGATTTCTCAAGATGAAGGAGAACTTTTGATTTCCATCGTACATAACGACGATGACGAACACATCGTGTTCCACGTGTAGAAGTGTGTATTTAGATTTCCTGATCATTCGTGGACCACCTGCTATATATATATTGATTTTGATGTGTATTCGAAAATAAATTATTCAGTTCCCTCGAATAAATTTACGTATTTTAAAAACGACAAGATCATTAATTCACAAGAATCAACAAGTTATATAATTCTTCCGGATTTCGTTGAAAGAATATTGTCTCAATAAAATTATTTAACCGATTAATTTTCTCCAAAGTTTATAATATTTTTAAAAAATGTTCTCATTTTACGACTCTAATTAATGCAACAAAATTGTTTCAGTAAAATACACCACGGATTCTTCAAATGGTAAAAAAAACAACATTATTAAAGATTTGTGAGTAAAAAAACGATTAGTGATTTTCAAAATCTTATTTGACTCGGAATGCCCCGTACAAATACAAATATTTCTAGTCAGCTGCTTCTACCTGCCTCAACCCCTGTACTTAAACGTCTCTCTTTCTCGGGGTTGAAGACGCCATCACAATAGATGGGAATAAGTGTGAAGAGGAAAAAAAATCTGAACGGAACAAAAATCATTGCTGTGTCGATCTGAAAGATCAGGTTGAAAAATAGTTCGAGACTGGATTAATATAATCATTGGACTTTGTTCATTTTCGGCTTAAAGTGCATCCACGAGGACTTGTGCATTGGATAACTAAGGGGCTTCGAGACCACCAGGAAAAATTGAAAACGAGTTTTGGAATTAACGAAACAGATGAAATAATTTGTATTGATAAAAAAATTAGATTTATTCACAGGATATGAGAATAAAACCTTGTAAAAATATTTCTTAATTTTACGTAACCGTATATGAATATATTCTCTCTCGAGAGAGAAATCTTTTGGCTCGAGGATCGGTCGAGCGCAAAATATAAACGCTATAAGTGCATCACGCGAAAGTCGAGAGATATACGAATAAGACGTTTGGATTGAGAGAAATCACAGTTTGTTTTTTATTTTGTGATTTTTTTTTTTTCACACTTTTCATTCGTTGCAACGATATTCGTGCCACTTTTTCCGAACTTTGAATTGATACACTGTTTTTTTCGGATAACGTAAATATGGATGTAGGTCAACTAGAGGTGAAAATATCGTAACGATCGTAATCACGCTCGATTTCAGAAATGTTGACAACCTTGTCTCGATCCAGCAATCTCTTCGATTTTGTTCACGATAGGAGTTTATGTATATACGGTAGCGCCCTGTGTTTACGAACAAGTGCAACTGAGTACGGTGGCTTGAGAGTTGGTTTAGAAGATCAAAAGGGAACGTAAAATATCGCAAGATTTTTTTTCATCAGGATTATTCCACACTTTTTTCTCTCGTGTGTCAAATTCTCGTCATTTCTTTTCCAATTAAATTCCTGATTTTTTGAAATAATTACACAAATTGCAACGATCTTTCACGATTTATTGCGAATTTTTACTCCGATTAGTGTTTGGCAAAAAAAATCTTGTATCGAATTTCATTTAAACTTTAATATCTTTGTAAAATACTTGCCATTCGGTTCTCAAAATCTTTCATGATTTTTTATTATTTTTTTCCATTTGTACTCCGAATAGTATCGAGCAAATAGATTTTTTAGTCACGAACCCGATAAAAGTAACTAAAGAACATTGTTCCCAACTTTTATACCGAATTGACCTAAATTAATGTTAATCTCATTTTAATGTCATTCGTTTTAAAAATTTGGAACACTTCTACTTTCCGAAATAGTTCTTAAAATATAAAAAAAAAAACATTGATACTTAAAAATAAAAACAAAACATCGTTTGACTTCGAACGAAATTACCTTTAGAACATAATAAAATTGCGTGTACAAAAACGTTGATATAGTAATAGTTTGTTATATCGAATGATCGAAAAACCGGTCTAATTGAGAAACCGTAGAGCATACGTACTCGCAATAGATATAAAACGTACAGGTCCGCGTTATTACGCGGTTGCTCAAGTTGTACGCTTGATTTATATTATTTTTCTGACAAACGACCTGCGGCTGCTTGCAATAGTTATTCGTATCAGGTCTCATTGCATTTCGCGAGTTCAAGGAAATACCGCAAAAATATCGGACAAAAAAAAATATCCACTTAATATCTCAATAAAAAGCCATGCACAAAACAGTTACACCAAATTAGCAGTTTCACATCGCTAATTTCCATTAAATATTATGACCAGAAACAATACCAGTGCAATAAAGTCCACCAAAAATAAAATGGACAATTAAATCATGAAAATTTAGGAAAAAATGTTACGCTGTCATCGAAAAAAAAGAATTAGAAACTTCTTTTGATGATAGCGACCGATAAAAAAAATATAGTCCGATATTATGAAAATCAAAATTACGTTCGTCAAGCAATTTTTAAGAAATTAATACCAAAGAATAAAAACAACATATTTTGTTTGGTTTGTTATCGTAAATTTTCAAAAATCTCTTGAAATCATACTTTTTTGTAAATCAAAAAAAATGTACGAACATTTCGTTTTTTTTTTACTCGTGCCATATCCATTCAATTAATATTGCAACTGTGAACGAACAAAAAGTATCCCCCATAAAGAGAAGGCAAATAAAAGTTTAAGAGAGAATAGAACTCGAGGCAGTCTCAGTTCCTCGTGTTTCCTAAGTCGTTATACAAGAGGCACATATTTAAATTCAAATAAGAGAAACCGCGTTGTCCGCGATCTCGAGGTGTGGACCCCTCGAATTGAGCAAACGAGGACAACAGAGGATTCCACGTCACACGTATGTATATTCATATCAAAAATGAGAATGTTACGACTAGCGCCCTCTCTCCTTTTTTATTTAGTTATTTCGCGTTGTTCAACGACGACGAACGCGTGCGTTCTTCGACGTAACGGATAAATTGTACGCGATATCACTTCCGGATTGAAAGCCCGCGATCGTGAGCTGCGCAAGTCTCGATCGCGTGAACGATGGAGAGAGAGGAAATTGTGCTTCAATTCAGCAATATATTAATATGTATATATATTTTTATAAACACTAAGAAAAAAATTTCTCTGAGCGAACAAAATTTACTTGAACAATTTTTCTGTTGAATCGTTTGATTCAACGTCATTTGATTCGAAGAAAAATGGTTGAATTAAGCAGATTTTCGTTCAACAACGTTTTGTTCGTTTAATGAAATTTTTTTCTCAATGAATACAAGTCGAAAAACATTAGTACAAACGAAGTCGTGAGTATTTTTATAATAAATACAGATCCTAGACCCTATTTTCAAGGTTGAAAAAAAAATGTCATCAACTCTTTGTCGTCACGATTTAATTTGGCCACTGCATTGACACACTGTAGCGACAGAAACATTTGTTTATGTTAATGTAAATGAACAAAGTGTCCCGAAAAATCAGAAGATGTAACATTAAATTGTTCAATTTTTTTCTTTAAACTTGAACTTTGACAAAAACGAGCATTTTAGTAAAAAAAAATTATAATTTCTATAATTTACAATATTTTTGAGATCAATGGCGGGCCACGTTCTCATGGAAATATCCATTTTCGAAAAAAAGTCGATTTTTGCTGCTATATTTAAAGTCCAGCTGATACAAGAAAAAAAATTGACTGACACCAAATTTTTTAAAATTTATATTGAAGAAAAATAGCAAAAAAAAAGTTTCAAAGATTTATTTAAAATGATCTTTTGGACAAAGTCAATTGGCAAAAAACGACTGTCTGTGGTTTCGTACGAATGTTTGTACATTCGAATTGTATTTGAAGATCGTCGAACCAGGCGTGAGTGTAACAAAACAATGAAATTCTAAACATCCAACAGGAAACGAAGCCCGAGACGACAGTTTGTAAATAATTATAATTATGATTAAACAAGAATTGCACCTGACGTTCAATGTGTGACTACAATCGTTAGTTTTCGTTAAAAAAAAAAAAAAAAAAAAAAAAAAATGTTCGGTACAGTGTCAACAGGCAATCGTGTCATCACGACGCATCATGAATACGGAAAAGATGACATGTACGCGTATAGAAATCGCAACTCGACGACGAATGACAAACGAAATATGGCGCAACGATAACGAGCACATGAACGATCTTGACATGAAGCAATTCGATTCACGACATAATCACACTATTTTTTTTTTTGGCCAAGGCCCAGTCACTGTTATTTTGCAATATTTACTCAATTTGTTGCTGGATTTTCTATTCTATTGATTTTTCTACATTGATTAAATTAGTTTAACGAAAAAAAGATTTTATTCCATTGATTGATCAATTTTGGATATTTTATAATTTACTGAAAAAGAACAATTTGGTTGTATCCGAATTTAAGCGAAATTAATTATTGTTTTCATTTTTTTTTCTTTATATTGATTCAATTAATTATTGATGTTGACTGTGGTTATTGCAATAAAATCGTGTCCCCGTAGATTAGGGGAAAAAATTTGGAAATACCTTGAAGAGATTAGTTCAAAAAAAAAATGTCAAAGGTCTTAGACTGTTCCATGGGTTTCATACAATCTCGCGGTCACGATCGACATGATCGTCAGAATGTTCAGCTAATAAACTCCCCTTGGTGGATTTACAAGATTGGCATGGGCATATTAATAACATCATTTGCTTGGAGGGTCCCCCGTTTTGTAAAGCGCATCAGTTATCGAACCGACACTGTAAAAACATACAGTACGTTGAAGAAAGACTAGAGCTCTTGGTACGTGAGCCCGAAGGGTTTTTTTTGCATTTAAAAAGCAATGAACATTATACTTGGCTGATGAGTGACTGCTGAATCCTATCATTATCTCTATGCCCATAGAAAGTGAAAAAAAAACCTTAAACAATACTTCGGGAAAATTGAAAAACGAAAAAACCTAAAGTTCGATACAAAAATGAGTAGCAAGACAATTAAAAAAAAAGCTTACCTTGTCAGCGATCGAAAGTCCTGTAAAACGTTAACTCAAAATTCCCAAGTTTCCTTGATCTGCGATTGCACGAGTCGATTGATCGGTAATAAACAAAAAAAAGCACACCGCTAGTTCGGGAAACCGGCGAATATCACCTGCACGTCTTTGCACGATACGCCATGTTAATTGACACTCGCAAATTCACACAAATTTCGATGAATATTCCGTGAAGCAATGACCAACCAATCGCGCGTAATTCGGATGAAAATCGGTTGCTCAAGCCGGCTGAATCGTAACCGGAATGATTTGCAGATGATCCACGATAGATCGATGATTTTTTTTTCTTACCGATCTCAACCGATCGTCACCGATTTTTTTCAATTATTTCTCGTATTTGTCAAACAATCAGATCGTCGTTTAAGTAACTTATTCGTAGTTCGACGCTTGCCGACGCCGGCTCCTAAACGGAACTCGATTTTTTTCCCTCGTGTCGTACCGATGTTAGAGACCGAACTCGATGGAGTGTAGACTTGCACTGAGCTCGTGCCACTACAGGGGTATACTCTCTTGCAACTTTCAAGTAGTCGCCCGCGCGCGCGCGCTCTTCCATACAGTCTCTCTTCCTCTCCGCTCTGTCTGCAGAAAGTTTCTTTCTCCCGTATATCTTCGTCAGCCAGCACCACCGCGCAAAAATCGTCATCCTCGTCCACCACGATCCCCTTTCTTCCATGATAACCTTTCTCCCTCTCTCTTGCGCTCCCTTTTTTCGTCATAATCAAGCTTTTACTCAATGTGTTTCATCTTGAGATTTTTTTTCCCTCGGGATTCTTCCTCGAACTTTCGTGTATTAGCTCATTATCATAGAAACCGCGATATCCGGCTTATTTTACGTCGAAATCAAAATCTTCATTCCCGACCTACATCCGTTTATTAATCTCTGCCAAATTGAAAAATAATTTCGTTTCAACGATTTCTTTCAACTTTCCCTGTTTCATTTAATTTAATTAATGAATTTTGGTCAAGGTCTGCATTGGAAATGATGAAAATTAATCAAAATTTCACTATGAATATTTCCTGAAATCTGAATCATAAAATTCAAGATTATCACTGAATCATTGTATTTTGAGCCAAAATCTACGTGTACAGTAAAAAATTCCTTTCAATTAGTTGCAAAATTAAATTCTTTGAATTGCCGATCGCAATGTCTCATAACCCATTAATATTCTATCCATCTTATCATTCGCCCAATTATTTTTTATTCCGAACCGCCTAAATATAGAAGAGCAAACTATAGGAAGGATGTTACAAACTGGATAAGTGTCACGCTGTTGCGTCGCACATTATCCATGGTGTACGAGCAATAAAGAGAGTGCCCCTTTCGTTAATATCGTCATACGACATACATCCACATAATAATGAAACGTGCTGTACGCGCATGTATACTCACTCATAAATTAAAATATATATATACATGAGTGTATACAACACACATTTATCACTTACTATAAATATTAAACGAATCTATTCCACACACTCCCCAACTCAAGGCGTCCAACATGCGTTTTTTTTCGACGGTGAACAAATCTTAATTGAAAGAATTAATTTACTAAGCGTCTGTTCAACATTTAGGCTATTTATATTGTTTTCATCGAAATTTGCAGGCATCAACGTTTCAAGGTTCCAACAAGAGACAATGAAATAAAGAAAAAGTGTTTCAAGCCGACAGCGATGAGTGGGCGCTCGGTGGATCGCGATTGCCCAAGTTCAGCAGCCTCGAGGGAGGTCAGTACGTGGTTGGGTGACCGTTCAATTAATAAGTTTATCGGATATTATGATAATAATACATTTCGGTGGCACCTCGTTAATTGGACCGTTGCGCTTTGATTAATTTCTGCCTCCCCTACTTTCTAGCTACTTGTTTTTTTCTAGCGCACTACTAACCCTCGTAATGTATAACTCTTACGGTATGTGTAACAATATGAACCAACTTTTGAGTTGATATCATGATTTTGGAGGACCTTTATTTGCTTGATTAATGGAAAAATGTTGCGAAAATTGAGGAAAATTTTTCGAAAGCCTGCTAAACTTTCAATTTTCATTATTTCCACCTGCATTAAGGTTCGTATTCTTAGAAAATAAGCTATCAATCTGAAATCATTTTTTTTTTAATACCAAATAAAAATTGGCGTGACTACACGTCGCGCAATCGAAAAACTCTGGACTACGACCGTCAGCGGACTTCGGGGCGTAACTCTGTCATTTTTGGTTGAGAATGTTTAAAAAAATTCATAACAGTTCATCGCAACATGATTAAAATGATGTCGGAACTTTATTGAATTCTAATTATTTTTACGCACGAAAAAAAAAATCTTCAAGTATCACCGAAAATAAGCCTCCTAATGTGATTTCCCCCCTTAAGGTGATCTCTCAGTCTCGCGGTCGGTCACAAAGTAGAAACGCGTTTTCCTTGGACACGCTTGATATTCTGAGGAAAAGACGAGTTACACGTTATTCGGTCATTAAAAGAGAACAACGTGTAACCCTTATTTTCTTTGAATGTCAAGCGTGTCCGAGAAAAACGTGTATCTATACTTTTCAGTTATCGACCCTCCGCTCGTGCAACTAAATCGCCTCAAGATGATGAATCAGTCACGGAGCCTCACCTCGAATTTTCGAACTAAAAATTTTCCAATGTCGTTTGACTAATCACGAAAGGGCTCTGTCAGCCGACGCAGGACAATGGCAAAAATAAACTGAACAGGACTTTTTTTAAAATTGGTTAAACCGTATTAAAAATATTCGATTTCGAAAATTGCAGCTATCTCTCTCGCACTCACAGTGGCAACACAGCGACTGATCCCTCACCTTAAGGGAATCTGTGTGGAAAATTCGGTTGATACAGGCGGCTCTATTATGTTACTGAGTTTCTGTTCGTCAGCAATATTACAAATTTATAAAAACTTCCGCTCAGCGATTGATACGCAAACGATTGCGAGGCTAAGCGGTCACCCAACCGAATATTGACCCCGCGAGACACTGTTTGACTCAGTTGGTTGCCAAAACCACAGACCGAGCATGCACTCATGTCTGAATCATTGCATATTTTTCTCATCCCATCATATCTTTTTTTTCACACTGCATCGGTTATAACTCGCGAAAATATTTCCAGAACTTCCAAGCATCTGTTGATAATTACAAAACACTTAAATGCAATATAATTAATTGTGTGTAATATGAAACAATAATCATGCGTCATTGTGCGTTAATTATTTGGTAAATTTTATTGTTGTTTGGAAACTTCGATTACTTCCTGCTCTTCAATTATTGCTTCCTACTTTATCTAAATCTTCCGCACCATCATAAATGAATCAACGGTACCTCGCGACCAACGTTTCTGTCACTTTTTATCCGCGTTCTTCAACCTCATTTTGCTGATACATAACAACGAAAATATTTAAATATCGGAACCATGGATTTGTCACGTTTTTTTTTCGTGAACCTCCGTTGGCTCCGTTGGCTATTTTGAATTGTCGCTTGGAATGAGGAAATGCTTTTTACAATACTGGATACGAATTAATCGATGTATGTTTTTCTTTCTTCAATTGTTATTATTATTTTAACGATGTTTTATTGTCTTATAAAAATGACAACATTCTTAATTTGTACGACAATGAACACCCGCCCAAAAAAAAAAATCAAACCAATCATATAACTTAATCAATTTGTTAAACATTTATTTGATGCCAAAATACAAAAATCTATGGGTAAGGAATGTGAAACATAAGTTTAACGATCATTTAATTGACTTAGGACATTTCTTAAACTGCTTTAAATTTCGGATCTCTTCAAAAAGAACAATCATTTGATTTTAATTTGTTAACATGACAAATTTCCGAGCGAGAGAAAAAAAATACAGACATCGTTAAGATTTTTCGATTTTGATCTTTCGGCGATCAAAGATACAAAACCGCAGCGAAGAGAGATATGGGCGGGAAACTCGTAATCACAAAGAAGAAAGGGATGTGAAGAAAAGAGAATTTCCCGAGTGTGGATCGTACGCAAAAAAAAAACGATGATTGACCGACGAAATGTGGTCTTTCGTTGGACTCGTAGCCCGAAAATCAAGAAAAGTACAATCACTCTGAAAAGTTTCGAGAGTCATATAAAAAAGTTGGATACTAATTAACAAAAGTTGAAAAAAGGTTCTAGAGCTTCTTCTTGAGACAAATATTTTTTACACATTTAAGCAATACATTCATTTTTATTCAATCAATTTAGTTTTGATACTCGAAGAATCAATAAAGTAACAAATTTTTCATTTCTCAAATTTATATCATTCGAATCAACAATTAATCAATCGGAACATCGAGCACATCGTTTTTAAATCAAATTTTGTATTTATATTTTGTGTAGAGATTAAACCACAAAGTTTTTCGCTTTCGGAGCTAACCTTTTTGAAGGTAGTGTACACGACGTTCTACCTGCTCATATTCCTTAGATCCTTCGTTCATCCCCCTTGAAAGTATTTTTCAAAATGATTTTACCTGCCACATCATCCCAGGTATAGAGATTGATTCTGTGGAAATTCTGGGAAATGGACGTCGTACATGAATGAAAAAAAAATCCTTTTATAACATATACGTTTTTTTTCATATTGTTCTTTGCTGTGCTGCTCAGCCCCCTTCGGCCAATTTTCTTCCAAACAGGGGCTTGGTGGGGGAGGGGTACCATGGAAGAACTTTTTTAATTCACATGAGTTTCAAAACATATGGGTCATTCCATATGAACTGGTAAATTCCCCATGGGTAGAAGTATTTTGTCAATCGCATTTGGACCATTTAACCATGAATCCAGCTTTTAAAAACTAATCAACAAAAACCCCGTCGATTAAGGCAACTACTATACTCCACAAGTCAAAAGAGTCCTAAATTTTCAAAACGCTTGCAGACCAAGTTTAAGGTACCAATTAAACGTATTGTTTGTAGATTTATATTACAACGTGTCTTATTAGAATGGGAAAATATTAAAAACAATAGTTTTGCAAAACTATCAACTAACAGATGCAAATTTCCACGATGACATTATTTCACGGGGATTTTCCAAAGAATAACCTGTATTTTTCAACCGATTTTAATGCACCTGGTCTCTATTTGTTCCTTTACTGATCCTCTACGAACCCAACACGTAATTTTTTTTGAGTTCATTCGTTCAGAAATGATTTATGAAAAAGATTTTTCGCTTAATAAACATTGAGAAACAAAATGAGAAGTTGTACATTAAAATCGGTTAAATAATGTAAATAATTCTTCAAAAAATCCGAGTGAAATCGTGTCAACATGGAAATTAGCATTTGTCAGCTGATCATTTTGCAAAACTATCGTTTTTAATATTTTTCCACGTTAATAAGACATTTTTTAATATAAAACGACTAGCAATACATTTAATTCATACGTTGAACTTGGTCTAAAAACGTGTTGAAAACTCAGCACTTATTTGACTACTATGCAGTACAGTGGTTACCTTTAATTGACGAACATAAATCAAACAACACGCATATACCTTTTCCAGGCTTAAGGCCAATTAGAAAATTTAACAATGACTCTCGGGATGAAGGAATTAAGTTAGGGGCGGTGGTCAATGATATTTCAAGGTCACCAAATTGCCTGAACACGTCGCAGACACTAAAGATCCTTGGGAAATCTGGCGCATTTAAAAAAAAAAGCTACAACTAGGCTTCAAAACAAAACTAAACGAGACTTTGAAGAGACAAAAACAAAAATTTACATGTAGGTCAAGTTTAAAGTGGCTTTGGTAACACAAACATATTTTTACGTGGAAAATAAAAGCATTAAAGAACATTACAATCTCACTCTTAAGGTCTGGGGGACACCTTGTATAATACAAAATGCACATGTGTACATATTTACGTGTGTATTCAATGTAAAGCCTGATGAAAGGTATAATCATGAAAGATGCTTTCTTTACTTAAAGACGTACGTAGACGTACGAAAAGGAAAAGGAAGAAAGCAGAAGACGAAGGTACTTTACGTGAGAGCGGATGCTGACGTCACTTGTGCTATGATCTACCACCGAGTGTAGGAAGAGGGTAAAGGAGGAAGAGGAGGAGAAGAGTAATCCGTCATGAAGTAGTTGCTCGCCGGTACAACTACCCGTAAATATTCCATTTAAGCTTGATGGCTTCGTACAGAGTTGATGGTCAGACTTTAAAGTCCCATATCAAACTCGGTTATAGTCGTCGCCGCCGCAAAATTTATGTTATGTACAACGCGTGCGATGTACTTTGCAACAATATGTGTATGTGCTTCAATGAACTACTCCGTAATCTCTCATTCTTGTTTTATTTATTTATACTTTTCATTAAAATCGTCATTTCGTTCGAGATTTCAAACTATCGATCATTCTCATTAACTCGATACGTAAAAAATCGATCAAAGTACCATTTGTTTTTATTCAATTGGAAATCAATCTTCAATGTCATTATTGTTGTTGTTGTTTTTATTATTGTAATCTTTCTGCACAAATTTATAACTTTCTTAAAATAATATGTAAAATTATAATCATTGGTGTTATAGTAATTGTTAGTTTTCTGCAATTATTTCGAAACTTTTTCATTGATGTACCGTTATCCTTTTTTTTCTCAAGAATTCCTCGCCTTTTTGTTGAGATATTGAAGTGTTTTTCCTCTTTTCTAATGTCATAGCTAACGTCATTCTGTTTGCATCGACTTTGGATTTGCTTATCTTTATTGCAGTTGTGATTTTTCTTTTTCACTATCGTTTGCTTTTATGGGTACGAAGAGCAATATTCGGATCAATGGGTACAATACATCTCACGAACATTCTACGAACCACTCTCTGATTGATAATTCAACGCCGCCCTCTTATTAGGCTCTGTACTACACTATATCGGACTTGCGACCGTTGAATCTCGCGCCCACATCATCATACTCTTATCGTGACAGTCCAATGCTCAGATACCATCACACTCCATATTGTTCCGAGCCGAGATGGTTTTTTTTTTTTTTTTTCGTTCACAGACCAAGGATTGAGTGATTTATCCACAACTCTTATCAACCTGGTCTAATGACCTAATGATAGAAATTGTCACCAATAATGCAATCGTCTGTAAATCAAATTCGTACGAACCTTTTTTTTCGGCCATGAAACGTCCAATCTTAATTTATACGAATTTATAACAAATTTTTAATTGAATTGAATTATTTATAAAGTCAGTGAAAAATCAGTCTCGAAGTGTTCATTCATTGATTGTTCCGAAGTCGCAAAATTTTCTTGAAACAAATCAACATCGTTTTCTTTCAATGTTGGAATATAAAGCAACAGCATTCGTAGGGGTTTTTTTTCGTTTCGTGACATCGGACATTCCCGGAGATACATAGAAAAATAAAAAGTCATTGTCAAGATTTTCACGTTTCCGTGACTTCCGGATTTCATTGTATTTAATAATCGAATGCCCGCATCTTGTTTTTTTTCCTCATTCAACCGGAAGTTGAGCGTAGCTTTGATTTTTTCTACGACTTTTCGAGTATGAATTTATTTTGTTTATTATTATTGTCATTATTATTATGGCCTTGATATCCAATGCCAATACTAAAGAAAAACGATTTACGATATTTTATTTGTACGATTTGTTTTTCTCAATCCTGTCAGTTAATCAACCCGATCTAATGGTACTTGAAATATTATAATTACGAGCTAAAAATCAATCTTGTCATGGCTCATGCTCAATTTGGATACGTCTTTCGTTTGGGAATTAATAATGATCGTAAAAGTGACATATTAGAGTGTCGCCTCAAGCGATTTAGCGATTGATGGAGCTGTGAAAGCGAAAAAAAGTAACATTTATGCAAAGCTGTCACTATTGATTTTTTTCCTTGTGTATTTATCCCTTCAAAGCACTTCCATGTGGGCTGTTTTTATGTGGGCTTTGAAAAAGCGTGTTGATGTCTTTGAGAGTAATTATTTTTCGATCACGCTAATTTCGCATTTAGAACTTAAAAAAAAAACATCGTGATATGGTGACTACAATTTATAAAATAATCAATGAAAATAAAATGAAATGAAAATAGTTTTGTAAAATAAAAAAACGAAAAATGAGAATGCAAAATGGCGGCTAGTGCAAAAACGATTTTTTTTTCCAATTTTGCTCAAGAAAATTTTCGATTCCGCATTTATTCTACACAAATAGAAAACTTGAATCTTTTCTGTCACGCGTTTCCGTAGTGTAGTGGTTATCACGTGTGCTTCACACGCACAAGGCCCCCGGTTCGATCCCGGGCGGAAACAATTTTTTTTTTCCGTAATTCAATTACTTCTCTTTATTATTATGTTTAATTTTTATTAATTTTTAGTAATTACAGCTAACGAATTAAGTTAAATCAGTCGAAGCCACTAATATTTTTAGTTACGACGTCGCCGTTGAGTCCGACCTCAGCGAGGCGATTGATGTTTGTTTTTATTTAATATTATTTTCGTATATATTGTTTCTGTTTTTTTTATTAACAGAAGCGAAGATTAATTGGGTAAATAAAATTTAAGCTAATAATGCGTTTTCATTCATTTCGATGAATGGATGGATTTCGACTCCGCATTTAACTAACGAATTTTCAGTTGAACTTTTGGCTGCTCACTGATGCGAATCTGCACCATGAATTTTGCAATTTTTTAGATTTTGTGAAAAGACAATTTCACGTTCCCTCTTTCGTAATAAACAATCATTCAAAATATCCGAGGCTAGAAAATCATTCAAAATTTATTAAAATTGGACGATCCAAACCGAAGAGATTTAAACGATTCAAGGGGTTGTATACAGTTGGAAGGCCAAAAAAAAGGTTTTTTTGCGGATTTTTTCTGAATAGGGATTTGGTTTGATGAATAAAAGCATAAGGAAATAAATATAGTGTCACCTTTCAACGCTCAATCACCATTTTTTATTTTCAAAAAAAAGCTTCGCATAGCTCCTGTTGTTGATCTCCTATAGGTCCTCTAAAAAAAGGCGTTTCGCGGTGAGCAAGGATCCGCTCCGCTTTGGATCAGTTGAAATAAAAAAACCAAATAGATTTGTTTAGTGGATAGATGAATCGAGGCATTCGTCAAAAGAATAGTTGAAATTTCGAATTTTGATAAAATGGCGGCTCCTGAAAGACGAAGTTTCAATTTTCAACCAAATTTTATTCATGCAATGATTTGAAAGAAAAACTAGAAATGCTTTGCGGGAAATCTTATTCCTTCGTTAAATACCTGTAGAATATGTCTGAGAAGGTTGTGTCAAAATTGCAAACCGATCGGTTGAGCCATTTTCGAGAAATCGTGCTCACCGACTTTGAAAACATCGTTTCGAGATAAATGCGTTCAATGTTTCGAAAGTGGTTTACACAAGGATAAAACAAAAAGTTTCCAACTGACAAGAAGTCATCTATGTGCCATAAAAAATCATAATGCCATAAAAAAATCGATTTTTCGAAATTTGCAATTAATCATAAAATAGCAGGTACCTCCGAAAATACTTGCTGGATCCATTTGAAATTTTCAGAGAATGTACTCAAATGTATGTTCATTCCGAAAATGCCATTCAAAAAAATTGATTTCCTGACATTTCCATGGTGTATAACCCCTTCAAAGTATTAAACTTAAAAAAAACCATTAAAATTAAAACTGTTATTTAAGAGTATCATTTTCATGGAAATTGAAACTTCGCTTGGTAAAAATCGCCTAAAATTCAAGGTTGTCCGCCGTTGTCCATTGCTGCAACGGTAATTTTTCACTTTCAATTCTCTCCATGTAGATACTGTCTGTTCAAAAGCAAACGTGACCAGAGGTTTTCTACTCTCACTTGACGTAACAATGACACGCTTGAATAATTTTTTTAACCGGTAATTAAGCATGATAGAGACGAGAGCTTTTTTCTTTCGTATCAGTGAAGCGAGCTTGACATCCAACCGGAAGATAGAGGATCGATTCGCGCATGGCATTATCATAAAGGAAAATATGTATTAAGTGTATAATAAACTATCTCACGATGGTTATCACTCATCAAACGGAAATGTGCACACCGTTCATGTCTATGACATTTTTTTCGCGACTATGCACCTGCTATTTTATTTATTTTTTTGTGGATAAATAGCTACGAGCGAATGATGATCGTGATGTTCGTTTTCCTGTGACTTCCTCTGCAGCGAATTACATCCAATGAAATAATTATGAGAACGCTGCTTTCTGAATAACTACTTATAAATTTTCGCGCAATACAATAGTGGCGATAAAGATGCAAAAAAAAACTACATCAAAATAAGTCGCTCGCAAACTAATAAAAACAGCTCCCAGCGTTTTGGCTAATTTGTGAGTTTTTTTTCAATTTTCAAAAGAATTTTCGGGATCGAAGCAATTTTGCTGTGAAGATCATTCCAACGACATTTTCTAAGTGTACCCTCAGAAGCTCTGAAAAACCCCTAAACGATAGTTTCACTTCGCGAGATACGACTATTTAAGGGGTTATGTACAGGTGGAAGGCCAAAAAAAAACCATTTTTTACGAATTTTTTCAGGATAGGGATTTCATATGATGGATAAAAGCATGGGAAGTATGTATAGTGTCATCTTTCAACAATCTATCGCCATTTTTCATTTTCACAAATATAGCTTCACATAGCTCCTGTAATTGATCTCCTACAGCCTAGGTCCTCTAAAAAAGGCGTTTTGCGGTGAGCAAGAAATCTCCGGTTTGGATCAGTTGGAATAAAAAACCCAAAGAGATTTGTTTAGTGGATAGATGAATCCAGGTATTCATCGAAGGAATAGTTGAAATTTCGAATTTCGATAAAATGGCGGCTCCTCAAACACGAAATTTCCATTTTCAAGCAGATTTTGTCCATTCAATGGTTCAAAAAAATAGAAATAATCTTCGAAAATTTTATTCCTTGGTTCAATACTTGTGGAATATGTCTGAGAAGGTTGTGACTAAATTGCAGAACGATCGGTTCAGCCATTTTTGAGAAATCGTGCTCACCGACTTTGAAAACACCGTTTCGTCATAAATGCGTTCAAAGTTTCGAAAGTGGTGTACCCGAATTTTTTTTTTTTTTCAAATTTACAACGAGTCATCCATATGCCATAAAAAATCGTACTGGCGTAAAAAAACATCGATTTTTTCTAATTTTCAATTAATTATAAAACGGCATGTATCTCCAACAATACTTGCTGGATCCAGTTGAATATTTCCCGGAATGTACTCAAATGTATGTACATTCCGAAAACGGCATAAAAGAAAATTAAGACGATTATTTTTCAAAAATCAAAACAGGACGATTATTTTTCATAGAGAAACTGGTAATCACATCAAGTGGTACATGTTTTCATGAACTCGTCAGCAGCACTTTTTTTTTAGCATCAGTTGCGGTGGTCATGATAATCTAGAACAGGTCCATCTGAAATCAGAATACGAAAAGATTCCATTAGTATATGTCATTGGCTAGGGCCTGAACGAAGGATGTGTCAAAATTGTGATTCGAAAAAAAAAAAAACCATTTTAAGAAAACAGTCGTTTTTTGCGGTGCTAAATTTTCGGTCTTTTTTTGTTAAACTAGTCGCCATTTTTTTTAAATCAATTATCTGACATATTTTTTAATGACACAAGTTCTACGAGTACATGAAAACATGTACCACAAAGAAAAAGAAAAAAATTACCTCCATTTGCCCTTAACAAGTGTATATGAACCCTGAAATTGTTTTGATTTTCGCGAAAATCAAACTGCTGAGAAAATAGAAACCTTCTCCTTCCTCATGTCTTCGGAATTCTAGAGAATTTTGCACCGAATTCGATGTCTTAACCGATCATTGAAATCATTTTATAAAAAGACTGAAAAGCGACTGAGAGAGGTTGAGAAAACTTTTTCCGTGCTGTAGCTGAAAGAAAGCACGCGATTGACACATTTCTATGATGAACAAGCGCCTTGTTAATAAAAGGCTGAGAAAATCGACTGTACATACGTTCTGGAAAGAATATTAATGTAGTGAAAACACAAAAGATGACGAGGCTTGTAACACACGAGACTAAACTAGACGTAACATGCTCGTAGTATTATTTGATTTGTTAATGTTGCTTTCCTTGTCGAATATCCTTGTCACTGACCATCAGATAGAAGCGTTAATTATTATGCTGTCACGTGATCACGCGGTCGTGGCTTTAGCCAACATAACCTCTTTTTTCGTCTCATCGTTATTTCCTCTCACTCTCGTTGCAAACCGGGATCAATTACGTAACGTGCATCTCTCGTGTGAGAGCCTTCACCCTGTGCACAGCGCGTGAATGTGCACGGTAAAAGGCAAACGTCGAGCAAAACTTTCTTCTCCTCTCGAATGAAGAATCCATTAACTCAGAAAATGCCCCTTTTCTTTCTTTCCTTCATCGCTAGTTCCCCTCAGTACACACAAACAACACAAACATTCTCAACTGACGATAACGTCCCGATTATTTCCAATATCGAAAGTCCATCATGAATATTTTATTACGAGTAAACAAAGAAAAAAGGACTGTTGAGCACATTGAGACAATTTTAAACACTTTGTAATCTTAATATTTGAGCTCTCGTATTTTTTTCTTTGATTACTCAATGCATCGTTTCCTCGAAATGCTTTTTTGATAATCTCAACTTCTGGAACAAATTCACTGCGCTCGATGTTTCGAGAAAAAGAAACGTTTCTATAAACATTTTCTGATGAAAGGGAAATGACGTGGATTTTATTTGTCTCGAAGTACAAACAGGATGTCGAATGTACTTTTGCCTGTTTTCTTGAATCCCAAACGAATGAATGAAAGTTTAAAAAGTTTCGTATTACCTAATTTTCGAAAATTCAATAAATATTATGTAAAACATAACTTTCCCTTGTATTTCTACGCGAGCATTAAGAATGAATTTGATCCATTAATCGCAGTACTTTTTTTTGCTTATGTACGAAATGTTGCAATATTTTTTGTTTTTGAAATCAAACGGTAGGGTTTTTCCTTACAAGCGTAATGTGGAGTGGTCGTAGTACTTTCACTATGACGTCAAAGACGATAGTTTTGCTGAATTTATACATCGTTTCATCATATATATGTAGGGACATTACGAGAGAGAAAGGAGATTAATAAACGAACGTAAGTTCGAATAATATCTTTAAAACATAGGGAACAAAATTTACCTCAAAGATATAAACACAATCTTTCGAGTTCCTACTAACAATCCGGGTCGTTCAGACACGTTATGCGATCGGACCAAATGTTTTTTTATTTACCTGCTTCTTTCAACATCGTTTCGCCGAAATTATGTACCAGGAAAGGAACGCGGAGAGTTATTTCGTCATAAAATTCACTCCGAGTTTGTCATTGGCCGAAAGTTAATTTGAGGTTAATATTCCGCTCGGAATTTTTTTGCAAAACACAATTCTCATTCTGTCATTACTTTTTTGTTCATTTCCGTTGTTTGTCGTAAAAAAAACACGAACTCGATTGGATTGGAGTTCAAGAGACATTTCACAACTTTTTTTTCTCAAGATTATGGGTCAGTCGATCATAACGAAATGGAGTTTACCCCATTTTAGCTATATTTGTACGTGATCCAAATTATTGAAGTCCCAATCTGTTCACCTCCTGTACCGTCAGTTAGCCCTTGAGTCAAACAAACCGATTTAAAAAAAAATAAATCTCTTACAGGTTGTACCAAGATTAGCATCCACAATTCCAATTTTCATACTAGCAAGGTTAACCAGGGGTCGAATCGACGCAGAATCGTTCGTCGATGAAGAATATATTCTTCTTCTCCTTTCATTGGCTATCTCCCTCGAGGGGCATGGGTAATATTAACGTTGAAAAGGTAAAATTAAGATTCGCCAGTCTCGCGGTCGGTAAAAATCACAGTGCCCGTTTTTCTCAGAGAGGTTTGGTATTTCGAGGAAAATAAGAGTTACACGTTATTTTTTTTTTCATCAAAGAACAATTTGTAACTTTTTGTCTCAAAATATCAAGGACGCCTAAGACAAATGTGTATGTCTTTTTCAGTCACCTCTCTTGCACTCATGCAACTGATGATCACCTTAACATGACCAAGAGGTTATGGTACTCACTTTTCTCTTTTGACAGGTGCTATCCACTTTTTCTTAGCTGAATCTTATGTGATGCCGTTGGAAAATGTATAAAATTTACACACACTATTTTCGTAGTGTTTTTACACTCGACAACACTACAATAAGGACGACCCATTATCACGTAATACTCAACAAATCTTATTGTTATTGTAGCCGGTGCTACTACGAAGACCAAAATTATTGCCTACTCCTGCCACCACGGGCGCTGCGATAAAAACTTTTGAACTTGATTGTCATCCATTACGGGTTTACTCGGAATATTCTCCCTCTCTTTTCATCTCTCAAATCAACAAGAAAACCTTTTTTGAAAATTTCGGCATTATGAGAAGACGTTATGATATTTTGATATTTATATTTACATTATGATATTTTTGTTCACAATCTTTTATTTTATTTATGATACTTTTTAACTCTGCATTTCCGTGTCTTATAAATAAAAAAGAAAGAAAAAACGGGTTGGGGAAAAAATTGGATTTTGACTGTATCAGGATAATTTTGACGAATTGCTTTTATCCCATCAACAAACTTGGTGGAGTAAACTTTACGTAAACCCGTAACGTTTACATAAAAAATACTAAAAATTAAGACAAGTTGTATTTTGAAGTTGTAGTTATATGAAATGCCTATAATTCCAATTTATTGGATAAATCGACTATTTAAAAAATAAGGTTTTGCTGTGCGATAAATGGAACAAAAATAAACATGTATATTTGATCAATATGCTGTATAAGATGATGTATTTGTCTGCGAATCTATAATCACATATGCATGCATATATAATCCCAAAGATAAAAATGTAATCATGAATTTATTACAATATTTGACCGTGGGTCATACTCTCTTTTTTTCAACTATTAAGTACATCGTTCTCAAATATATTTATATAAAAATGTGGGACGGATAATTTAGAAATTCACTCTTATTGAACAATACATTTGTGTCTGTGTTCATAAATATATGCATTTATATTAAATATTTCACTGTAAACAATTTATCGAAATTTCACTTATAAAATTGTTCCAAAGAGAACTAAACGAGATTTTTTTTTGCAGACGACAACAAATTTTTGATTTTTTTTGTACAATTGTTCGCTTTTCGCGTCATGGTGGTAACTCGGTATCTGGAAAGGTAGGGTACAGATTCGAACAGTTTGAATTACCGATAACTGTTAAACTTAATGCCGAACTGTCGATACGCATGTCCGCCAGAGGGCAGTGCACTGGACCCGGCGTCGACAGATGGCGCTGACGTTTCTTAAAAACAGCTTCGCCGTTGATCAAATTTGAAAATTGAGGGATGGCGAGACGCATCGTGTGTCCAAGCGGTGTGTTGCATAGCGTGCGATGTCAACGGATAGTTTTTCCAACGGTGTCTCTGAAGCTTGTGGTGCGTGGTGAAAAATAACCGCGAAATTTGTTGACGGCTTTCGGTCCGCGGCTGGCGCGGCGCTCGTTTTTCATTTAGTTATATCCCGTAGATCAGAGAATTAAACGTTGTGAATTTTTTAAACGTGATCAAAATAAGAAAAATGTCATCATCGCTTTCGGTACTCGCTACTCACGACGAACTTGTACGATGTACGAACGTGCTCGTTAATGGTTCGTGCGAGGAAGGTTCGTAAAAGCATTGTTGAAAATAATGAAAATAAAAATCCTCATCCTGTCAACCATGTCGCTGTTTATAAATTCATTAACGGAAATTCCGTTTTGGCTCATTTCGCTTCAGAATTCCTGCAGTTTGCTCTCAACCAGGAAGAAATGAGACAAAAATGGTTGGGCTCTGTTCAAGAGTGTCAACGGCTGCATTCTGCTCTTGAAAAAGCGCATCACGAATCAGCAGATCTTGACAGAAAATTAAGCCATGCAAGGAGACTTTTGGACGAGGAAAAAAGAAGACGGAGAGTCGCTGAAGAGCAGAGGAATTCACTTGTGAGTATTCTCATGTTTCCACGAACGACTCTACACTGCAATTTCAAATAATAACAACAACAAATGTGTTTTTTCTACAAATTAATCGTTTTTTCTTATATTTTAACCATAATTCATCCCATAAAAATGACCAATAAAGTAATAATAATAAATCAACGGTTTGGGAGTAAATAATTCTATCGCAACAAAGCTCACGAATGAACGATTCGAAACTATTCCAGGAAAGACAAATCACACTGGCACGAGACCTTTTATTCAATGACGGGGGACGAAACTTGAACGACGAGACTCGAGAAAAGCTCCAGTTTTTGAATAATACTACTTTGAACGGTAGAAACAGCAATGCGCACTTGAAAGACGTGCATCATAATGACAAGTGAGTCGTAGAAGAAAAAAATCAAAGTCGAATAAAATGTAGAGTTTCAAATGAAATCAAACAAATGTTTGGATATAAAAATTTTACAGACTTAACACAATCGCGGAGCTGGACTCCACCGGATCGCTCTTAAGCGACCTCAGCTGTTTTTCCAAATCCGAGGACGATCTTGACGCGAGCATAATGCTGAGCCAGAATCATAAGAAACGCGAGTGGAAAGAGCACCGGCCAAGCGGCGAATATTCAACGAAAAAACGAAGAAGCACGTTGCACAAAGTCGCGGAGCTCAATAATTCTGACAAAATAGTTGCAACCACAACAGTCATGATGCCAAAAGATGGAATGATCACCGCATCCTCCGTCATCGAAGCTATTCCTGCTGACGAAAATCACGATCCTCAAAATTTATTACACAGCTCAAGGAAACGACGAAAGAGTGCTGATCGTAGTCGCTCTAAAATCGTTGCCATGGATTCCAATGACATTATGATCTCCAACACCAAGGTAATTATTTCAACAGTTGAAAAAAAAAAATAATAATGAAAACTGTTCATTTTCAATTTGAAAAACTTTGAATTGCTAGAATCTCCGCGCAAAATAAAAATATTGAACGAGCGCTAAAAAGTAAGTCGACTGGTATTCAAATTTCGTGGGGGTGAAAAAAAAATTATTTTTTTCTTACACAGCCGATTACATGAAAAATTATTCTTTATCACAAATATCTGAAACTTTTAACTGAACTAGTCGCTAAATCTGAAATCTTATAAATTTGAAAATAAATCGTCAGTTTTCACTTTTTATAGTACGCCATAAATAATTATTATTGTTAGAAAATATTGATGGTTGATAGTCATTGATAAATATTACTGACAACTTGTGTTTTGTATATTTTTATGGTCAATTTTTTGAAATCATTTCGATTGTTTCGATCGTTTTCGATCGTCCGGATTATTTGAATAAACTCTGGAACCGTAACAGGAAGAAAAGTGACTCGTTAAATTTTTTAACGAATCTGAGGAATGTGTATGAGGAATAATGTTTTTTTTTCTAGCCTTCCGCTCCAATGGCCGACATAATGACATCAGGATCCGATTCTGAAGGGATATTCAAACCGAGTCCAAATATTGGTGGTTACACGTTAAATTCGAAAACCACCCGAGGACACAGTTTCGCAGCCAAAACTGTAATAAAACCTGAAATATGTTCTCCGTGTGGCAAAAGGTCCGTATCATTGGGTCGGAATTCGTAAACCTTTGATATTTAATTGATAACAGAATTTTTCATTATTTATTTTCAATTGTGTACATGTTTTTCTTTGTTCATTTTTACAGAATAAGATTTGGTAAAGTGGCGTTAAAATGCCGAGATTGTCGCGCAACCGCTCATAGCGAGTGCAAAGATCTCATCCCACTTCCGTGCGTGCCAGCAGGAAATACACCCACTATTCGCGGTATATCGGTACGTATTGTTTTCAAATGGAATATAAATACACATATCTTATCTTTAAATTTCCCTTTTTGTATAATCATTTTTGTGTGTTTCTGTGATAAACGCCTGAATCGATTTTTACAAGTTTTTTCTACAAAAATAAAGTGACATAAACGACATAAATGAATGAATTGCAGAATTATTAAGCAGGGTGGCTACACTCAGCCATGATGCCGACGTTTAAAGCATAGGAAATTTCAAAAAGCTTAGAATCTACTAAAATTTTGTCAGCACATTCTTTAGCATTAAATATGAAAGTACATTTTTTTCAAAGATTTTTCTTCCACATCGTTCTCGAGTAATTAAATACTATTGTTCACGCGTACAAGCCTAGCACTAGCAAATACATAATTATACATTGCGTGCAATAAGTTTTCTAATTACTAGATAACTATGTCGAAAAAAAAATTCGAAAAAATATGTCTCTGCATAATTGATGCTGAAGAACGTTACCACCAAATTTTATTAACTTTTTATCATATTGATGTATGTAGCCACCCGCCTTAACTTTATCTACCATGCGAGAACATTAAAAAATGGATAATTTGGAAAAATGTTGATCGATATAGTAAATAAATGAGTTAAAAAATTTGGTTACAGGGCACAATCGCGGATTATACGCCAATGATACCACCAATGGTACCATCTCTGGTCGTCCACTGCATTAATGAAGTAGAATTACGTGGAATGGGGGAGCAAGGGTTGTACAGAGTGAACGGAGGTTCCGCGGACGTCAAGTGTCTGAAGGAGAAATTTCTGAAGAACAAAGGGGCTCCGAATTTGAGCGAAATCGAAATATCCACGATTTGCTCGACACTGAAAGATTTCTTGAGATCGTTGCGCGAGCCGCTCATCACCGTTGGACTTTGGGCTGATTTTGTTCGCGCGACTACGATATCTGACAAACAAGACGCCGACGCAGCACTTTATCAAGCTATTTCGGAGCTTCCACAACCAAATCGCGATACTCTCGCTTTTCTTATTCTCCATTTGCAAAGAGTTTCCAGCAGTCCCGAATGCAAAATGCCCATCAGCAATCTCGCTAAGGTTTTCGGACCTACGTTGGTCGGTTACAGCTGCCAAGAGCCTTCTCCAACTTCGATGCTCACCGAGACGAAAAATCAAGTTGCGGTGAGTTCCTCATCAACCTTTTTCAACTTTTCTTTTTTTTATCGACAAATTTTTATCGATTTCGATTCGTGCGCAGATTGTTGAAAGTTTGCTCAAAATTCCTTCGGATTATTGGGCCAATTTCGTCAACCCCGAGTGCCTTAACGATATGGGAACTCCGAAAACCGGTGAATTGAGACACACGCCGTCGACCGAATCGCTTCTCAAGCGTACGACGTCTCGTGGCTTCTTCAATACTCCGCTCGGCTCTAGGTTCGTAACGCCTATTTCATTCGGACCTCAAAATGTTTTTGCACATATTTCCATATCTTTTCGACGAACATTTTCGTAACGAATATGAAAATGCAAGGTTTTCTTGTTAATAACTAATTTATTCTTTTGCAGTCGGACATTTTTGAGGAAAAACAAAAAGTACTTCGCGACACCACCGTCCAGGTCAGCTTTTTAGAAAGCATAGAGATATTATAATTTAATATATAAAATATATGCGAGGACGAACACGCCTAGGGTTTTCTTTTTAAACGTCGAAAGTATTTTTCACGAAGGAGAAAGGATCGAAGCCCCATATTGGCATGAATCTCCGGTCACGAATTATCTCCAAAATGTCATGAATTTGGAACCAAACTTAGTGGTATTTTTTTTCGAGTCCGTTTATTTAAAAGTGTTAATGGAAATTTGGTTTTTTTTGGTACGTTGTAGAGATGGTAGTGGTGATTAGAGCAAAGATCCGAAAATAGAGCGGATTTGTTTTTGAAGAAAAGAATAATACAGCACCGATCAAAGTGCACAAATGAGTCTAACGAAGAAAGGGAACGAGACGTTTTAATTTCACTTATTTCACGCACGAGGCGAAATGAACTTACAACCTATTGTAAACAATTTTCTCTTTTATTAATGTCATTACAACAACTATAAATGTATTAACAATAATAACAAAATAAAACATTAATTTTGCAATGAAGCGAGTCAAGTATTTATCGATCGCGATAATATAAGGACTTTGTACAAAAAAATAGAAACGAACGATGAAAATTCAACTTTCATCGACTTTTGTACAGGACTTTTCCTTCAACTCCCAGCAAGAATCCCAGAAAAGTTTCAACCTGTTGTCCCCGTTCGAACAAAAATGGCGGAAATCTTGAATAATTTTTTTCTGAAATATCTCGTCGCCTGCTGATGTGGAAATCGATTTCCATTTCCTACTGACCATATGATTCCATGACCACAGGAAACCCATCTAAAAAAGTCACACAATATCAATATTTGATCCGAACCCAAACGCAAACAGCGAAATTTCTATTTTATACTTTTTTTCACTAAACGACATTTTTTTTCACTACAAATTAAAACTTTAGCGAAAAGCCATGTTCTCGTGTTAGATTTGTACTTAAATATTTTTTTTTTTTTGATTAATAAAATCGATAAATAATGCGATTTTACTCTTCGATCCATGCTGTAATCGTCCTTGTTTTTCCCACTGACATGCCTCGTGATATAAGCTTCATGAGGACTCGGTTGATCAGGATGAACGGGATATCTTTTCTGTGCTGTAGTTCTTCTGACGATACTCGTTCCAGTTCGAGGCCGAGGCCTCGTCGATATCGTCGATGGCACGAGCACAAAAACATTTCCCGTTATATGAACGTATTGATGATCATTTTCGTTATTTTCAAGCTGGCAGGGTATAAATCCGAATCTTTGGAGTATCGCTTCTTGCAATAAAAAAAGTCGTTGAGCGTAGGTGTCTTCTCGAAATTCTGCAACAGAAAAACAACGTTGTATCTGTCGCTGTCCGATTCGAAATTATCTCTACATTTTTTGTCAATTACTTTTAAATAGAATTTTTATTTTCCTCATTAGAAAGCTTGTTCTCGGTGATACTTTGAGATTTTATTTTTCGTGGATAAAATTAATGAGAATTCAATGAAGTTGCGACATCACTTCGATGAACCGTAATGAATTTTTTTAAATCTTTTTAACCAAAAATTGAAGAGTTACGCCCTGAAGTCCACTGACGGTTTTAGTCCAGATTTATTCGATGGCGGGACGTGTAGGAATTTCAATTTTTATCTGATATTAAAAATACTTTTTCCATGTCAGATGAAAATTGGAATGGCTACACGTCCCGGAATCGAAAAACTGTGGACTACGACCGTCAGCGGACTTCAGGCGCAGACTCTTTCATTTTTGGTTGAAACTATTTTTAAAAATTCGTTACAGTTCATCGAAATATGATTAAAATGATGTCGGAACTTGATTAAATTCTAATTCATTTTACTCACGAAAAAAAATCTCAAAGTATTGCCGAAAATAAGCTTCCTAATGTAGTTTGCCCGCTCAATTTTGTAAAAAGCTTCGATTAAGTAAATAAAAATTAACTGAAATCGCGCTAACAAACCTTCGAAAAGATAACGCTTGTTCGTCATCAGACATTCCGTATCCAATGGAATAAAAATTGGTCCTCGCAATGGATCACTCTTAAGGGTGTAAGGGAGAGCGAGAAGATCGCTCGGTATTGGTACGACTTGAATACCCCACATTTGGGCTTTTCGTTGCCATTGAAATATCTGCAAAATCGTAATTTTTCCTCATATCGTCATTTTCGTCAAATTTTTTTTAACAAGATTTCTCACATTGAACAATAAAATCTTGGACAAAATTTTTGTTTTTAGACCGTATTTTCGTCAGTTCACCAGCTAATTTGCTAAGAGTTGTATTTTTTAAAATTACAAACGTAAACATTTTCATGCAAATGAATCTGAGCCTTTTGGAATTTATAACAAATAATTTCACCTTGGTCTTTACCATTAGAGCCTTTAAATATTTCAAGTTTGTGATCCATTTCATACTTTTAAAATTATTATTATGCAGAATTGTTGAAATATATCGAAGAAACCATAATATTGTATTTAATTAATTAATACATTATTTCATGCCCATCTCTGACAACGACACTGAACAGACCATCTTGTTTTCTTAAATAATTTTTTTAATAACGCGTCGCTCTGCACGTTGTTACGTTTGTATTTTGTTTTATTTCAATTCGCATGATCTCGTTAGGTCTCAGGATCGTTGATCCCACAATTATTTTTTCCATTTACTTACAAGCTCAGCAACGATGCTTCCGGATGACGCGACCCACTGTACAACAAGTTCGTACGACCGATCGGTCCTCAATAACGATTGGTACCTTAAATGACCCCATTCAATTCTATCGCTTCGATTTATCAAGTCAATGTCCAGATGAGTGTGCTTATAAGGTGGAACTGAAACAACAATAAATAACGATAAATCACGAGGAAATGCAGAAAATTCACTCGAAAGTAAAACATAACATTTGAAGAAAAAAAAACGAATTTACCTCGCCAATCTTTGTCACTCGCATCTGCGATTTCGAGTTCGTCACGTAAAAATGGTGGAATGTTAGACTCGTCGATACTTTCGCAACTCGGAATTGATATCGGAGTCGAAATGCTTGTGCCAAGGGTCGTCGCTGATGGTTCGCACCATCCTTCCGGTGCTTTCATTTCAACCTCGACCCACTCGTTCTCGAAACTCTGAAGGTCGCAAAGTGGTGGCGAATAGTCTACGGCTGCGAAAATTTGATGAAAAAACGAATAATAAAAATGCATTTCTATTATTTCTATATTTTCTTGGAACCCATGCTCCGTTAGCGGTTTTTGTGTTACTTGCGTCACAGTCACAACTATTGGTATTTATCATATTTATTTTGTAATTGGGCACTGCCCAATTAGTCTTTGTGAAATAAAAAAATGAATGAATAAATTATCAACTGCTCACCTTTTTGCGCATCTTTGTCCTGGACCATGTGGTAAAGGTAGAATCCCAGGATAAAAGGCTTGGAAAAATCACCAGAAGCGTGACAAATGAGACGATCCGTGATCATGCTCTGTTCAAAATTGACGTACATAAATAATCGCAAAATATATCGTCAATAAAAATGTGAAACTCGAGAAAACTTCAGAAAAACGAACTATATCGGGCGCGGTAACAAGTTTTGAATACATGATTTTATGGGTCGCGAACAATCAACCGGTTGATATAATTTTGAATGAAGATTGACAAACAGATTTTCGTTTCTCGATAAAAACAACGTTTGAATTCGATATGTCGATGATTTATTTTGGTTGAAAATTTGTGTTATTCGCATTTTCGCAAATTGAAATCGTTGCAAATATAAAAGTAATGAGTTTTAAAGATTTAAAACCTTTTTTTATAAAAGGGTTTTTATGCAGATTTTTTTTTAATTCCGAGGACACGCTTATTTATTCATTATTCATTTATCTATTTATCGTACCTTCATGATTTTTATGGCATTTTCGACAGTAAGACCGCCTTCGATATGTTTATTGAGCCATTGAACAGCATCGGCACTAACGAAAGTTTGACTAGGTAAGGACGGATGCTGCGTGAGAAATCCAACTCCCGTTTGTGGGTGTTTCATGGCTTCCAGAATTTCGTTGTTAGGAGTGTTACTCTTGATCTTCGTGACTTCGGTGTTGGAACTGGAAGAATAATCAATATTGAAATAAGGAAAAAAAAATTGAAAACTCGACCTGAAATATTTAAAAAATAGAACTATCGGAATTTAAATTATTTACAAAAAGAATGAAAAAGGGAGCGTGGTTGGTTTAGTGGATGAGGGCTCGGGCTCGCAAGTCGAGGGTCCCAGGTTCAATTCCCAGGCCGAACACCAATGAAAATTTGAAAATATTCTCAAGTGATCCAACCGCAATCTCCAGTTTAAACCTCTCTGTGATGCCCGAGCGGTCGGTGTACGGCTCCGGGTGAGTCCCGTGGACCGTTCTCATCGTGCGGATGGTGCCCCCTAGCCGCATACTGGCTGGCTCATTGCATCACAGCTGAGGAGAAGGACTTGCCTGAGACGCCTCTGGTAGCCGCGTTTGAGCGTGCTCACATTGCTACCCAGGGTGATCAGGTAGAGACTGTGACTGACTGTATCGGTAAGGTTTTCTGCAGTTTCCCTTCGCCCTCGGCAAATACGATACGGTTGGGGGTAAGACGGCTGTAGCCGCACGGAGGGAAGGAGTAGGAAAGAGCCTTGGAAAAAAGGAAAGTGGTTGCCTTGGTAAAGGCGGAGATATAAAGAAGCTTCGGAAAAAGGAGGGTAATGGAAGTCAAGAATGCGCGGTAAAAAGAGGCAAGGGAATACGTAAAAATCCGAAAGGGTATACGGTAGTAACAATAAAAATATAAAATATAAAAAACAAATATAAAGAGAATGGTAAATGAATAAATATAAAAAAATTTGTCCATTACTTACTTTTCTTCAGTTACATCCGAATATTCAGGCTGTGAAGTTTCGAGCGCAAGCGGAAGAACAGCCTCACTAGCTGGCGATACTCTTCCTCGATCCATCACTTTTGATCCTGACCTGAGTTGACCACGAGTCAATAAAGAACAAAAATATTAGAGTCAAGTTCGTGAGTTTATCAGTTTTATTGATTGGAAAATAATTGAAGCTCGACTACTGTATACAAACTATGCAATATCGCAATCAACAAATAACATTCGCAATGACAAAGTATAATTCTATTTGAAAAATGATAGCAAAGGTTGCAGGGAGTAAATGAAAAATTTTGGCACCTCAAGAAATGCTTGGACACGTTAATTGCAAAGTAAATGAAAGTTTTGGAACTCAAATATAAACTTTATTGTAAGACTTGCATTTTAGAGGATTTTTGAAAATTGACGAATCGATAATTTTTCATATTTGTACTAATAAATAATAAGTAAAAATTTGAACTTGCAGTGAAAGAATAGTGGAAAGAGTAATAGAGAGAAAAAGAGATTAAAGCGAAGGAAGACGAACCTGTTGGGCACGTAGCGAGGAGTGTCGAGGAACGTGCGAACAGCTGCAGCGTTACTCACCACATGCTTTTCCTGAACAGAGAACCCCGTCACTCACTCACTTGCCACGACATTAAAAAATCAAAAAACTTTATCCACACAGACTATTCGTGCGAATTTTCATCCAAAACTAGGAATCTTTCAAATTCAATCATTTCGTTTGAAGAATTCGTTCAATTATTCTGCATGGAACTACGATTCGAACGGATAACAAAACGAGATATGAAAAAATGTTATGTATGCGAATAGGTAAAAGAGACAAAATTGATGCCTACGGATGAAGATTTACGCTTTGCCTATTTATAAATTTGTAGGAAAGCTAAATTATAGTTTTTTTTTTCTACGGGATAAGGAAACATTAGCTATTCTCGTATCAGACACCAATGGATATGGACTATCGATTATTATAGACAACGTGCGAGAGTGAGAAGAGAAACCACAAAAACACCAGTAAAACCAGCCAGTTCTGTAATTAAAAAAAAAAAATAGTAACAAAAAAGAGGAGAAAAAAACGTAAAAAAAAGTTGTACACGAGCTGGATAGAAAGCAAACATTTTTTGCAGTCATTCGATTGAAGCGTGTCAAACCTTGGTCTGGGCTTTTCGGGTAGGCGGTTGCTTCCCAGTCGTTCCCGGAAAGGCGAACTTCCGACTAGATTTGTCTGTAAAGTTTGTGTGAATAAGTGATAATCATGAGTGAATTTATTTTCCTAATTTAATGATCGATGACGTAGAGCATGAGATGTAGAAGATTTATGAAGAATAAAAAAGTATATGAATCTTATGAAACATTGAAGCGACGACGACAATGACGACAATATTACCGGTTCGTATTTTCAACAATATATACATCAAATTTACATGTACAGAATTTCTCGATCGTTCTTACGCTCTCTATGAACCTAAATGGAAGAAGAAAAAGCGATAACGATGCAATACATTTTTGACAGTGCATAATATTGAGTGAATTAAAACATTGAATTAAATTGTGATAAACATAGAAAAATAGTACACCATGCAAATTAATTGGGGTAGACGTACCAGTTTTGGTAACTACGTTTTTTTTAATTTATCAACGATATAATTGACGATGGAAATAAATCAATTGTAATTCTCTTAATCGGACATTCTAATCATAATGTTGAATTAAGAGTTTTAACGAAAATTAAAACTTCGACAAAACTACTATAGTTTTGTAAAAAAAAAAAAAAAAAACATTCTTAACGAGAATAATCCACATTCGATGATAATGTCGATTTATGTGACAAAATACCGGAATAATTTCAACAAAATTTTTCTCATTGGAGCCGAGAGAAAAAATGATAAATTTATATTATTTTCAGCGTCTTAATTAAGATTCGAAAAATGGGATATTCGAATATCGTGAATATCACAGTTTGTTGCAATTGCCAAAACAAGTATTTCTAGTTACGAATTGGTTAATGAAATGGTTGCGTTACCAAGCCCAAATAATCGACTGTGTTAATGTAAATTCACAAAAATATGTTAGTTTTCACTCACGACCGGATAAACTATGAAATATTTATAAATATTGTAGGGTATCTTCGATGGAGTTTCGACGTGGGCTAGAAAGAGAGAAAAAAAGTGAGAGGAGGGGAAGTACCTGGTTAGTGAGGGTGATCAGGCTCGTGCTGTGCCTGCGTCGTGTCAAGTGCGTCGCAGGATCTCGGGTATTCTCACGTGTACCGCCCATAGCTGTCGGGCTCTGAAACATAGCATGCTGAACTTCCTCTCCTATAGAGATTCGTGCTAACTGCAAGCTACGACGAATCTACGAGCATACGAACAATAATATCTACGATAATTCCGCTGCTGTCGAAACTACGAACGCTTCCCTTACGAAGATAAGAACGCCTCGTGCCCTGTTGAGGAAAATATCATTTCGGGGAGGAAAAAAGTAAACAAAAAAAGTACAGCTATACTTTTACAAAGTTCATTCGCGTTAAAGGGTTATCCTACTATCATGCGTTTTTAAAGAGAAATTATTTTTTTTCTTCAAAAACTACTTCAAACATGAAAAGTTTATTGATCAAAGTTCCTACGCACGTCCCTACGTTTTTTTCTCCTCAAAATTCTTCAAAATAGTGTCACGATATTTTATATCAGAATTTCTTGAACGCCTGAAATTTAAAACACTTGTTTGAAGATAAATTACGTTAATAACAGTTCACCTTTTTTTCTGACAGTGATTTGTGTTGCCACCCTAGAATTTTCGATGAATCGATTATTATTTTAAAGGGTCTCTTAGGACTTCAACAATGATGTCCCAAAAGATTATGGCCTGGAAAAACCTCTAAGTACTTGGTTTTCGAATTTTAGTACAAGGCCGTCTGATCCGCAGCGAGCTACTCAAAACTTCAAACGCGTTTATCTCAAAACTGCATTTTTTAAGTTGGCCGGACTCATAACTCAGACAATTTTCAACCAATTGACTTGAAATTTTGAATACATATTTGAAAGCTACTGTCTATGGAAGGACGTGTGATTTTTCATTGATATTTCATAGGTCATTTGTTATTAACACTTATGTCACGATTTTTTAGGCAAATTTATCACTTTCCATTTCAGAAGAGCGTCATTCGGCCAAAAATCTATATATCGCCGAAATCCTACGTCCTTCTGTAGCAGTTATTATATATAATCGAAAAAAAATCATCGGTTCATTATGACCCTGAAAAAACGGAGACGTCATCGCGAAAACGCTACAGAGCCGCCACTTTGAAATAACTCCTTAAAAAAAATGATTAAAAACAGTCACCGATACGTATGATAAAATCCCGTTTTTGTAATCTCGATTTCTTTCGTAGTATCTCAGAAAAAAAAATTCCCAAAAAGCCTAGTTTTTTCGACCTCTAGAGTGGCCTGAGGCCTGAATGAAAAAGCTGTCAAATAATTTAGACAATTGTTTTTTTTTTTTTTTTTTTTGACGAATCACTTAAGTTCGTAAAAATCGTTTGGTGTCAAGACAAAATAATTGACGAATTTTTTTTTTTTGTGTTTCTGGCCGACGTAATCTACGTGTGAATCTTTTCCTACGCTTCCGTCAATTAGTCTCGGAGAACTCGAAAGATAGTATCCTAAAAATCTGACTATTAAGTTTGCTATCACAGTAGAATAACCCCTTAATTGGAGAATGTTTTAAGTAGCAGAGGCAAAATCATTAATAAAAGAGCAACAAGCGATTAAATTGTAATCTACGTTATTTTTGCCAACAACTTTTAAAGCTACTGTAGTGTTGCATGCAAAATTTTGTTGAAAGGGTTGACAAATAGAGTGTTCGATGCAATACGTCCAAGAAAAACGAAATTCCATTCGCAAGACAACGTCGAGAAAAAGAAAATGAAATCCAGTCATTGTCGAAGATGCGCTCGACAACCTAAAACTTTTCATGTGACCAAAACAACAACAACAACAGAAACATTATTATTTTTTCGTAGTCTTTGGACGTGACGTCGGTATTTTCGTTACCCAATTTTTGTTGGTATTGGGCCGACGTATTTTGTTCAAATAGCCTTCAATAAATCGTAAAAAACCATCCATCAGTTGAGCCTGCTCATGATTCGTTGGTGGAGTATAAATATCGCATCTCGAAGAACCTTCCAATATTCTTCGTGTCGCTACATTGTTCAGAGGCAATAGAAACATTCGGAATCGCCAGTATTTCAAGGCCTGCGAACGGGACAGAATCCAAATAATTATCAAAATAATAATCGATTAAAAATTACAAATATGACTGAGAAATAAAAATAAATTTGAAATATTACCTCAACAAGAGTAAAATCCGTGTCTCCTCTTGTACAAATATAATGATCCAAATAATTCCAGTTGTAATTCTCGAGTTTTTCTGTCGTGAACGAAACCCACGATACTTCGTAAGTGTCGTGATGAGGGGCATGGAATCGATATCGATAATGGATGTTGAAAGGTGGATAAGGATGCCTGTTAAAAGGGTTTGTTTTTTAGATTAATCCATAACATTGTATTTCATCACACGTTTTAACGACGTTCTCGCGCCATAATTCTAATACTATACACAACGTAACGGTTCCATGACGTTTGATCACACGACAAAATATCACACGACGAAATATCAATATCTAATTATTTTCAGTTGATTTATTGTGATATTTTGTCAGGGCGTTGGGGTACCACCGCCGCAAAATAACACGGAGTCACAAAATAATACAACGACAACATTTTTATCCGAAGTAGTCGAACAAACGCAAACAAATAGAAGGACAGAGACACAACCTCCATGCAAACCAACACCCATACAGAAAACAAACCTTAACAAGTCGGACAAACGTTAACAAATAGTATAATAGAAAGACAGAGACACAACCGCCATGCATATTTTTTCGTGGGATATTTCATCGTGTAATATTTTGTTGCAGAGATTTTTGAGTTTGAGATATTTTGACTGTGATATTATGTCGTGATACGGAAATAACGGCAAAATCATTAGATAAAACTTTTCCAAGATAATTTTTTGAAATTTTGCGTGAATCTTCTTGAGCATCGTATTATAATAAGTGAAAAATTTCACCGAGAAGGTTTCACCGTCTAGTAATCGAGATATTCAGTGTTTAAAATCGCAACTTCAAAATGAGGTCTTGCGGGAAGTTGCGAAAAAAGACGATTTTTTACAACAAATGACTCGGTTTCTAGACGGTAAAACTTTCTCAAATTTTACCCACAGTTGAGTATTATTGTTAAGAAGGTTAATACGAATTTCAAACAATTGAACTTGGAATTCGTCTAACACATGCCTAACCCGTAAACCTTCGTAAATAAATCTTATGAATTTTAAATTATTTACCGAGGTCTGTATCTCGTAACGGTTATCGAATTTCCGCATAGAGAAATTTTGTGAAAAATTCTTCCTATGCTCAGCAAATACTCTTCTTTGGGCTCAGCTTCGGTTTGTCTACCGCGCATTACGGAACTCACTGGTGGCACAGTATTGCTTCCAGGGGTCGTAGATTTTTGCATGTTATTTGGTGAAAGTATAATCAACTGGAAGCCCTGAAAAAGAAATTGGAAATTAAAATAATCCAGAGGTTTTGTAATATATTTCCATTTTTACAAGTATCAATTTTTTTTAATAATATAAAAATAATAAAAAATATAAAATCATAATTAAAAATTCATCCTTTACTTGAGCCAAACGTTGAGAAACGAGTTCTTTGAACACTTCCGCTGTCGTAAGAGGTTTTTTGTATATTGCTCTTTGTTGAGCAAAATCAGCATTAACATCATCCGGCAGTAGATTGTAGTCGGATACTAAATAATCATTTTGAAGACTTCTTTTGTCCGGAAAATAGTCGGTAGTGATGGGCAAACAAGCTGGTATAGTCAAAGACTTCCAATCGACGCCTAATTGTTCATAAAAGCGTAAAAATATTATTGTCAATGATTCATTATTAATTGTATAAAGTATTGTTTTCTATACCAAACCACATAGTCAACCAAAATATTCCATAATGTGTATATACAATGAATACCGGTGCAACATATTAAAGCTTCGACAGGAAATAATTTTGGAAACATTGAAAAATATTGCAAAAAAGACTTCCCATGCGATTTTTGTGATTCGTACTTTGTGATTTATTTGCATTGCGAATACGATAAAAAATATTCAACAAATAACCGTAAAATACGTTTCCAAAAATGTTTCCATCACTATTTTTAAGAATTTCGAGAGTAAGGAGAAACTTTTCGTAATAAATACTACAAAATAAAATGATAGTGTGAATGAAAATGATGCAGATGATGATCCGAAAGAATAAGAATGGTTTTGGTACAACCCAGCAAGAAAATTATCTTCCTGAGTGTGGCTTGGAAATGGATTATCATCGAAACCATGCAGATGTGAGAAAAACTGAAAGATAGTAGAATTGGAGGATTAATTAAGCTGCGCTTTTCTCAACGAAAGAGACGCTAGAATTAATAGAAGTTTAGCGTGCACAAATGTTGAACATAGTAACAAAATAATGTTAGAAAAACGCCTATCCACGAATCTACAGTAGTGACAGGTGCTAATTGGCTCGTACGTATTTAGCCATTAGGGATATTTATTAGAGTAATCTACAGACCCATATAATAACAGAAAAATAACAATAAATTAAAGATTTTTATCAGACGCTCAGTAATGTTTGGCGCTAACCTATAATTGCTGTTTAATGTGACATCATAGTTGCACATCACACGCGCATCAATACGTCCAGCGTTGCATCCCAATAAGACGTACAGTACCACAGCATGGAAATAAATTTGATAGGCATTAATCTCGTCGCTGCAATAATTAGGGATAACGAGGAAAAACATTTCTTTATTCGCAAACGTAAAATATTTGCTACTTTAATCACTATTCCGTAATTAAATCATTTTTTTTAATTCAAACAATAATAATGTTTCCTCTACAGGGTAGGCTTTGAATTGCGATAGCATTGATGTCGCTGGGACTTGGTATTTTTTTGGGTGTGTTTCTTTGTTATTGTGCAACAGTCATTTCATACCTCCCGATGGTTATGCATATCATGTTTAAATATCGTTGTTAAAATATCCAGCATTAAGTATCGTCAAGACTGTAGTGATACATTTTTTTTTTCCAGTTCATGACTGATTAGTTATAAAAGTTTGAAGATACGCGTCTTTTTTTTGCAAAAACTGGTGAAATAATTGAAAACAGAGAAGTAGCCCGGAGAATTCCCTGCAATAAAGCTCCTGAAGATAAAAAATCTTCAGAAGTTTCATTTTGAGAGCTGAAGATAAAAGACGACCTCGACAAACTTTTTTCTCATCAAGTGAAAGTGAAATTATGTTTTTGTTTGTTTTGGATACTACATGGTTCGATATTTTGAATGACAATCATTCATGTGAAATACAGAGATGATTGCAAATATTTGGAGATATGAAAAACGGATTAAGTGCAAATTTTCTGGAGATAATTGGAGACAAAATGGATATCTACGTTTATAAACTTGTTTCTGATCATTTTGTTCTCTTCATCGTGTCCAACTTCGTGCATTTTTTCTTTTGCGTACCGAATAAGCTGTTTCATCCGCAAAAAAATAGTTAATAAAAAAAAATGATGTATACCGAAATGCGTTTAGGGTGGTAACGATGTCGTCGACGTTTCATGCACATGATTTTTATGTAAATATGACATGAGACAAACGATGCTCCCGCAATTTATTCGCAATTATAATTATCACGTAGAAAATATTTATCCACGAGATCGAGAATTTGTTGGAGATAAATATAAGGGATGAGTGAAGTGCTTCATTTCAGATTTATCGACTTTAGATTTTCGAAATATGTTTCCCATGAGCCAGGAGCTTAAACCTTGTTGAAACTTTCATTAATAATCCATCATTATTTTATTCTTAAGGGGGGAAACCACATTAAGAAGCTTTTTTCGGTGATACTTAAACAAATATCAAATTCGTGGGTAAAAATAATTAGAATTAAATAATGTTCGGACATCATTTTAATCATATTTCGATGAACTGTAATGAATTTCTTAAAACAATTTCAACCAAAAGTGAAAGGGTTACACCCTGAAGTCTGCTGGTGGTCGTAGTCCAGACTTTTTCGATTCCGGGAGGTGTAGCCATTCTAATTTTTATCTGACATTGAAAATGTATTTATTTCACGTTGATAACTTATTTTTAAAGTATATGAACCAACTTTTGAGATGATATCACGATTTTAAAGGTCCCTTGTTTGCTTAATTAATGAAAAAATATTGCGAAAATTGAAAAATATTTTTCCAGAGCCTGCTAAAATTTGAGTTTTCATCATTTCCAGCTGCATTGAGGTTCATATTCATAGAAAATAAGTTATCGATGCAAAATAAAAAGTTTTTTAGTATTAGATAAAAATTCCAATGGCTAGACGTCCCGCAATTGAAAAACTGTAGACTACGACCGTCAGCGGACTCCAGGGCGTCACTCTTTCATTTATGGTTGAAATTATTTTCAAAAATTAACTGAAGTTCATTGAAATATAAAATTAAAATGATGTCGAAAGTAGATTGAATTCTAATAATTTTTACCCACCCAGAAAAATCCTTAAATATCACCGAAAATCGGCTTCCTCATGTGGGTTCCTCTCTTCAGGAATGAAAATCGGCTCGTGGAATGAAATGCCTCAATATATAGCTTGAAAAAATGTCCTCGAATACATTACGAATCACGAACCAACCTGTCGTGAGCGCCGGGGTCCATTCTTGTTCGCCTGTCGCGCCCCATAATAGGGTCAAACTTTTGTTAACGACTGGCAAACCACTTTGACTACATTTATCAGTGCTCGTGAGTGGGAGACTCGGTCTTTGGGCTCTTGCTTTTCCATCTGTTGATCAAATCATCGAATGTTACGAATCAATGGGAATTTACAAAATTTCAACGCATCTTTGGCATTTTTATGCCTGGACTAATATTTCATTTTCTGATAAACCGAAAAAATAGTAACTCACGATCTTGGAAGTTAACTTGCGAAGCTGATCGAGAAATCGGTCCATGAGTAGCTGCTGCCGAAGCGAGACCTTGATCGACCGGTGAATCACTGACAGTTGAATTCGTTTCGGTTTGTTGATCAGATCGAGATTGTGCCGGTACGGCTTGATAATGATGTTGTTGTATGAGAACGCCCGTAGGACCTGAGCGAGTGAAAAAAGTAATAATAAAAAATGAATATCCAAAAAAATGACAATTATCCGACATTTTTTTAAACTTCCATGAACGTTTTTGTCGCAACGGACCTTTTGGAAAAATGTGAGTCCAGCGTCGTCGATTACTCGTCAATTTTATCGTCACGTGCGACGGATCGAAAGGATTTATGAGGGCTCGTCCCGGCCGATGCAAATTTACAGGTTGAGCGATCGGGTTTGTAGGACTTCCGGCGCTTCCAACCACCGGTCTGAATGGCGGAGATATTTCAGTGTCGATAACGTCACTTTTTACCGAAGTTCTCGTTGTTGCTTTGAAAAAAAGAAAAAATAAATTGCTTTATTGCTATTTACTTCAATTTTGACTTCGGAATATGCTTATGATAACATCGCATGTGTTTTTTGTTCCACAGTTGGTCAAAGTTCATTTCCAAAAGCTGTAGGAAACCATCACAATGGAGTTGAATGACGTTAATTTAGGGGAAAACCACACTAGGAAGCTTGTTCTCGGTGATACTTTAGGATTTTTTTTTCGTGGGTAAAATTCATTAGAATTCAATAAAGTTCCGACATCATTTCAATCATATTTCGATAAACTGAAATGAATTTTTTTAAATATTTTCCACCGAAAATGACAGAGTTACGCCCTAAAGTCCGCTGTCGGTCGTGGTCCAGAGTTTTTCGTTTAAGGGACGTGTATCCATACTAATTTCCATTTAATATTGAAAAAGTTTTTATTTGACATTGATAATTTGTTTTCTAAGAATATGGACCTCAATGCAGATGGAAATAATGAAAAGTGAAGTTTAGCGGGCTTTGGAAAATTCTTCTAGAATCTTCGCAATATTTTTTCATTAATTAAGTAAATCAAGGCATTTTCAAAATCATGATATCATCCAAAAAGTTGGTTCATGTTCTTAGAAAATAAGTTGCCGATGTAAAATAAATACTTCTTCAATGACAGACAAAATTTCGAATGGCTACACGGCCCGGAATCGAAAAACTCTGGACTACGACCGTCAGCGGAGTTCAGAGCGTAACTCTGTCATTTTTGGTTGAAAATATTTCTAAAAATTCATTACAGTTCATCGAAATATGATTAAAATGATGTCAGAACTTTATTGAATTCTAAATAATTTTACCCACGAAAAAAAATCTTAAAGAATCACCGAAAAAAAACTTTCCAATGTGGTTTTCCCCCCTAAAGAGAAGAATTCGTAAATACCTTGTGCTTCCGCATCACTGTCACCTCTCACAACATCATCGTTTCTGTACGGAATAGAAATTGCCGCGCTCCGAGAAGCTACAACAGGTGGAGGATGTGCATCCGGAACAGGATGATGAATATCAGGATCGGACATTTTTCGTTTCAGTAATTTCAAAGCTTGAGCATTGTTGTGAGTTTCCATACAAGCAACACTTGTTTTTTTCGTTCTTGTCGACACTCTAGAAAAGGAAGGAGAAATATTTTTGAAAACGAAAAGCCTGGAAAATAGATTTCTAAACAAATTACCTGGAGGCGTGAACCGTCGGTAGTTGAAAAACTTGGGCATCGTAAGCGTCGTAATCGAATAAAGGATTGTGAAGACATTCTCTCGTTTCTTCTTGGAGCAATTTCGTTTTGCACAACAATTTTCCATTTTCTATTGGCTGTTTCGAAACCTTTTGAGGCAATTTAATTCGTGGAATGAACGTCGAGTAGGGCATCTTTTTGTTCGTTGAATAAAAACTTAAATTTATCCAATGAGGCATACTGTAGTCGTCGGGGACGTTGATCGATGTGTCCTTGTTGTGAAACTGAAATATTTTTTTTCATACTTTTCATCAAAACTTTGTTCTCTGGCATTAAGGCCTTAAGCCACTCTAGATTCAGAAAAAAATAGGCTTTTTGGGGATTTTTTTTTAGAGATACCACAAAATAAATCGAGACTACAAAAATGGGATTTTATCATACACATCAGTGTATATTTACAATAATTTTTTTGAAACGATTCATTTCAAAGCGGCGGCTGTGCAGCGTTTTCGCGATAACGTTTCCGTTTTTTCAAGGTCCACGGTCGGACTAACAGCTCCCGTAGTTTTTTAATCATAATGAGTCAATGATTTTTTTCGATGATATATAATAACTGCTACAGAATTACGTAAGATTTTTATAATGCATTGATTTTCGGCCAAATTGCGCACTCCGAAATCGGATAATTGTCAATAACAAATGAACTTTGCAATATTTAAAAAAAAAATCCTCCGTCCTTCCATAGACAATGTATTTTTAAAGATATATTCAAAATTTCAAGTCAATCGGTTGGAAATTGTCTGAGTTATGAGTCCGGCCAACTCGATAAATGCAGTTTTGGGATAAACGCGTTTGACGTTTTGAGTAGCTCGCTGCGGGTCAGACGGCTTTGTACTTATATTCGAAAACCGAGTACTCAGAGGTTTTTCCCGACCATGATCTTTTGGAACATCATTTTTCAGGTCCTAAGAGACCATTGGAAAAAAAAAAAAAACAATTTTTCGAAAATTCTAGGGTGGCCCAAGGTTTCAAAAAAATGGCGACTAACGGTAACGCTCTTCGAAAATTTACAGGAACATGAAAACTAACGAAAAGTGGGAGAAAAGTGATGGATGGGCTAAAAAATTTGATAGTTTAGCAAGAAAGATTGCATCCTATGAAAAATTAAAAAGAATAAACACCTTCAGTAATGGAACAGCATGCAGCGGCTGTTCCCCAACGCAAACTAAATCGCTACCAACGCCGTTATCGATAATTCGTTGTTTGGTAACATTGGTGAGTTCTCTATCAACCTCGAAAACTCCAACTCCGGGTGTTATTACGACAGATAATTGACCAGTTCTATCGAAACTGCGATCCAAATAATGTTTCTCAAAAACTGTGGAAAGATTGAATAAAATAAAATCGTATTATCAACGAATATAAATAGAAAAGTCAGTGAAGGTTTTAATCGTTTTTTCGTTACCGTTTAACGACATGTTGAGAACTTCCAAAAAATTGCCTTGTGCAGCAGTAGAATTAGTTGCTTCAGGCATTTCAATTCCTGGCTTTTCGTGATACTCGAGCACAATTTTTTGATAATCGGTAAATAACTTTCTCAACTGAACAAGAATATTACTCCAGTCTTCGAATCTCTCATTCTGCACCGCTACTCTGTAAAAGTCTTCGTAAAACCTGCCTCGATAATCTTGTTGCAAGCATTCTCTCATGTTGTTAGGAAATTCTTCCAAACTGTTGGCGTTGTAAAAGGTTCGAGAGAAGAGGACTATCGTAACTTCGTGATTGCTTCCGCTTTTTTTCCATTTTTGAAAGAGATCAGCGAGAAAACCGTTCACTGCTTTCTCAAAATAAAGATCTCCATGGATATCAAAGTCCCACATTTCTGAACTCATTTGAATAAACAGGTAAACCATACTCGTAGACGAACGAAATACAACCTGCAATTTTTTCATCAATTAAACAAACTCTGTTTACAAAATGGACGAAATCAAAATCACGAAACGTATCGTATCACTTTTGACCTAAAATAACTATTGTACTGCATACTATTCAAATAAGTGCTAAGTTTTCAACACGCTTCCAGACCAAGTTTAACGTATCAATGAAAAACGTATTATTAGTGAATTTATTTTACAGCATGTCTTTTTAACGTGGAAAAATATTAAAAACGATAGTTTTGCCCAACTATCAACTGACAAATGCGAATTTCGATGGTGACACAATTTCACTGGAATTTTTGAAAAGAATTATCTGTATTTTATAACCGATTTCGATCCACCACGTCTCATTTAGTTCCTTAACTGATTTCCTACGAGTCCACCACGTAGATTTTGTTTGAAACTTCATCGTTTCACTGTTGCATTCAATTGTTCATTGAGCGAAAATACTTTTTCATAAATAATTTCTGAACTAATGAACTTGGAAAGAATGTACGTAGTAGGTTCGTAGAGGATCAGTAAAGCAACAAAATGAGACCTTCTGCATTAAAATCAGTGCAAAAATGCAGGTTATTCTTTGAAAAATCCCAGTGAAAATGTGTTATCATGAAAATTTGCATTTATCAGTTGATGTTTTGCAAAACTATCGTTTTTAATATTTTTCCACGTTTATAAGACATGCTGTCATACAAATTTACTAACAATTCGTTCAATTGGTTTGTAAAACTTGGTCTAAAAGCGTTTTGAAATTCAGCACTCATTCGACTAGTATGCAGTACAGTAGTTACCTTAATGGACTCGATTTAACATTGAATGCTTGACACAAGAATTCAGCATAATTGAAAAACTAACGTAGCCCTTGATATTCCAACAATTAAAAGCTTTGACATATTTACTTCAAATTTGAAAAAATATGAACATTTTATTTTGGAATATGACAAATTTGATGTTTTTTTTCTCAAAAGCTCGCAAGAACTTTTCTCAAGATCTCATAATTATTTTATTCACAATCATCAAGTTAAATAATAGTGGAACCTTTATTTAGAAAAAACTATTTGCATCAGAGTCAGAGTCGAATCAGATGAAAATCTGTTGCGATTTCTCAAGAATCTACGGGGTTTTGAGCATCAATAATCCAGGGTTACAGCTTTTTACTGACCTTTGTGTCGTCCGTTATAACACCACATGCGACTCGGTCACCCTGCGACCACATTTCATATACTTGGCATCTTATATTCCCGCCGCAAAATTCAATTTTTTTGTTCATATAAACGCATGTGTTTACCTGGAAAGGATTTTATAGGAAAATGTTTATTCGTACTTTAGGCTGATTTTGGGTCATGTCAAATTTTTCCACCACTATATTTTATTCATTTTCAACACAAAAGCGCCAATGCCATGCATTCTTTTAATGTACTTTATTTATGATATCAATTTTACTTTGAATGTGATGTTTTCTCCCATTGTTTTTGTTCATTTATTTATTCATATTAATTAAAACAGAAACAATAACAACAACGATTCAATGAAGAATAATGAATAGTTTTAAATAACTGAATTCAATCTAACGTATTTTGGAATTCATTCGATTTTGTTGACAATAATATAGGGAGATGGAAACAGCTGCTTACCAAACTGTTTTTCAAACGCCACATTTCGCTCCTTCCCATATATTGGTCCTTGAAGGTAAGTTCGATCGAATCGAGAGAAACATGATTTGGATTAACGATATTCATGTAAACGTCAGCGAACGTACGTAATTGAAACATCGTCGCTACGTTATTTTCAATGCTAATTGTTTCACGACCTTGTAGATCCTCCTTGAACGCTGTGACTTGCAACAGCAGTCTACTAAATTCATCCTCAGGATGATAAATTTCGACGACATCGCCTGTTTGAATTCCTGGATAATCTTTTGGATTTATTATTAAATCTTCACCACTAAAGTTTTTTTGATGAACAATCAATTTAAAAAGTTTCATTCTACTATTTAGCTTTTGACATTCAGTTTTTGTTGACCGCACATGGCACACGCCATACAAATACAATCATATATAAACGCCACTGTTTAACGTTACGCTATCACGATATATTGCTGTTCCCAGCTGTTCCATTTTTGATATCATTCACTTGAAGTTAGCTACGTTTCAAAATGGAAGGGAGCAGCAGAACCAAAAAAATTATCACTGCTACTTCTGCTACAGCGATTTTACCGATTGAAGAAAATGTAGGAATTGTCATTGAAATGAATGACTTTCACGAAACTGCAATAAAATTGTATAATTGAATTTTCTTTCGTTTTACCAATACGTTTGTCATAATTGATTTGCTCTGTCCCAATCATACCTCCAAATGTCACAAGTGAATTCTATTCTATTTTATTTGTATGGCAAAAATTGCCCTTTTTGAAATTGCTATTCGGGCGGTGCGTCCACCATTACCTTAGTGAAAAAAAAAAAAACGTTTGTTTGTAGTATATGAATTTAGAATCCGTTAAATAAACAATATTTTTGGAAAAACACTATAATTTTTTCGATCCAGGATAATCTATACGGTATAAAAATCGATTTGTTAACCAGCTTGAATAATAGCGCCGTTTTTTTACACAAGGAGCGCGCATGCGTTTTGCTGAAAATTACCGGGAAAGCCGATAGCCGACCGATTGGGTTGGCCCTCGCCAACCAGCGTTCGTTTTCAGACTTATATCTCAGAGTCTTCCTAATCCCCATACAAAATGTGATGGAAAATGGCAGTCCCAAGATCAGACCGAAAAAAATGTGAATAAATCATAGAAGTTACGGTGTTAGTGTACAAGTGAATTATTCGAATATTATTCATCGACAATTACAGTGAGAACTTGCTCTTTCTGGATTTATAGTGTGATACCCAAAAACCATATGTTTTCGTATTATTTGAAAAACAAAACAAATACCGATGACTCCATTTATTATGTTTTCATAATTCCTTTTTTATGTTCTTTATCGGTTTCGTTGTAAAAAAATTATCTCGCGATATTTCGAGGCATATTTGCAATTCTTTGAGCTGCGACCGTAGCAGTGAGTACAAATAATATCAAAAATTTCTTTCGTATTTACCATTTCGTCTCATCTGCGAAATAGTGAAAACTCAGCTGTCAAATATCTGTTTTCAAACACTTGTCATTAGTTACGTCTTGTTTTGTTTCATTTTTTTCTCGAGGAATCAACATTTTGTACATTTTTTAACCTCTCGTTTTCGAAATATTTATTTTTTGTACGAAATAATCGACGCTTTCCTTAATGAAGAAAGTTTCAAAGTATGTCTATGTTTGTTCATCTATACATGAACTTTCTCTTTCGTAATCGTCTTGTGGTATAAAAAAATTGCCTCGAAAACGGCAAAGAAAATCTTCTTAGCATCAACTTTTTGTTTAGACTTCCATCTCATTAACTTTATATTTTATAGTCAAATTTGTTTATTTTTTATCACAAATTTTCATTGCTAGAGTCCTCCATCGCAGCTCACTTTTGACACTTAATATTTCCCATTTTCCACAGTGTTGACTAGCGAATGGTGATAATGACACCAAGACGAGCGGAAGAGCCTCAAAATAAAAGAGTCGCCGCGCTTGGCTGTAGATTACCGACTCGTTTACCGGCAGGCGAAATCCTTACTGATATAACACAGAACAAATGGAGGCTCGGTAATACAATCGGATGCGGAGGTTTCGGTGACATTTACTTAGGTAACTAAACCGAATAGAGGAAAAAAACTCATAAGAGAAAATTTTGTTTCTTCCAATACATCTTCATTCCTCTTTCAATTTTCATTCTTGCGATTGATAAATGTTTTTTAACGGACTACAACAATTCTGAATTTGATCCAAGATTCCCAGGGTACAATCCGTGAGAACAGAACTATCAATTTTTTTTTTTCACAAAGTGGATGTTGGATATAAAGATGTTTTATAAAACAAGTTTTCAAGAGGCAAACTATATGCCGCAAAGCGTCCGACAACGATGGTTCAAGTTAAATCTGATTCATAATTTCTTTTGTTTTTCGCCATTATTTTTGAATTTCAGCTTCCAACAACATTCACAAAAGCGTCAGTGACAATGCTGAATACGTCATTAAGATCGAGCCTCACAACAATGGGCCTCTCTTTGTAGAAATGAATTTCTACATTCGTGCTGCCAGGAAACAAATGAGTAGGTTCCTAACTTTTTCCTCCATATTTCCACCGTTTACAAAAATGGCAGTTAATTTAAATGATAATTTGGTGCTTATATTCTATCCGAAATTTCTTAATTTCTAATATCCATTTTTTTTCACAAAGTTGAAGAAATTTTTTTAATCTCGGGGAAAAACTTTAAAAAAGTAAAAAAAGGGCGCCAAGTATAAAAATTTGCACCTTAGTTTTAACATGATCAGTCTATATTCTTGGTACCCTTCAAAAAAATCAATCACTATTCATCTGAAAAAAAAGAAAAAAAATGTATAGA
>JACEOJ010000200.1:357416-369612 GCA_013761285.1 Campoletis sonorensis
TGAGCGGGGCGTGTCAACTCAGTCTTACTTTAGACATATATATATCGCCCCGTCACAAAGCATTAGAGTGAGAGAGATAGCGCGAGGCGCGAATGCGGCAGAGGGACAGGGAGAGAGAGCTAGCGACGGGAGGGGGTATAGGTGCCTAGTGCGAGCCGCTAGGCCTTACTCTCTACGTGTATGTATGTATGAGTGTGGAATTTTTGCGATACTGAAAATCGTAATATTTCGTCTCGCGTTTCGAGTTCACCCACTTCTAGGGGTCGTAGGAAAAAAATAATGACACCATTGGAATCGGATTGTATGATTTCTATAATTAAAGTGGCGTTAGATTTTCCCTAGGTCGACGCATTTTTAAATGGGATCGAGTTGAAATGTAAGAGGGCCGAATCTCGAGTATAGATACGCGGCGCGACTTGCCTTGCTCGTTTACACTCTTTTTTTTCATACTTGGCGTTAAGACGCTGCCGCGTCTTCAAATAAAAATATTGAGTCGGAGATCAAAGGTTTAAAACAGCAAAACCAAAAATATTCAAACGTCCTTTTTATGTATTTATCGAAGTCAGTGATTGAGGAACATTGAAATATACATTCATAACAATTTGATTATGACCACATTAATGTGAATCTTAAATAAATGAAGGCTAATTATGTTTAATAAATTTTTCAAAATAGTCGATGGTTGGTGCGAGTCTCAAGGAATCGAAAGAATCGGTGTGCCGACACACGAGGGTTCAGGTTCACACGTTTATCAAGGAGAACGGTACAGATTTCTTGTTATCCCTCGATACGGCACTGACGTTGGAAAATTATTTTTGTCACGTGGTCGCAAGCTTCCTACTAAAGTGGTCAACAGTTTGGCTATTCAGATGGTAAATGCTTTGTACTAATAACAAAAAACATGTTAAAAATGTGTTCGAGAGGATTCCATGATGTTTGATCACACGACAAAATAACATCGACAAAACATCACCCCAAAAAATATCACACGACAAAATATCAAAAGCTAATTATTTTGAGTTGATTCATTGTGATATTTCATCAGGGCGTCGGGGTAATAGCGCCGAAAAATAACACGGAGCCACAAAATTATACAACGATAACATTTCTATACGAAATAGTCGAACAAACCTAAACAAATAGAAGGCCAGAGACTCAACCCCCATGCAAACCAACACCCATACAGAAAACAAATCTCAACAAGTCGGAGAAACGTTAACAAATAACGTATATTAGAAAGTCAGAGACACAACCCTCATGCATATTTTTTCGTGTGATATTTCGTCGTGATGATTTTTTTTCGTGTGATATTTCGTCGCGATGATTTTTTATCGTGTGATATTTTGACTGTGATATTACGTTGAAATACCGTCCAAGAGAGATTTTTTGATTATTTTTCTTCGCAGAATTTCGTAAATAGTTTATTGCGATTAAATTAAAAATATTTTAAACTGAATTTCCATTTTTTTCCCCATCAAATCATAATACTTATGTAAATTTACAAAAAAGCTGTTATTCAAACTATATTGTCGTTTCATTTTCTTCGTTAAACTCCTAAATCTTTGTTCATAAACAAGAATTTTTCTTTGTGTAGAATTAAGTAATACAATTAATACAAAGTTTGTTGGATTTGACTTTATATTTATCCGGCAGCTCGATGCGTTGGAGTACATTCACAGTCGAGGATACGCTCATGCGGACGTCAAGGGTTCAAACATAATGTTAGATCTTAACGATCAAGATTTGATCGCGGAGAATTTTCGTGCCTACTTGGTGGATTATGGACTGGCGTATCGTTTTCGTACGCGTGCCGGAACTCACAAACCTTTCGTTCACGACGAAAGACGAGCCCACGAGGGAACTCTCGAATTTACGTCGCGCGACGCTCATGATGGCAGTAAGCAATAAACTGTCTTCCAGTGTTTGTCTCATTGACAACGATTACCAAGTTCTCGGAAATCTTATAATTTCGTTTGTCAAAAAACATTTTTGCATGTGAGGGTAACACCGGCTGCTGCTCTACAAAAATTCGTGCTTCCTCGTTTGATTATCATCAGTATGTTTCTTCCTTCAGGTCGTTTATGTCCCTCGAAAGACATAAGCGCAATAAAACTGTTGTAAAAAAAGCGCGGAGTATGCACTTTCTGCAGGAACCAGGCCACCCATTGGCCAGAACTGGTGCATGTTCCTTAAGGACGTTGTATGGCGACGGTCAAATCTACATTTTTGTTTTCAGTTTTTTTTTACATTCAAAATAGTTAGCTAGCCTAAGTGCACTGAAAAAAAGTTTTTACAAATTGACTAAAGAACAAAATACTCTGAAATCAAGATTGTTCGAGGTAATCTGAATTTGTTATGCAACAAGCAAAATTTCGAAAAAAATTTACGACCGATTTTTTTGAAAAACTAAATAAAGCTTCTTCGATGTTTACATGAAAGCGTATGCAAAGTTTTAAGAGGCTTCACCATTCAAAAATCGAAATATTTAATGTTGAAAATTGGAACTTTTAACACGCGCTCTCATGATCATGAGAAACTACTGAAAATTGTGATTTTTATAGATAAATATCTCGACTTCTACGTGTTGAAATCTCTGAAGATTGCGCGAGCTATTACATACAACTATTCTCTTTGTGAATTGAAGAAAATTTAATTGAATTGTGAAGAAAATTCTGCATACACCGTCCTTGAGACCTTAGGCCAGCCTAGAACTTTTGAAAAATCGATTTTTATTTTTTTATTTTGAATGGTCTCTTAGGACCTCACAAATGATCCCTCAAAAGATTATGGCCAACAAAAATCTCTAAGTACTCGGTTTTCGAATTTTAGTACAAGGCAGCGAGCTACTCAAAACTTCAAACGCGTTCATCTGAAAACTGCATTTTTCAAGTTGGCCGGCCTCATAACTCAGACAATTTCCAACCGATTGACTTGATATTTTGAATATATCTTCAAAAATACATTGTCTATGGAAGGACGCAGGATTTTTTTTTAAATATTGCAAAGTTCATTTGTTATTAACAATTATCCGATTTCGAAGTGCGCAATTCGGCCGAAAATCAATGCATTATAAAAATCTTACGTACTTCTGTAGCCGTTATTATATATAATCGAAAAAAATCATTGACTCATTATGATTAAAAAACTACGGGAGCTGTTAGTCCGGCCGTGGACCTTGAAAAAACGGAAACGTTATCGCGAAAACGCTGCACAGCCGCCACTTTGAAATGAATCGCTCTAAAAAAATTATTATAAATGTTGACTGATATGTATGATAGAATCCCGTTTCTGTACGGCACAAAGCAATAGAACTCGGTAGCTGATAGGTATCGCGTCCGAGCCTTGTCATCGCTCGCAGAGAACAGAGTCTCGTGGTCGTCGTTGGTCAAGATGTCAGACAAATGATACCTAGACGCCCGCGTTTAAGATCACTGTCTCGTTGATTTGTTAATAACAACTTTTGTTTTTTTTTTCGCAGCTCATTCAAGAAGAGGTGACATGGAAACTTTAGGATATAATTTGTTACAATGGCTGTGCGGCAGATTGCCCTGGGAGCAAGAGAATGGTGGAATGGCGCCATTGATTAATCCAGAAGAAGTCCAAGCTCAAAAGGAAATATTTCTTTCCGACATACCGTTATTTATGCGCGAATGTTTTCCCCGAAAGAAAAAACCTCCTGGTGAGTTTCAGAAGCTTCAAATGTTTGCTTCTTTTGTTTTTTTTCTTCTTCTTTTCTGATATTCGAATAAATAAAATAATTTTGTTGGTCTTATTTCAGCTGCAATAACGACGTACATGAAATACATAGCAGCTTTAGAGTTCGAGGAGAGACCAAATTACGCTAGTCTGCGAAATTTGTTTCGACAGGATGGCGACGAAAAAATACCTAGGTCAATATATGGCAAACGAATCTCTGACGAAAATATATCAGCTTTTCAACCATTTAAAATGCCCTATTTGAGAGAAAGACGTCCCTGTAAGCCAGTCAATGGAGAAGTACGTACTCAATGTGTATTGATTTATTTTTTTCAATTTTTTATTGAAAAGTAAATTCGATAAGATTAACTCGAGACCTCTACGAAAAGGTCGAAAATGACGTCGATTTTTTAAGCTGCAAACTGTTATTTTTTTTCGAAGTTTCGTAAAACTCTTTTGTTTCTTAGATTTGTCATAAATGAATGTTCACCAAAACCGAGGTTAGCCATACACCGTTCTCTTCGTTGACAAAAAACGAAGAGAACGATGTTTTTTTTTTTTTTTTTTTAAATCACACTAATGAAAAGTCTAATTTTCAGGGCAGAATTACAAGAAATACACCTGCACCCATAGACAAAACGGATTTTAGTTGGGAACAGGTTTTGGCACGTCATCCTGACAAACTTGCCAAAGTAAGCTCCCAACCAATTACTTCGCCTCTGACACCTCCTCCTTCACCTCCTCCACCGTCTTTACCCACGTATGCTATGCTTGATGTCATGCGACGGATGAGGGACAGGCAAGCTGGTATTTACAGACAAAAAGGCAAATCCATAGAGTGAGTATAAACTTCATGTGGGTACTTAAGGGGGAAACCACATTAGGAAACTTATTTTCGGTGACACTTTGAGGTTTTTTTCCGTGCGTAACAATTAATTAGAATTCAACAAAGTTCCGCTATAATTTTAATCATATTTCGATGAATTGTAATACATTTTTTTAAATATTTTCAATCAGAAATATGCCCTGAAGTCCGCGGACGGTCGTAGTCCAGAGTTTTTCGATTGCAGGACGTGGAGCTATTCCAATTTTCATCTGATATTAAAAAAGTATTTATTTTACATTGATAACTTACTTTTCAAGAATATGAACCAACTTTCGAGATGATATCATGATTTTGAAGGTGCCTTTATTTGCTCAATTAATGGAAAAATATTGCGAAAATTGACGAACATTTTTTCAGAACCTGCTAAACTATTATTTTTCATTATTCCCACATGCATTAAAGTTCATATTCTTACAAAATAATTGATCAATGTAAAATGAAAACTTTTTCTATATCAGACAAAAATTGGAATAGCTACTACGTCCTGCAATCGAAAAACTCTGGACTACGACCGTCAGCCGGCTTCAGGGCGTAACTCTCCCATTATTGGTTGAATATTGAATATATTTTGAAAAATTCATTACAATTCATCGAAATTTGATTAAAATGATGGCGGAGCTTTATTGAATTCTAATTGATTTTACTCATTAAAAAAAAAACGTAAAGTGTCACCGAAAATAAGTTTCCTGATGTGGTTTCCCCCCTTAACGAGAACACTCGTTCTATCCTTCAAGTTTGAAAACATTATTTCTATAGTTCGACCACTTAAATATTCATGTCTTTCCAATATTTAGTAACGATTCGAAATCAAAATGGATGACGCCAGCGATGGAGGAAGTCACACGTTTGAGAAAGAAATCGCTTCAGTCATCAAGCGAAATATCCAAAGCGACTTTACACGGAACAATGCCACGATTGACACGTTCACGAGTCGCTCATTTAAAAAGTAAGCAAATCATTTTTGGTTTTCTCTTTCTCTTATTTTTATTTCATACTCAGAATTTCAATCATTCCAAATTTGACGTACTTCTCAATGGAGTTTGAAGCCGCCTTCTAAATCTTGCAGACTCGTTTCAATAGAAATAATACTGAAAAGTTATACAATATTTTGTAAACTTAAACACGATAGACGTCCGAAAATATGGCATTGAATTTTTTAAACTTCTGGGCCTTAAAATCCCCTCATAACTCTTTGGTTCCACTATTTTTGTGAATATATTCGCGATGTTGCGATATATTCCCAACATTTCTCATGGAAAAAAAATGTTTATATTGTATGGAATCGATGAAGATTGTACTTCTATATAGAAAAAAAAAAAAAAAAAGTAAATTTGTCGAATCACGGCACCACATCAAAACGGCTCCAAACTTTTTTCTATCATTCTTCATTACTAAAAAATAGTAACCTAAGTAATTTTATTGTGGGGGAAGACTTCCGACGCCATAAAAAATATTAAAAAGTGTCAATATTAAAAAATATTACAAATATCCATATTGGTGGGTAGTACGACTTGTGGAAACCCAAACCCACACACACACGCGCGCGCACACACACAACACAAATAGATACAACGTAAACACTAGACTTATTCGAATTAACGCAATGGACACAAGGAATGTAAATATTGAGATATGACGATCACAACATAACTAAACAAAAAAAAATAAGTTTTCTAAACGAAGGAAAGTAAAAAATTACGAATTCAGAATTTCATAATAGTACTCCCGTAACCATGACTCGTGACGGTTGTACCATTTCACTTACCGATGCTATTGTTTGGGTTTGTTCGTTTGGATTGCGTTTGTGTGTGTGTCTTCCTCTACTTTAATATAACATGGGGTATCATTTTGTAATCGTCCCAAATGTAACTAAAAAATTTGGAGCTGTTTTGAGGTGGAGCCGTGATTCGACATATTGTAACATCGTAAAATCATTATTACAATAAATAAATCGTAACAAAATGACTTTTGTGTCCCGTGTTAAGGACTGGGGAGCGTTAAACAAATTCAGAAAGATTCTCTCGATTCCTACACTGGGAAAGGACCTCAAAAGAAGAAGAAAGTGTCGTCCCACTAAATCACCTGCCGGAGTAGGAGGGAACCTGAAGGAAATACTGGAGACTTCTATTGCACATTTGCAAAAAACTGTAACGATGCAACGTAAGTTGCTGGCAAGTGTTTTCAAATTCAATTCGATGTGAGCGGCTTAATTAAAATTTAGGAAAAAATATAATAATTTTGCAGCAACTATTCCAAGTTGTAGGAAAAAATCAATGTCTATGGAGAGGATCAATATCGAAAAAAAAAATTCGTAGTTTACGAATCTCAGTGCTTAAAAAAACTGCTGTACTGCATACTAGTCAAATGAGTGCTGAGCATTCAACACGCTTTCAGACCAAGTTTGACGTATCAATTGAACGTATTATTGGTGAATTTGAATTACAACATGTCTTATTAACGTGGAAAAATAATAATAACGATAGTTTTGCAAAACCATCAACTGACAAACGCAAATTTCCATGAGGATACTATTTCACTGGGATTTTCCAAAGAATTATCTGTATTTTTTAACCGATTCTAATAAACCACGTCTTATTTTGGTCCTCAACCGATCCTCTACGAATCCACCGCGTAGATTTTGTTCGAAACTCAATTTTTTCGCTGTTGCAGTCAATTTTTCATTGAGCAAATAAACTTTTTCATAAATAATTTATGAACGAATGAACTTGAAAAAAAAAAAAAAACACGTGGTGGATTCGTAGAGGATCAGTAAAGGAACAAAATGAGACCAGGTGCATTGAAACCGGTTCAAAAATGCAGGTTATTCATTGAAAAATCCCAGTGAAAATGTGTCATGTCAATGTCATGTTGTAAAATAAATTCACTAACAATACGTTCAATTGATAAGTTAAACTTGGTCTAAAATCGTGTTGAAAACTTAGCACTCATTTGACTAGGATGCAGTACAGTAGTTACCTTAAGAACGCTGGAAAATGGTGTTGAATTTTGAAAAACTTACCAAAGTGTTGATGATGCGAAACTAGATCGAGATTCACTTCGATTCTTTATTCCCAGACGTAACGTCGAGTTAATTTTTTTTCTCTTCCTGAGTATCCAATCGTACAGAGAGTACGAAAACGATCGAAATCAAATAAAAGACTAATCCTTCCACCTTTTTTTTGCGTTATACACGTATACAAACTTTACTTTTTGTCTAAACAAAATATGATTAAGCATTAACGTTCGACCAAAAAAAGGGACATGACGTTTAGTTAATGAAAAATCGCTGCCAGACTAATGGCTCTTCGCCAATTTTCGTAAGACTGTTCCCCCGCCGTTGCAATTATTTTATTTATTTATTATTTTTCGCCCCAAATGTATATACACTCACGCAATCGTATTAAGATATTTATTGCGCGGAGGGTCGTAATTTATCGGAACATAAATAGAGTTACTCACAATCGTTCATAAATTAAAATCGATCTCGATGGATAAATGTTATAATCAATTCTTCTTCCCAGCGATAAACAAAATTTGGGAATTTTCTGATTATTTGCATAGAACATAAAACTTTTTGATATGTTTTGGCAAGCCACGAATTACGTTATTTCCACTGTAAAACAAAAAAGAAATCATTGTATATGAAGAAAAAAAATAAAAATTAAGATAGTAATGAAGCGTTTAGTGACTTTGATAAAAATGAGTGATTCATAAGTATCAAAAGAAGCCACGCTTAAAAAATGTTGTCTGCTAGTCACATTAATCCAAGTTTTATCGTAAATTTTCTTTTAAACATTCGCTAAATTCTTGTTTTTCTCGTCGGATCGAAATCTTTGAAGTTAGGTCAATTTTACAGTTATTTAATTTATGAACTATTTGATCGAAATGTGGCGTCAGGTAATCTCTATAAAGTGGCTCTGAATGAAACGATTGACAAAGTTGTAATTTCTTGCTAAAGGTTAGTTGGATATGTTTTGACTTTGTTGTTGTACAGGAAAATATTTCAAATGTGAAATTTGTACAAGGAACAACTAAATTGATTTTTGCTCAGTCTTTAGCCGACAGAAAAATGGAATCACGATGAAATAACAGTATTTCTAGATCACTGACTTCCTTGTTCCAAATATTATGAACAAATTATAGAGACTGTTAAGAAAAAATGAAAATGCCGATCCTATTTACATATATTATTCGAAACACTATGTTACGGAGAGAAAAAAGTGATAAACCCTATCGAGTGCATTAAGATTAGTAGAAAAAAGACTTTTTTCATCAAACATTTTGTTCGGTTGATGATTTTTTGGAAACGTATCCAAAAGTTTCTGCGATTTAACGAAATATTGATTGTAATAAAAACTGAAAGAAGTTTCTTTATGTTATAAGACCTAGAATATATTTCACACAACAGATTGCGAATTTTAATGAACGTTCGAAATTTTTTTTTTTAAGGGACTGCATATTCCTAGAGGAGCCAAAAAGAGGCTTAACGAGGTTCACGCGCCACAATAATAATAGTATTTACAACGTAAAAACAAAATCATCAGATACAATTTTTTCCAAGATAACTTTTTTTCAATTTTTCGTGAATCTTCTAGAGCATCGTATTTTAATGTGTGAAAACTTTTGAGAAAATTTCACCGTCTAGTAATCGAGATGTTCAGTGTTTAAAATCGCGACTTCAACATGAGGTTTTGTGGGAAGTTGCGAAAAAAGACGATTTTTGACAACAAATAACTCGATTTCTGTACAGTCAAATTTTCTCAAATTTTACCCACAGTTAAGTATTGTTGTTAAGAAGGTTCTTACGAGTTTTGAACAATTCAACTTGGAATCCGTCTAACGCACGCCCAACGCGTGAACCTCTTTAATTTGAATAATTCAACCACCCAAATCGGTCGTTTAGTTTTCGCAATAGAATGGTTACTGTTAGTAAAAATACTTTTTTGAAAAAAAGCATTTTGATCTTTCAGCACCTCCCGATTGAAGATTTAATTTTTTTTCGCCGTAGTTACGTTGCGTTATCGATTTCTGGAGACATGTCAGAAATAATGAATAAAGGTTGATACTTTCGAATACAAATATTGCCGAAAAATCGAATTCCTAGATTTCTCTAGTTGTATGCAAGCCCTTAATTTATATCATGCCGTTACATTAATCTCTTTACTTTCGTAATTCTATAAATGTTATCGTAAAATAACAGAAATCAGAAAGAGAGAGAGGGAGAGAGGGAGAGAAAAATTTTTTGAAACCAAGTATCAAATTATAGAATTCTCGTAATGTATTTACGACATTTTGATGTATATATATATAGCACTACGTGAAATTATGGATCATGTGTATCGAGCAACTCGAATTCGCGCTTTTCAGATTATTTTACATATACTTGTAAACATATATACTTATGTATATATAAATATATATATATATACTTTATTGTGATAATTCATTTGTATTATATTTAATACTGTAATTGTGCGTATGTGTGCTTTAACATAGAAAAAAGTGCTGTTTGGCGCGAAACGAACAAATAAAAAACAAAATCAATTTACGAAATGACAAATGATCGAGATAATTATCCTATTTATTATTTTGTCGTTAATTTTAACACGATGGCCAAACCTTGATACGCACACAGTACTTTTTCGGCCTGATCCGGAAAATATATAAAGGAATTTCCACTTCAAATCGCGGTTGTTGTTCCGGACCAGGCAATCGCTCTGTGCGTATCCGCTCAGTTTTTTGTAATTATTTTAGGAGAGTTATTTTGAGGTTTGTAGAGTGCTTGTACTTCTAAATCTTGGAATGTTAATTCGAATACTTAATCAATGACTACTCACTCTGCGTAATCCGCTTTATATGGTTCAATATATTTTTATTGATTTATCAAATTTTTGAGAAGCCTGATTTTTTCTTTTTACGAGGTTTAAGCTATTATTTTTTGGTGCTTCTTGTCTCCTTTTAATGACGTCTTTAGATCGGTCTCTCTTTTCACTTTTTTGGGGCCTGATTTTTTTGAGGTTTCTTGTGAGGGAAAGATTCAAAGAGACGATTTCTAGGAGGTGGTACTTTGAGGACCAGTTTTTTTCTAGTTTTATCTGGGGATTTTGTTTTTCGGTTTTCATTACATTAAAGTGAGGAGTCAACTTTTCCTCATAACTTCTTTTAAATCAAGATTCGGCGAATGCCAATGTGGAATCAAATAAGCACTTAAAAACGGTTGGAAGACAATGTGACCACAAAAAAAGTCACTAGATTCCCGAAGTAGACCACTTTTGGTCACATTCCCTTTTGTTGGAATTGAAAAGCCACTCATTATTACAACGAAGTTTCATTAATCTTCGAATTCCGATATCAATCGTGGATTTCGCGTGTTATTTTTAATAATTTTGATATGCTTATCGAGCATACAAACGAGCGATATCTTGAGTAAATATTGATCAATCTTCGAAGACATTTAGATAAAAATCTGGTTTCGCAACCCTTCGGCCCTTTTCCGTTACGCTAGCTCGAGCTTCAACTCGATCCCCTTTAAAGATGCGTCGACCTGGCGAAAATTCAACGGTAGTTTATCGATATAAATCGTACAATCGAGGTAAATATTCGGAAGTGGGGCTCCACCTATAATCGACATTTGGGAAAATTCGACACTTGCCAAACAAATGTTAACAAGTCAAACAAATTCAAACCACCACAAACAAATCCGAACCACCAATTATAGGTGGAGCCCCACTTCCGAATAATTACCAAAAAAAAAATCCGTAAATAATTTTGAAAAATCGAGTTACTTTATTGAAAAATATTCACCGAGTGTTCAAATTTTTAAGAATTTTCTGAAGTATTTTCTAGTTGATTACTAGTTGTAACATTTGTCCATTCAAATGGCTGAAACTTTGGCAGAATTTGACGTATTTGCATTTTTTAAAAACGAAAATGTGCGTCTTTTCATAGCCTCCCTGAAAAATTAACTTAAATTTCATTGAACAAGTTGAACATCCGTTTCAGGGGAAAGTATGAAAAACAAAATTCTCGAGGAACGACCTGTACCCCCTCCCCGCGCATTGCTTAAATCTCATGATGTATTATCCATCATTCCAAAGCCGCCACGTGCTTCGAAATTTTTCTGTTCATCTTTTTTTCGTTTGCAATTTAATTTTTTTCCATTGAAAATTTTTTATATTAATTTTTTTCCAAAATTTTTTTTCTTTCCTTTTTCAATTTAACTTTTTCAATTCGATTTTTTTTTGTATTAATGTTGTTTTGAAAACTTAAAAGAGACAAGAGGATAGGAAAGGATATATCGGGGAAAAACTTTAAAAAAGTAAAAAAAGGGCGCCAAGTATAAAAATTTGCACCTTAGTTTTAACATGATCAGTCTATATTCTTGGTACCCTTCAAAAAAATCAATCACTATTCATCTGAAAAAAAAGAAAAAAAATGTATAGAAAAAAGTTTAACTGGAAAAAATTAAATTGAAATAAATTAAATTAAAAAAGAAAAAAAAATCGAAAAAAAAAATTTCGAAGCACTTGGCGAGTTTGGAGTTATGGATTTTAATACATAATGTGATTTAAGTTATGCGAACAAACTCGCCAAGTGCTTCGAAATTTTTTTTTT